>CM053626.1:205263785-205293334 GCA_028646595.1 Phalanger gymnotis
AACCTTATTTCTAGAAGTCTTAGACTTCCTGATGGCATAAACCCAATAATGAGTTCATTGTATCAAACAATATTAACAATTTACTGACTTGATGAATAATTCCAATTTTTTTTCCAAACAATTGGGCCAATTCATAATTGGTGAAATAATTAGCCTCATTTTCATGTGAGGAAGCTGAGACAGACAAAGGTTAAATGACTTCCTCAGGGTCACGCAATTAGTAGGTATCTGGGGCTGCATTGGAACTCAGGTCTTTCTGACTCTAGGTTCAGTCCTCTATCCATTCTGCCACCTTGTCGCTTCAAAGAGGAATAGGGAGATGAGCTAGTTATACTTATAGGCTAGATGTAATATATTCTTGGACCTGTTTCATAATTGTAAAAGAAATAATGACTAGCAGCATACCTTTTAGAATATAGCAAAGATTTTCCTGGAAGTATCATTGGAAACAAAAGTTTGCTGCAGTTACTGCCTAAACTTGGAGATGACCACCCTAAACTCCCAACCAGTGGTTTCTGTTCTTGTCCTGCTTTTTCTGTTTCTTGTTTTATCATTTCACAACTAAAGTAATCTTTTTCTTTTCTTTCTTTTAGGTGATCTACTGTTCATTTGGTGGAACATCCAAAGGGCTACATTTCAATAATTTGATAGTAGGACTTGTCCTTCTTACAAGAGGCAGAGATGAAGAGAAAGCAAAATGTAAGTAGTTTAGAGCATTAAGATTGTAATACATGTAGAGCAATTTTACTTATAACTCTTACAATTCTGATGTCTATCATGACAAAGGCAGAAGTTATATTAGTTAATTATATTTGAATGATTTTCAATAAATTGTTTTCTGCTTTATCTTAGTTACCAATTGTTCTTTGAAATTGCTTGCATGGGATAAGTCTAAATTGGAGAAGTGTAGAGAAGGGAATCTCAGTTCTTCTGTTTTGTTTATAATGTATGGGAATATTGTTCAAATGAGTGGAAATATATACCAAATTTTCTAATACCTACCAGGTTTAAAGAGAATATATAAGATATCTTAACCAGCTTTCAAGTGCATTTCTTAGTTAACATTTTTAATATATTTTTTTCTGAAGTACATCTGGAGTATACTTGTTCTATACACTCAACAGTTTAAACAGAGAGTAGAAATGTTTGACAGTTATTAAAAATTCTGGTAAAGTTGCGTCAACCATCACATGAAAATCAAATGAAGTTGGATGAACTAGCTATGCCCCAGAAAATCTTGCATTAAAAATATATTTCTAAAGGAATGTTTAGATTTGGCCGCATTATTGTCAATGATTTTAATTTCTTCTGTGTTTTTTTTTCTTTTAGACATTTTTAGTCTTTTTTCAAATGAATCTGGGAGTTATGTTGTACGGGAAGAAATGGAAAGGATGCTCCATGTCGTGGATGGAAAAGTCCCAGATACTCTTAGGAGGTGCTTTTCAGAGGTACTTTTAAAAAAATGTTATATTTATACATACTCTGTTGACAGATTTTGAACTACTTTTGCTCCCATGTTGTTTCAGGTGTGAGCAATAGCCTATACTTACTGGTACTCTTGACCCTAGGAATAGTTAGATGATTTCTCAGCAGTCTATATAATTAAAAGGTTGCTGCCACTCCTATTGTCAGAAATCTACCTGACCAAAACTACAGAAGTTGTCTAACTGCTTGAGCCTTTACTTTTTCACTGTTGGGCTTAAAGGGTGGTGGAATTTGGAGTTTGGGATTCATAAAGTTTTAGTACCTGGTGCTGCTATTTCTACTACATTCAATGATTTTATCTATTAAATTGGTTTTTGTGGACTGGCTGAGGAACCTAGACATTGTTTGTGACATTTTTTCAGTGTGAAAGCATGCCCAGAGTACAGATATAGACATGAACTTTTGGAATACAACCTGTTAATAACTTTAGAATTTGTATATCTACTGTACAGATAAAATCCTTTTTGCCTTAAACAGCCCCATTATGTAAGTGGTTATTATTTTTGTGTTTAGTATTTTCCCTAAAATAAATAGTGTTAAATAATCACAGTTCTACTTTGTAGAGTTAACAGTGACACAATTAAATTTCGACCTCTTTTGAGTGAATTAACACTCCATTTTATTTTCTTTATAATTTGTTTATTTTTAGTTTCTTTTCTTTTAAAATTTTGAGTTCCAGATTCCTTCCCTCTCACCCCCTCTTTACCCACTGAGAAGGCAAACAAAATGATAATCAGTTATACATATGAAATCATGTAAAACATTTCTATATTAGCCATATTGCAAAAAAAAAATCAAGAAAAGAAGAAAATTATACTTCAGTTTGCACTCAGAGTTCATCAGTTCTCTCTCTGGGGGTGGATAGCATTTTTTTTTCATCATGAGTCTTTTAGAATTGTCTTGAATCACTGTGTTGATCAGAGTAGCCAATTCTTTCACATTTGATCATTGCATTCATATTCACAATTATGATTACTGGGTATTTCCCTCTGTCTTTTTTGCTTTCCACCACTGCCTCCCCCAATCTGCCCCATCCCCTTATTTCCACCCCCCTCCCCCATATCTCTTATCCCCTTTCTCTTCTGTTTCCCTATTGAGTAAGGTAGATTTCTATGCCCAACTGAGTGTGTATGTATATTCTTCCCTCTTTGAATCAATTTAGATGAGAGTGAATCTCAAGCATTGGTGCCCCTCCCCCCACATTTTCCTCTTCACAAAGCTCTTCCTTGCATGCTTCTTTGTGTGAGAAATTTTGCCCCATTCTACATTGTCCTTTCCTCCTAGTATATTTCTCTTTCTCACCCCTACATATTTTTTTTGGAGATTATCCCAACATTATCAACTCACACCCATGCCTTCTGTCTATGTAGACTACTTCTGACTGCACTGATAATGATAAAATTCTTAATTGTTACAAGCATCACCTTCCCTTATAGGAATGTAAATAGTTTAACTCATTGAATCTCTTATGGTTATTCTTTACTGTAAAGTTTACTTTTTTATGCTTTTCTTGGGTCTTATATTTGAATGTCAGATTGTCTATTCAGCTCTGGTCTTTTCATTAGGAATGCTTGAAATTCCTCAATTTCATTAATTTCCATTTTTTCCCTCTGAAGGATTCTACTCAGTTTCAGTTATTCTTGCTTGTAATATTCTTACTTGTAATCCTTAGCTCCTTTGCCTTCTGGTATATTTTATGCCCCCACTCCTTTAATATGGAAGCTGCCATCTTATGGCTCCACGATATTTGTATTGTTTCTTTCTGGCTGCTTGCAAAATTTTCTCCTTGGTGCAAGAGCTCTGGAATTTGAGTATAATATTCCTGGACTTTTAATTTTTAGGATCTCTTTCAGGAGGTATTTGGTGGAGTATTTCAATTTCTATTTCACCCTCTGGGTCTAAGATAGTGGGACGTTTTTCCCTTTATAATTTCTTGAAATACTATGGCTTGACTCTTTTTCTTTTTTATCATAACTTTTAGGTAGTCCAGTAATTCATAAATCCTCTCTCCTTGATCTGTTTTTCAGGTCATTTGTTTTTCTGATGAGGTATTTCACATTTTCAACTATTTTTTTTTATTCTTTTGACTTTGTTTTATTACTTCTTGGTATTTTGTGGAGTCATTAGCTTCCAGTTGCTCAATTCTAATTTTTAAGGAATTACTTTCTTCAGTGAGCTTTTGTAACTCTTTTACCATATGGCCAATTCTGTTTTTAAGGATTACTTTTCTTCATTGAATTTTTGTACCTCCTTTTTTCCATTTGGCATGTTCTGCTTTTTAAAGAGTATTTTTTTTCTTCAGTGAATTATTGTATCTCCTTTTTTATTTGGCCTATTCTGCTTTTTAAGGATTTCTTTATTTCAGTGAATTTTTTGCCTCTTTTACTATTAGGCCATAAGTTGTCTTAGGTTGGAGAAATGACTTCCTCTGATCTTTTGTTGGCTCTTCTGCTTCAAAATTTGATATGAGGCATTGTTTCAAAGTCGTTTGCGGGGGAATGTTGAGACTGTATCATCTTGGAATTACTCATTTAGAAGTGCTTTGGATCTCTGTGGGCAAAGAAAATGGAGCTATGGTATTTGTGAGTACTACTTATGTATCTTTTTGTACGGTTTTATTTTGGTAGGTGGTTTTAGAAGCAAATAGGTGTTTAGAAAAGGAGAGGTAAACGTTTCAAGTCTAAATCAATATTATTGAGTACTTCATAAGCTTGATATGGGGCAAAGTAGTGGGGGAAGAGTGATAGCAGTTATCATTAATGATCAAAAGCATATAAAGTGCTACCATACCTAAAAAAGTAGATAATGGATAAAAACAAACTCTCACAGTCAGTAAACAGGATACTGAATCAAGAAAAGCCTCTCTTGCCCCAAAGAGTTAGGTTATTGTCCTTCATTCTCAAAGAGGACCAAAATGACACACTAAGTTAGAGTCAAGTTACAGTGCATACTACTGTGGCTGATCAGACCAGTATGAGCTTGGAATGCTCTATTACAGGCTGGGCACAAATAATCCATGTGAACATTTGGAGCGGATTCTCTAAATTTTCCCATCTTGTGTTTCTTTTGAGCTACTTCACCTCTGCTTTGCTCATGGGAATGTAATACTGAGCAGTCCTTTGTCAGTGTCTCCTATGTCACACAATCAATTTCAAAGTTCTTAAGAAAGACCCTGAGAGTGTCCTTATATCACTTTCGACCACCACGTGAGTGCTTGCCCTGTGTGAGTTCTCCATAAAATAGTCTGTTGGGCAAGTGTATGTTTGGTATTCAAATGACATTGCCAGCCCATCATAGTTGTGCTCTCTGCAGTAGAGTTTGAATGCTTAGCAGTTTAGTTCAAGAAAGGACCTCATTGCCTGATAACTTATCCTGCCAAGTGATCTTCAGAATCTTCCTAAGACAATTGAAATGGAAGTGATTCAGTTTCCTGGCATGCTGCTGGTAATATTGCCCAGGTTTCACAGGCATACAACAATGAGGTAGGCACAATGGCTCTGTAGATTTCCAGTTGAGTAGTCTAATACCTCTTCTCTCCCACACTTTTCCTTTTGGAGCCTTCCAAGCACTGATCTAGCTCTGGCAATGCATGCATCAACCTCATTATCAGTGTGTCATATTGCCAAGGTAAATGAACTTATCCACAGCATTCAGAACTTCTCCATTTGCTGTAACCAAATGGTTCCATGTATGGGGGTTTGGTGTTGGTTGTTGGAGTACCTGTGTTTTCTTGGTGTTGTTAGGCCAAAATTAGCACAAGCAGCAGAGAATCGATCCATACTTAGTTGTATCTCAGCTTCAGAGGCTGCATTGAGTGCACGATCATCTGCAAACAAAAAGTCACACACAAATGCTCCTTCCACTTAGACTTGGTTTATACCTTTTTCAAGTTGAAGAATTTATCATCAGTGCAGTAGGTGACTGCGATGTCATGTTCATTCTGGTTGAAGAAGTTTGTCAACGTGGCTGAAAACGTCATGCTAAAAAACACGAGAGCAAGTACACAGTCTTGAACATCATCCTTTATCGAGAACCCAGGCAAGCATGCCATCTTGAAATTGATGTACAATACTGATGAACTTCTCCGGACAACAAAATTTTGACAAAATTTTTCATAAGCCATCATGACTGACTGTAGCAAAGGCTTTGGTCAGATCAGCAAATGTTGTGTACAGACTTGTGTTCTGCTCTTGGTATATCTGCTAGAGTTGGGCAGCAAACACCCTATTGACTATTCCTTAGCCCCTTCTGAAGCCACACTGGCTCTCAGGTAGATGACCATCTTCCAGGTGAAGGATCAGCCTATTAAAGAGGACTCTGGCAAGAATCTTGCCAGCAGTGATGAAGAGAGAGACACACCGCGCTCCCCCCTTTAATTGTCACAGCACTATCTATTTCCTTTGTCTTTATAGAGATGGACAGTGGAGGTGTCCTTGAACTCCTTGGGGATAACCTCCTTGCCATATGACCCAGAAAATTTCAATCAGTTTACGTATGAGTAACGGACTCCCCCACCTTGTAAATCTTAGCTGGAATAGAATCAGCACCAGGTGCTTTGCCACACGAAAGGAGCCTAATGGCATTCAAAACCTCTTCTTCAGTTGGAACTTCAGCTAGGGAGGGATTGACTTTAACCTGAAGTAAATGGTCAGTGACTTCAGCATTGATCGATGGTGATCTGTTGAGAACACTATGGAAGTGTTCAGCCCATCTCTCTAGGACAGGCCTTCACAACCTGCAGGCCACCAAAGATTGTGAAGGCCTGCTCTAGTATTGTGTTCTTATCACTAATCATTGTGGCTTTATCAGCACCGAGTGATTGAGATACACCATAGGTCTTTGGCCTATAAGTAGCCTTCAGGGCATCATAAAAGCACTTTGGATTGTTACTATCAACATAAAACTGCATTTAATCTGCCTTCTTACTGAGCCAAGAATCTCATATCTTTCTAAACTTTGCTTGTACTTTACTTTTGATGGAATTAAATGTTGCCTTCTTGGAGTTGGATGAACTATCCTGTTGGTAAACCCTATGGAGTTCTCATTTTTAATTTAGCAGCTTCTGAATTTCCCCATCATTTTTTGTCAAGCCAGTCTTGATGTTTGTGAATATTCTCACCTAGATGAGCAAATGCAGTGCTGTACATCAAGTCTCTGAAAGCTGCCCACTGCTTTTCTGCTGCATTGTGTCCAACTGTGTGTTGGCCCAACTTTACCTCCAAGTTAGCAACAAATTGTTGCTGCTCAGAGAAGTGCTCTAATCTGTTGACATCAATTTTTCTAATAGTCATTTTGGCTTGGGGAGGCTTTTGTTGAATGGGAATATTTAGCTTGGAGAGGATAAGTCTCTGATCAGTCCAGCATTCTGCTCCATGCATTGCCTTCATTACTCTCACATCCTGTCTCTTTTCCTTACAATCACATAGTCTATTAAATGCCAATATTTGCTGCCAGAGTGCATCCATGAAGTTTAATTCCGTTTAGGTAAATGGAAGAAATGGTGATGAGAAGGTCATGAGATGTACAAGTCTTCAGTAGTGACCATTGCTATTTCCAATTTTATTCCTCCCAAGGACTCCCTGCCATATCTGGTAGTCTTTGCCTACTCCAGCATTAAAGTCTCCAAGAATTATAAGCTTGTTCTCTTTTGGTACATTGATGATAATGGTCTTCAAGTCTTCATAAAATTTTTCTTTGACCCCATTAAGGTTTGTCATGATGGGAGCCTAATAGGCACTGATGATGGTAGTATGGCATTTTCCTGCAAGTGGCAGTCACATTGTCATGAGTCTGTCATTCACTCCTTTTGGTTGGCATACAAACTTGTTGACTAGATTAGTTTTGATTGCAAAACCTACACCCGTTTCACAGCATTCCCTTTCACTGTGGCCATTCTAGAAAATATGTATCTAGCACTGACTTCAGTAAGCTAGCTTTCATTTGCCAGCCTGGTTTCACTCAGGGCTGTTATTTGGATGTGATACCTGCTGAGTTCTCTTTCAACAAGACCTGGTCGTCTTTCAGGTCTACTGGATTTTGTATTGTCTATAAGTGTGTGCACATTCCATGTATCTATGGTGAGTGGAATCTTCTTTGCAGAAGTTTTTGCACTTTTTTAGCGTTTCGACTGCAGGGTAGTGTCCTCACCTGCTGTGGTAATCAAGCCAGGGTTGGGTAAACAGACAATTTTGAGGGCACCTTTTCTAGCCCCTTCCTCACACCAGGAGGTGAGAAATGCAATTTGGTGTCTGCTCAGACACCTAGGGGGCTGCCTAATTCCACTGCTGCCTCCAGTGAAAAGATGAGCCTGTGGCCTGGGCCGCATGTGTACTAGGTTGTGACTGCGGCTCCCACTGTATCTGCACTTGCTGCTTTGTCACTTGCTTATTACCACATGACTTTAAGATAGGTAAAATGGTACAGGCGATGTCTTTTGATCTGTGCATAAATTTTTTTTAAGTGAGGGAGAGTTGCATGAAGTCATCGGATTCACTCCCACTTCCAGAGTCATCACAGGCTAGTGGCAAGACAGAATCAAGGTAACTGGTGATGACTTGAGACGCAGTGGATGACCTTGACGTCTTCAATGTCTAACCAAGCTCTAAGTGCTCCACAGTGTCTGCTTCAGCTGCCTTTGTGGCCATTAGAACATCTTGTTCTCATCCACCCATTCCACCAGGGAAAGTCTTCACATGCTTGGGAGAGATAACCCTCCCCCACTCCCCACCCCCCTCCCCCGCCCCGATGGTTTTGAGAGAGTGGTGGGACAGGAGCAGGGAATGTTGAGCAGATATTAGTTTCAGAGTTGATGTGATTTGAAGGATGATTTATTTTGGAGACCTTGATGAAGTCCAGGAGAGTAGCCAGGTGGGAAATAATTTTTATTAGCAGTGATTAACTCATTAGTGTAAATTATGCTGAAATAAAGGTTAGATTATCAGATTAAAACAAGCTAGGTTAAAAGGCCTCAGTCAGAACATAAAAGAAGTAAATATTTTGAAGAATTGGAGCTCAGGAAAAGTTCACTTGGCAGTAAGCTCTGTGGGGAGTGTGCCACGTGTTGTGGAGGAGAGAGATGATCCCAAATATTTGGGGATAAGGAGTCATAATATTAAGAGCGGCAGTGAAACAAGAGGTGAGAAAGGAAACAGAAGACAGAAGTTCTTCCACTTCCCTTTTGTTTAGATTTAATCTGAAATCACATCAATGTAAGGCGAGTTAGGAGTGAGGGGTTGGTGTAGGTTTAGAGGAAAGACATAGTTCCAATAACTGTTCTTAGAACATTGAGGAATAAGCACCACACAATACTTTGTAAGTAATATTTGTCTGACTGTTGACATTACAGTATTCATACTTATTTTCTTTTAGCACTTTGTCATTTTGGAGAAAGAAAGTACATATCTTACTCTTTAATATGTTAAATCGATATGGTTATCAAAGTGCCTAGGAGGTTTAGTAAGAGAATATGATATATAGACAAATAATTACAATATTAAAAAGTATGTGAAAAACTATCAGAGATGTACAAAACAAAAAGCTACATGAAATGTGGGAATAGAGAAAGACAGTCATTAAGAACTTGAAAAATCAAGTCTGTGAGAGAGGTAGCATTTCAGTTGTTCTTTTAAACACTTTTCAGAATAGGTAAGAAGTCAGTGGATTGGGGAGAAGAGAAGAAAATATTTTAAGCATGTGGATGAGAAATGTGAAAATTTGCTTCCCTGTTCCCTTTTTCATACTATTCATATACATTGTGCTTCAGCCAAAAGGTATCATTTTTTAAACATATACATTCCAACTTCTCTACCCCTTTGCCTTAGCTCATACTACTCACTGTGCTGCGAATCCCATTCCCTCCTTCCCTGGTTTCACACCTATTAAAATCTTTCAAGCCTTCTCTCAAATGCCACTGCCTCCAGGAAGCCTTCTTTGATCCCACAAGTTGTTGATCTGTCCTTGGGCCTCACCATTTTGTTTCTGTATTTTAATAGTAGTAATAACTACCATTTAAATAGCACTTTAAGGTTTGCAAAACACTTTACATATGTTGTCTCATTTGATCCTCACAAAATCCCTGTGAGGTAGATACTATTATTCTGCAGATGAAGAAACTGAAGCTAGGAGTGGTTAAGTGACTTGCCCAGGATCACATAGCTAGTATTTGAGGCAGAATATAAATTCAGGTCTTCCTGGCTGTAAGTCCAATACTCTGGTTCTCTGTGCAACCTACTAATGTGCTTTTTCTGTACCTTAATTTGGAAGAGTAAAAATGTGTATGTTCTGTAGTTTAAATTTTTTTCCTTTGGCCCATTTATTCTTATTTTTATTTCAGGGTGAAAAAGTCAACTATGAGAAGTTTAGAAACTGGCTACTACAAAACAAAGATGCTTTCACTTTTTCCCGATGGCTACTGTCTGGGGGTGTTTATGTTACTCTCACCGATGATAGTGATACCCCTACTTTCTACCAAACTCTGGCTGGAGTCACACATTGTAAGTAAATATTGTTTTTTCTTATTTTTCATCATTTTCTGTTTTGTTCATAATTTTACTTCTGCACATTTTACAAATTTTAGAAAGAGACCTTTGAGTTTCAGTGATATTGGTGACGTTCAGCTGGTGGCAATTTTGACTTGTGGCTTGGGTCAGATTCTTGGCAGTCAAAACACTGTTCTGAGAGAATAGTGGATTTCATGTTTGACCCAGCTGCAAACCTATATGGTACTGATGTGTCTTTGTTTATGTTTGGGGTCCTTTATCTGAAATAGAAATACATTTGCTTTGGTTTATCTTCTTTCTCTACTCATCACTACCACTTTCTAGGGGATGTACAGGGACATCTATTGATTTTCTTGTAATAGATGGATTGAAAACACTTGCTTTCATTTTGCGATGTATAGTAAATTCATGTTTTCCTATGCTTAATCTGAGTATGAGTGAGTACTCTGTTTGAATATGTAATGTTTGTGGCCTAAACTAAGTGTAGGATTTGCAGGTGTCATCTAGGTTCTTCACAAAATTTGACTTTCCTATGATGATGTCTCTAAACTCATTGAAAATGACATAGTCAGATCTTAGGAGAGGTAAAGTCTAGCTGACTTTACAGCTGCAGTAAGGATTGGAATGCAAGTATTTCTTTCCCTTTTGAATTTAGTCTCCATGTTTTGGAAATATGTCAGTTTTTTGGAAGTTTGATTTTTAAAAAGAGCTTAAAATTAATATTTCCTTTTTTATTTTATAAATTTTACCCTAAATTTTACTAAATAAAAAGAAATAAACATAACCGAGTATTGTTTCCAGTAAAGTAATTTTTTTGGTGACATTTTCAAAATTATCAATGAAGTCTGTGTGTGTTAATTATGATATCCAAATCAGATTTCTGCTGAAGCTAAGTATGTGGTGAAATTTTTAAGAATATAAGATTAATTTCAGAGTAGGATTAGGGGCTCAGAAGAATGATTTATTTAAATGCCATTCAGTTAGTCAGCAAGCACATATTAAGCCACTGCTGTGTGTTTGGGACTGAGATAAGGTCCAAGGATAGAAAGACAAAAGTGACATAGGTCCTAAGAAAAGAAGTTGCATTCCAAGCATAAACAAAAGCCTGGAAACAGGAAGTAGAATGTCGTGTGTGGAATAGCAAAGTGCAAGATTAGTTGAGTTGATGAGGTCAAAAGCCAGATAGCAGAGATTGAGAAGAGAGTGAAAGGTCAGAAAGTAGAGACAAGGAAAGCAGACACCTTTTTCTAGGAGTTTGGCCTTTTGAAAAGGATGGAGAAATATACAATGATTTTTTTTACTTGGAGGATGGATGGCAAGGCCTCTAGAGTGTTTTTAAAGGAGAGTGGAGACTTAGGCATGTTTATAGGCAGTAAGGAAGGAACCATTGGGTAAGAAAAGTTTGAAGATGCAAGAGAGAAGAGGGGTTGGTTGATTTTGGAAGCAATTGACTTGAGGAAATAGGAGGGAATGGGAGCAATGGTGTCCATAGAACTATAGGTTTGCCTTGGCAAAGAAGGGCCACTTATTCAACAGAGACTGGAGTAAAGGAGAGAATGATGGGGGATGATGTCATGAGGTCATCAGATGCAGAGAAGGGAAGAAAAGGGAGCTCATGGCAAATGTCCTGTGTTTTTGCAGTGGAGCAGTATAGAGAAGCATTAAAGCCATATTTATGTGCCAGTATAAATAATATGTAAAAATAAGAGCTAGTTAAGTTATTGATCAGATATAAAGATTGTCTGAGAGTGGAAGAACTTTCATTATTTGTCCAGTATCTTGATTCAGAATTTCAAAATTTCAATTAAGTGTGAAGTATAGAAGGTCGGTTATAAATCACTTAAGCTTTATGGAAGATAGGTGAAAGAAAGTTATTGTCTGTTTTGTATTCACTTTTTTTTCCCACATAATATAGTAGTTGATACCCCTTATGGCTTAATTTTCACACATGAGTTTTGTCCAGTTTCACCTCTTAATTTCACATGTGAGCTTTAGTAGGCTTCAGTTCTTTGATTTCTTAGAATATTTTCAGATGTATCAGCTAAGTTGTTTAGTGGTATTCTTTAGATCAGTGGTTTGTGAGGAGCATGACCTAAACCCAAAGTTCATGTGATGAACCCCCTAGAGGGTAGGAAGGGAAAACACATTCCCCCTGCCCTGTGATACCCAGTTTTGAAGCTTGAATGAACACAACCGTACCTATCCTTATCCCCTAAATTGTCCCCATGCTCCACTTTCCCTCCTTCTGTAAGTTTGCAGCCTCCCTATTTCTGCCCTGTATTTCAGTCCCTCAGCATAGTATTAACCTAACTGCTACTGGCATGTCCACCCACAGTTGCAGCTGTGAAGCTTCCATTGTGAAAATCTGTCCTTCTTCCCCACCATCTCCTACCCCAGTATATCTACTTTGTGTCTCCCTGATCACCTTGTGGCTGAGGAAGGCATTAATAGGTCTTATATTGTTTCTGCTTCAGGGACGTCAGTGACTGATGAGTAAGAACTCCATCTCCCTCCTTTTAATTTTGGGTGGGACAGTGAGTTGTGGAAAATGAACAGGCATGCTTGGGTTGGGATCTGCGTGGTGGATACTATTACATTCTTTTGTTCTTAACCCTCCTCTCTTCCAAACTGCTATTTTGTCAAGTCATCCAGATTGGAAACCTTGGTGTCGTCTTCAACTCTTCATTCTTTCTCACTCCACCTAGACAATCTGTTGCCATATCTTGTAGTTTCTATCTCCGTAACATCTCTCTCACATCTCTCCCCTTCTTTCTAAGACATATAATTTCTATTCTAATTCAGGGTCTGATCATCTCTGGTCTGTATTATAGTAGGAGCCTCCCAGTTGGTTTAAGTGCCCCAGGTATCTGTCCCAGTCAGCTTAGTGACATTCCTGATAAAGTACTGGATCCAGGAAGTTCTGAGTACAGAGTCTGTCTCAGATATGTTTACTGTGTGATTCTGGGCAAGTCACTTCATCTCTGTTTGCCTCAGTTTCCTTATCTGTAAAATAGGAACAGTAATAGCTCCTACTCACCCAGGATTGTTAGAATAAAATGCTATATTCGTAAAGTACTTTGCAAACCTTAAAGTGCTATATAAATGTTAGCTATTACTTTTCCTTTTCTTCCTCTTCCTCTAATTTATCCTCCACAGGTTCTCAAAATTTTTCAGTGCCTTTATTCAGTAAACTACATTGGTTCCCTATTGACTTGAGGATCTATTTTTTGTGTAAGTTTTATAATGTATATAATTTTAGTATAATAATACGTATAAATAATTCACAAGTAAATATGCCGTGTTATTAGAGAACAGTGCTTTAGATAAGTACAAAAATTTAATTCTCCTAAGAATGAGAAGCTTATTTTGATTTTGTGCTATACTTCCTTCCTTAAATTGTTAGTAAAATATAATTTCTCTCATTGCTTCCTCAATTGTTGCTGCCCAGAGAAGCTGCCTTGTTATTAAAAAAAAAAAATACCACCCCTCTAAAAAATATCAAGATAAAGCCAGTATTTTAATGACTGGTGATCAAGTTGTCAGCACATCTATGCAACTTGGTTCTAGAGCTCACTCTGAAGATATGCTCACTCTGCAAATAGACTTTCTCTACATACAGAATACTTAGTAAATTAAACTTTTCAAGTAACATATCAGGAGTGTGTAAATTTGCTATGATTAAATATAGGGAACAGTATTAACTAAGTTAGAAATAGAAAATATTTATTGTAAGCATTCAGCAAGTTTAATGAGCCAAGGCATCTAGGAAGCATAAAAAGAATAACAATTTTTCATTTGTAAATGACATTTATGTTAGAGTGCTGCTGGTTTTAATTACATCTCTACACAGAATTATGAAACATTTTAAAGTCACAGTGAGCTAAGCACACTGTCATTTTTAATCAAATTCTGTTTCTTTTCACTTAAATCACAAACGTAGAACAGTAGTATAGCCATTTTAGACCAAAGTTAGAATAATTTACTGATTTGATTTGCTTTAGTTTTGGCGTTTATTGTGGCAGTGTCTATATTTCACATTCTTGTGAATTTAGAGCTTTAAGAACTGCTGTTAGTTTACCTTTCATTTTAATCAGATACTTATATGTATTACACAAAACTTAAACTTGAGTCAGAGGTTCGAGGTACAAAAGCATGAGCTAAGCTTAACCAAACTTTTGTCACAAGAAAAGTTTTCTATTGTTGTATCTTAACTTTTCTGTTTAATTATATACAGTTAGATGGTTTACTCTGTTATAGATTTTTAAAAACAGTGTTCTTGTTTATAATGAATTTATATTCATTATAAATGTAAATGTTAGAATTGTTCCTTTTTGATTCGTATGCAGAAAACCTTTCTAAGAGAACTTTTAAGAAGTAGTGAATATATGTGTTACATTTATATGTTCATATATACATGTGTGTAGAGCACTGGGATAGAATGTTGGGCCTAGAGTCAGAAAGACTTGAGTTCATTTGGAACTGAGACACTTAGTAGCTGTATCACCTTGTTACCAAATTACTTAACCTCTGTTTACCTCCATTTACTCAGCTGTTAAATGGGCCCCAGAGTTCTTGTAAGGATCAAATGAGAAAATATTTGTAAAATTCTTAGTATAGTGCCTGGCACATAATAGGCACTGTATCAATCCTAGGGTTTTATATAACATTATATTTACACATAGACACTTATATTCATACATACATTTGTATAGGTATTTGAAAGAGGTTAATGGAAAATATTTTCTTAATATGAATACTCAAGATATGAAGCAAGGCACTGTACTCAATTTTATCTTGTTTATATTAAAGCTTGGAAGGCCTTTAAAACTCTACCATCTCTTGTAGCCTCCCTGGTTCATAACCTCAACATTATCCTGGACTTCTTCGTCCTTCTTATCCATTCATTTTCCAGATTTTGCCATTTTTACCTTTTTTTTTTTTTTTTTTGGCGGGCAGTTGGGGTTAAGCAACTTGCCCAAGGTCACACAGTTAGTACGTGTGTTAAGTGTCTGAGACCAGATTTGAACTCAGGTCCTCCTGACTCCAGGGCCAGTGCTCTACTCACCGCACAACGTAGCTGCCCCTGCCATTTTTACGTTTACCACCATCTGAATGTAATGTCTTCTCTCTACTCACACAATTGCCGTCTTATTTCAGGCCTTCATCACTACATATCTAGTTTATTATAACAGCCTCCAAATTGGTCCTCTTCTCTCTAGTCACTTCCTGTTCCAGTCCATCCAACATACTGTTGCCAAAGTAATGTTCGTTAAATGAGGATCTGATTATGTGACTCCCCTACTCATTCAACTTCATTGGCTTCCTATTTCCTCTAGTATAAAATATAATCCCCTCTGTTTTGGTGTGTTAAACTCTTTATAACATCAGCCCTACTTATATTTCCTGTCTTTTTACACACACACACTACAGTCAGTAATACTATACTATTTTCATGCATGATGTTTCATCTCCTTTCTCCATGCCTTTGCACTAACTACACCCCATATGCCTGTAATGCACTCCCTCCTTACTTCCACTCATAGAGTGCCTCTCTTTCTTTAAGCACACTGTCTTTTGCATCAAGCTTATCCTGATTCTCCAAGTGCTAGTCCCCTCCTCTCTCCCAAACCATTCTGTATATATTTCTATTTATCATCTTTATATTTATGCTATATGCATATACATATGTATGTCTAAACATTTATGAATATATAACATTCAACCACACATTTCTGTATATGTATAAATGCATATGTATAGGGATGTGTGTGTGTCTGTGTGTAAATTTTGTTTTAAATAAGGAAACCAAGACTTGCTGTTAAGTCCCCTGGCTAAAAGCAGAATAAACGGCGCAGGTATATGTGTAGATAGTAGATCTCCCCTCAAAGATTAAACCTCAAGTTCCTGGCTTTTTCCATCAATATACCTTTTTTCCTTCTGTCTTGTATAGTTGTAGTTAAACAGAAACAATTTAGGTGATTGGTCAAACTTTGCAACATTATAGAATTTTGTGGTCAAGATTATATTGTTGCTTATAGTAATTCACAAGTATTATTTGTTGCTCAGCTTTTTGTACCTAACTGCAATGTGGCTTCTAGTAACAACAAACTTTTAATGTTTACAAAACAGTCCCTTCTGTTTATTAACTGTCATCACTGCCTTTAGTCCATTTCTATAGGTTGACTGCTTCTCTAGGCCCTGACCTTTGGGGTTACAATTCTTCTGACTTGACCACCCTAATGCTATGCTGTCATGTTGGAGTGAATACCCTTCCCCTCTGTAATCTTTGGGATAGGACATGGTTCTTTTCTATTTTCTTGTCTTTTCTTTGAATCTAATTTAATCATTTTTAAATGATATATAATCATTTTAGAGCCTGCTCTGTTTCCAGTCTTTGCTTTAAAGCATGCTAAACAATCTCTTCACTTTTCTGTCCTTTTTCTCTCTCAATTTGAGATTCTTCCATGGCCCTGAACTCATCTCTCCTTGCTTCTGTCCTTAGTTTTCCAGTAATACTCTCCACTTAGCAGAGAACAGTCTGTTTAATAGGAGAGAATAGTTGGTGTTGATTGGCATATACTGTTTCTAATTTTGAATCTTTTAGAAGTAACTCAAAAGCAAAAAAAACCAAAAACCCAGATATGTGGTGGTAGAGAGCCATTTTCCTTAAGTCCTTTTGTAAATTAACTTTTTCTTTCTTCCTTTCTTCCTTCCTTTCTTCCTTCCTTTCTTCCTTCCTTTCTTCCTTTCTTCCTTTCTTCCTTCCTTTCTTCCTTCCTTTCTTCCTTCCTTTCTTCCTTCCTTTCTTCCTTCCTTTCTTCCTTCCTTTCTTCCTTCCTTTCTTCCTTCCTTCCTTCCTTCTTTCCTTTCTTTCTTCCTTCCTTCTTTTCTTTCTTTCTTCCTTCCTTCTTTTCTTTCTTTCTTCCTTCCTTCTTTTCTTTCTTTCTTTCTTTCTTTCTTTCTTTCTTTCTTTCTTTCTTTCTTTCTTTCTTTCTTTAAACTTTCTTTCTTTCTTTCTGCTACTTTCAAGTGATTGTTTTTCATTACCCCTCTCCTCTGTTAATTCTTAATTTCCTTTCATCTTGGCTGAATCATTGAAAGATTGCATATTTACCAACAGGTCTGCCAGACACTTGAGTGATTGAACAAGCTCTTGAAACTTGAGACTTACTTAAATGAGCTCTAGGTACTGTTATTAAGAGGTACTTTGCCCTAGTGTTGAACATCATGTTATTCCTCAGAAATGAACTTTGTATAATTGGTGAAAACTTCTGTGGCTGTTCTTTCAATTTTTCTTCATAATTGGAGGAGGCTGAAAAATATTTTTCAAATTTTCAAAGATGATCGGGTTTTTTGAAATATAGATTCATTTGTGACTGCTAACACTTGAGTTTTATGATAGTAAAACGGTACTTTGGTTAAAGTATGTTAGTGCATATTCATTTTCAATGTTTGTTTTAATGTCTAAATAAGGAATTAGCTTTTCTGACCTATGATATTTGAGTATTATTCTTACATGATGAAATTATTATATTCATCTTTTTGCTACATATTAATTTTGCAATTTTAAAAACATTCTTTGAAAATCTCTTAACTAGCAAATAAATCACCTAGTGAATTTTATTCCGCATATCCTTACTTCATTATCCTCTTACCTTCAAGTATCATTATGTCAGTCAACTATTTTAAGCAGATTATAGAAGGTCATTAATTTTTAATACCATTTTAAGCCCTTTGTTTAGATGAAAATATTTGGATTTTCTGCATAACATTTTTGTTGATAATCTGTATGGCATTAGAAAGCTGTTCCTGCAACTGGGACCTTGTGACTGGGTGGGATTTCAGTATGGTTAGCCAAAGCACAAGCCAAATTCTAGCTGCAATGTTGAGAATGTGGTGTTCTTTTTTCTAATAGAGTACATCTTTGAGTACTGGTTTTTAGATTAAAAGTAGAAATAACAACTCCTAAAATGATTACCAAAATACCCTTTGACTTCTTTAAATGCAGTTTAAATTTAGTTGTATGGGTTTTTCTCCAATAATTCAACTGTCAACTCAAAATACATTTTTTAGTAGTAAGTATAGAATATAGTTTTTTATAACTTAAGCTTACTTATAAGGTCTCTGGAAAATATAAAAAATTTTCCAGAGTCAGGAGGTAGGCTGGAAGAACGTTCAAACAGAAAAACAAATCTTGGTACAAAAAGCCATTTTGGTCTCAGCAAATGCTCAAAACACAAACTCAGAAGAAGAGATTGACTCCAAAACATCTATGAACAAAACCTCTAAGAAAAACAAAGCTTGTGCCCAAATTCAACTAGAATTGCTAGAAGAGATGAACAAATTATGGTATATAAATGTGGTAGAATACAATTGTGCTATAAGGAATGATGAAGGAAATAGCAGTGGAGGCAAAATTAGGGGAAAAAAGCAAGTAAGAAAGTAAGGAACTGGTACCTAAGGAACAAGTAACTAAGGAAGAAAGATGAAATGATAGATTTAGTAAAGTCAAAAAAAAAGAAAAATATGAAAGATCTCATTGGAGAAAACAACTGACCTCAAAAACAGACCAGGGAAAGATAATTTAAGAATTGTTGGACTAAACTATCAAGAGGATTCTGGGATGATGGCTGAGTAGATCAGAAAACTTTTGGTTCTCCAAATTTCCTCCACAAAAAAAAGCCAGAACATTACCTGAGGTGACTGTAGAACAGCAGAAATAAATAGGAGTTGGGGTAAAGCAGTTGTACTCCAAAAGACAACTTGAGAAGACCCCAGGAAAGACCAGACCTCCATCTAAGTGAAGTCCGAACACCTCCAGGCTGACTCTGCAGAATCAGCAAACAAGTCTGGGGACAGCTGGGTTAGGAGGCAGCCTCAGGAACTTTCACCTCTATGAGATATGGGGATTGGAAGGTTGAGTAGGAGAAGATTGAAGGACCTTCTGCTATTGAGGGACTGCAAGCACTGCTGTGCTGACCAGATACATCTCAGACTGGGTCTGTGGGGGAGAAGGAGCTAACACCTACCTGGTTAGTGCAGTAGTAGAGGGGCAGGGACCCTGCTGGTTGTGGGCATTTGCAGGAGAGCAGAGTCCCTGGTTTCATTTCCTGGGCAGAGAAGACAGCTGTAGTTTGTAGCCACTGGAGGGAGGATAAGGGAGTAAGAGAGTTTGTGGGACTTCATGGCTTGAAGTCTTAGCAAGGTTGGGCCCCAACACAGACCTCAGAAAATAAAAAGTAAGAAGGACCTGAAGCTTGGGGCTTCATTCCCCACACCTTGACTAGAACTTGATTATGTAGCTGCTAAAAACAAAATAAAAATAAAAATGAGTAAGAAAAGGAGAAAGAACCCAACCATAGGTAGCTACTGTGGGAATAGAGAAGATCTAGGTTGATATTCAGAGGAAGATAATAGAGCTGCTAAAAAACAAACAAACAAACAAAAAACAAAAAACCACTCCTTTTTCAGTGAGAAACATCAAATGATCCCAAACACAGAAAGAGTTCTTGGAAGAACTTAAAAAAAAATGACTTTTAAAAATCAAATAGGAGAGATTGAGGAAAAAATTAGGAAAAAATAAGATAAATTTATGAATTGAATGAATGTGAATGAAGAGAAAATTATGAGAAGAAAGTCAACCCACTTGAAATAGAGAATGAAAAACTTAAGGAAGAAAACGATTCCTTGAAAACTAGAATTAGACAAAGAGAAGTTAATGACATTATAAGACATCAACAAATCATAAAATAAAAAGAATGAAAAAATAAAAGAGAATGTGAACCATTCCATCAGAAAAAACAACTGATCTGGAGAGCAGATTGAGGTGAAATAGTGTAAGAATAGTCAGATTACATGAAAATTACAATAAAAAAAGATTCTTGATACAATGTTATAAGAAATTATCAAGGAAAATTGCTCTGAAGTTATAGGACATAGTAGAAATAGAAAAAATCCACTGGTCATCACCTGAAAGAGATACCAGGAAGAAAATTTATAGTTTATCATAACCAAGTTTGAAAGCTCCCAGGTTAAGGATAAAATATGCAAGTAACAAGAGAGAACCAATTTAAATATCCTGGAGCTAAAATAAGGATTACACAAGACCTAGCAGCTACTATGCTGAAGGACTGTAGGTCCTGGAATACTATATTTCATAGAGCAAAAGAATTGGAGTTATGACCAAGGATAATTTACCAAGCAAAGTTAAGTATAATCCTGACTGAAAAAACAAAGGACATTTAACAAACTGAAAGATTTTCAAATATTTGTGATAAAAACAGCAGACTTTGATGGAAAATTTTGACATATAAGATCCAGGTGAAATATGAGGTAAACATTAAAGACCAATTATAAAGGACTCAATAAGGTCAAATTGTTTACTTCTCATATGTGAAAATGTTATCGTTACTTTTATGACTGTCATCATTATTTGGGTAGTTTGAAAGAGAGGCGTGGGCTGAGCTGTGTATGATAGGGTGATTCTAAGAAAATAAAACTGTATAGGGAGAGAGAAAAAGGAGTAATAATCTGATACTAATGAGGTGTGAAAGTAAGAATTGATCCAGAAGAAGCAAGGGGGGTAGGGTAGGTGGTGTTGTAACATTACTCTCTTTGAGAATGGGTTAAAAAGGGAACAACATGGAAACAACATACACAACTAGGAGGGTATAAAAGTCTTCTGAATTCAGAAAGAAATAAGAGGGCAAGGCAATGGGATAAGGAGAGAAGATAAGGAAGGACTGGACTCTTAGAGGTCTGGGTAGGTTAAGGAATAGTAGGGCAAGGTTTTGGGTAGATGTAAATTAGACTGAGGAAGGATAGGGTAAATAGAATGAGAAGGGTAGTGAGGAAAAATAGGAAGGAGGGAAATACACAACAGGTAGTTATAACTAAGAATGTGAATGGGACAAATTTACTCATATAACATAAATGGATATCAGATTAAAACTTTGAGTTCAGCAATATGTTACTTTTAGGAAACACAATAAAAATGAGAGATACGCACAAAGATAAAATAAAGAGTGGCAGTAGAATTTATTATGTTAAAGTAGGAGTAGTAATCATGATCTCAGACAAAATCGAAACTAAAATAGATTTAATCAAAAGAGAAAAATAGGGAAGTTATACTATATATCACCAATCCAGGATTGTTTTAGGCCATTTAAAACAACTATAAAATACCTGTGGATATACTTGCCAAAAAAGACACAGGAACTACATGAACATAAGTATAAAACACTTTTTATATAAATAAAGTCAGATTTAAATAATTGAAGTAATATTTATTGTTCGTGATTAGGTAGAGCCAATATAATAAAAAAATGACAATTTTACCTAGCTAATCTATTTATTCAGTGACATCCCAATTAAATTACTAAGAAAGTTATCTTACTGAGTTTGAAAAAATAATAACAAAGTTCATTTGGAAGTACAAAAAGTGAGGAATTTCAAAGAAACCAGGGGAAAAGGGGTAAAGGAAGGAGATACAGCAGTATTGGACCTTAAATTATAATATAAGGTGATAGCATTATTGAAGTATAAAATGGATAATTTTGATTATTTTAAATTAAAATTTTCTTGTGTAAACTAAAACCATATAGCCAAGAATAGAAGGAGTGCAGAAAATTGGGAAAAAACTTTCATAGACAATTTCTCAGATAGGATATGATTGAATTGGAATACGGTTTGGTGCAGGAAATGATGAGCCGGTTGATTTAGAACAACATGGAAAGACTTGGACATATAAAGGAAGATGCTATTCACCTTCAGAGAAAGAGATGACAAGTGGAAATATGTATAATTCAGTCTTATATATCTGTTTATGTGTATATATGTGTATGTTTTTAGATATCTGTGTGTGTTCATGTTTAGCTGTAGCATTCTTTATGGCAGGGGTGGGGGAGGAGGGGTGAAAAATTAAAAAGTGCACAGCAGAGAACAAAAGGAAACCTAGAAGGAAGCAAAGAAAAGCTTGGTAACAACCAAGAATAACATACCTGGAAAACTGAGTATAATTCTATATGGAAAGAAATGGACTTTTAATTTTAATAGAAATGTAGAATTTCCTTGTATTCCTGATGGAAAGACTGTGGTCTTTCTGCTGAGTAGAAAATTTGACATACAAATACAGAAATGAAGAAAAGCATAAAAAAAGTAAACATTAGTGAACATTCCTAAGGTCTAAACAAAGTTAAACTTGTTTACATTCATATATAGAGAGAGGATACTTGTAGTTCCTTGGCACTCTATCATCATCCGGGATCCTAAAGGCCTACTGACTAGGTGGAGGGCCTGGGAATAAATCTGTTATGTTTTGATGCTCTCAAAAGGAGAATGGAAAGGGTGTGGTGTAGGAACTCACTGGAAGAGGGTGGGAGAGGAAGAAAGGGGAAGATTATCTCACATAACTAAAATGATCAAGTAGATGTCAACTCAGTAGTTGTCTGCTCAAAGACAGGGCAGCAGAGGAGGGAGAAAGCAGCACTTGATTCTTACTGTCAAGGATGCATGTACACTAATTGTTTAGTACAAATAGGTCTTAACCATCAGGGAAACAGCAGGGATAGAGGTTAAAGAAAAGGGGGTAAATAAGAAAGAGTATAGATTATGGAAAGGATTAGAGAGAAGCAAAATTTACTTTAAAGGGGGTGCGAGAGAAAGGGGAGGAAAAATAGGATAGAATGAAATTCACAATTTGCAGTCATAACTGTGAATGTGAATGGAATGAACTTGTCCATAAAACAGAAGAGGATAGCAGAATTGATTAGAAAACAGAATCCAGAAAATATATTGTTTACAAAAAAAAACCACTTTAAACAAAAAGAAACACACAGTTAAAGTAAGGAGCTGGAGCAGAATCTTTTATGCTTCAGCTGAAGTAAAAGTAGTGGTAGCGTTCATTATCTCAGACAAATCAGCAGCCAAAAAGAGGCTTAATTAAGAGAAAGAAACAAGAAAACTATGCTTTTTAAAAAGGCACCATAGGCCATCCCTGATGCTGCTGCTGCAGCTGTCCGGGCTCCCTTGCCACACTTTGGCTTGTTCAGCATTTTACATTCAGGGCAACCAAAATGACAAACCCAGCTGGCTGAAAGTTATATTAACTTGGGCACCACTGCAGGCTTGTGGGCCTTCCTCCTCCAACAACACGAAGATATTTTAGAGTATGAAAGAAGAAAAGGTCTAGAATAAATTATTTGAATCTGCTTCTTTCCTAATTGTGTGCTGTGAGAAGGGATGATAGCCAGCTTGTGGGTCCCTTGAATGATATATCTGAAAAACATGTGTTAGAATTTCTCCACAGTGTCACAGAATGCACAAATAAAAAGTTATCTGACGTTTTAACTATAACTTTTCAGGTTATATACTCCTATCAACTTGTAGAAAAGTCGGTTTGGAACCAGTATTTAATGCACTTGGACAGATGAGAAGGACCTTACTTATATTTGAAAGGCATTAACATAGATAAGCAAGTTAAGAATTTCAATAAAAACTAAAAATAACCCCCTCCCCCCAAAAAAAGGCACCATAGACAATGAATTTATATATGCACTAAGCATATTGGCACCAAATAGCATATCATCCAAATTCTTAAAGGAATAGGAACTCATCTAGAGTTACAGGGAGAAATAGACAACGAAACTCTTAATACCAGGGGACCTCAGTTTACCCCTCTCAGACTTTGATAAATATAACTAAAAAATAAATGAGAAATGATTTGAGTAGAATTTTAGAAAAGTTAGTTGTGGTAGACCTGGAGAATAATGAATGGGAATAGGAAAGAGTTTACCTATTTCTCAGCTGTGTATGATATTTTTTTTTAATAACAATTAACCATGTTGCTACTGTTAAATTGTTTTCCTGTTGTGTCTGATTCTCTGCGACCCCATTTGAGTTTTCTTGGCAAAGATACTGGAGTGGTTTGCCCTTTACCTCCGTAGCTCATTTTACAGATGAGGCAAAAAGGGTTAAATGGCTTGCCCAGGGTCATACAGGCCAGTGTCCGAGGCCAGATCTGAACACATGAAGATGAGTCTTTCTGGATCCAAGCTTGGTGCTCTGTACACTGTGCTACCTAGCTGCCATAGAAAAGGACATAAAAACTTCACAAACAAATGCCAAAAAGCAGAAAATGTTAAATGAATATTTTCTGACCATAATGTAATAAGTTATTACTTTCAATAAAGGCCATTTGAAGCAAAGATTAAAAATTAATTGGAAGCTAAATAACTTAATCCTAAAGAATGGGTGGGTCAAAGAAGAAATTATAGAAATAATAATGCTTTTCAGGATAATGGTAATAATGTGACAGCATGCCAGAATTTGTGGGATTCAGGCAAAGCAGTAGTCATGGGAAAATTTATGTCCCTAAAGTTCATCAGTGGAAGAAAAAAAGAGCAGATCAATGAAATATTTATGTAATATTTTTTTAAAACCTAGAAAACCAACAAATAAATACTCCTCAGTTATAAAAGCACCTCGAAAATCAAAGGAAAGATAACAAAATTGAAAGCAGAAAAATCATTGAATTACTAAATAAAACCAGGAGCTTTTAAAAAATACAATAAGATATATAATCAATTATCTACTTTGATGAAGAAGAAACAAAATTACCAGTATCAAAAGTTAAAAAGACGAATTCACAACCAATAATAAAAGCAATTATGAAGAATTATTTTGCCCAACTTTGTACTTATAAAATTGACAGTCTAAGAGAAATGGTTGAATATCAGCAAAATATAAGTAGCCCAGTTTAAAGAAATATTGTATGCTAATCTGTCTGGTCCTGGGGTTTTTCTCTCTGAGAGTTTATGACTGATTCAATTTATTTTTTAAAGATAGGATTATATAAGTATTCACAGGAGATTTGTGGACAGTTGTGATTTCATAAAAGTTTTTGCACAAACAATCCAGTGTAGCTTAAGTTAGAAGAGAATCAGGAAACTGAGAAGAAATTTTGCAACAACTTTTTCTGATAAAGATATCATTTCTAAGACATATAAGACAGTAATTCATGTTTATAAAAACAAGAACTAGTCTACGGCTGATAAAATGATCAAAGGATAAGCAGTTTTCATAGGAAGAAATCCAAACTATCAATAATTGTATGAAGAAATACTCTAAATCAAAGATGTCAGACTTGCAAACCACATTAAAATGTAATTCAGAAATGTTTATAAAATAAATAAAAATAACAGTCTAATACAGATAATGTTATTTTGTGGTTTTCTAAAGTCAATATGTGGCCTATAGGATCAGTTTCTGAGTTTGACAACACTGTTCTAAATCATTAATAATTAGATAATTCAAATTAAAACAACTCTGATGTACTGCTTCATACCCACCAGACTGGTAAAGTTGACCAAAAAGGGAAATGTCAAATGCATGATGGGCTATTTTTAAACAAATACTTTAATGCACTTTTGGTATACTTGTGAACTAATCTAGCCATCTTGGAAAGCAATTTGGAACTCTTCCCGAAATGCTATTTAATTTTGACCTGGTGATACTGCTTTTAGGTTAATATCCCATTGAGGTCAAAGAAAGGAAAAAGACCATATGTACAAAAATATTTATAACATCTCTATTTCTGGTGGCAAAGAATTGTAAAGTGACAGACTGCCCATCAACTGAGGAATGGCTGAAGGTGCTATAGTATGTATTACATGAATTGATTCAGAATGATATGAGGACGAGGAGATCAATTTACACAATAACCATAACAATAGTATAAAAAATAGCTTTCAAAACTTCAGAACTCTGAACACAGCAATGAAGAATAGTGAATTCAGAAGACTAGTGATGAAACATAAGTGTAAGGATCAAGGCATTAAGGGAACAAGCATTTATGTAGTGTCTTCTGTTAAGGGTTCCTTTGAACTTGTCTTTTTGAGTTGAATAGTTTCTAGAAACACAGGACCTGGAGGCCCTGAACAGGAGGCCCTGAACATGTCAAGGGCAAAGCCCCACCCTGAACTGACATAATTTATTGTTTGTGCCCCCAGCTGGACTCCTTATGTGTCCTAGGGAGTCAAGATAGATGCCAGTCAGTGCTCTAGACTGGAGAAATTGCTTGTGCAGCTGGGACCCTGGCAGATAAACAGATCATCCTATCTTCATAGTCTACCTGTCACAGGGATAAGAAACCTGCTGCCCTGGAGACTGCAGATTTCCCACCTCTGTAGCAGTTCCCAAGGGAAAAGAATACTGCTTTTGCCGTCTTAATTATTCATGATTTCTCCTCCCTCTGCCACTCCTATTTAGGTGGAGATTTCTGTTTCTCCTCTTATTTTTGTCACAATTTTATAACTTTGCAAGCTTCTGTTTGGATTGTGAACCCTTTGCCCTGGCCTAGGGTTCCACATGCATGTTCATTTCTCTTGTAATAAATCTAGTTGCCACACAATGTCTCATGGACATGCTGTTTTTGGTTAACACTACTATGTAACAAGCACTGTGCTAACCTATGTTTATAAATATTACCTCACTTTATTCTCACAACAATCATGTGAGGGTAGTACTGTTATTATCCCCATTTTACAGTTGAAGAAACAGACAAACAGTGGTTAAATGACTTAACCAGGGACACACATCTAGTAAATGTCTCATTCCAGGCCCATTCCTCTGTTCACTACAGTACCAGCTGCCTCCTACCTTTTCACAGAGAAGTAATGTATTTGAGATGCACAATGAGATATATGTTCTCAAACCAGGGCCATTGTGTTGATTTATGTTGTCAGACTGTACATATTTCTTACAAGTAAGGGAGTATCTACTAGGAGGGTACTTGGAGGAAATGATAGGTTCGTGACTAGTGGCAGACAAAATAAACATCACTAAAACATTTTTTAAATGCATGGAAGAAAACAAAAAAGGAAAAGAAGGGAACTTTTTTTAACTACCCTGTTAAATTTTATTTATATGTATATACACACACACAAACTGTACATAACAGAAGTTTTTTGTTTTTATAGATTATTTTCATTTTCTTTGAAAACTTAAGTTCTTGTACTATTTGAGAAAACATAATCCAGATCTGAGCTTTGTACATAGGTGAAAATTATTTTAAACCTTTTTTCTTTCCTAAAAACATTTTTACAAAATAAATAAAAAACTTATAGATCTACTCTGGTAGCTTACTTTCGTTTTGCCACTGCACTTTGATGACTGGAGGAAAGAGTGAGGCTAACAACTTTGCATTGCTCTGCCTCACTTAAATCCTGTTCATGCACAAGTCAAGACATTATCCTTATGATGTCATTGATCCTAGAAGGATGAACAACAGCAGCAACCAGTACACTCTGAAAAGAATAGTATACTGTTAGCAAAGCTAGAACAGATTTCCCTGCCAGATATTTTCACCAATTGTCTGAGACAGATGTTCTTACCTAAGGTCCAATGATAGATTTCAGAGGAATTGTGAATTTAGATGGAAGGGAAAATTACATTTTATATTCACTAACATCTAACTGAAATTTAACATTCCTTTCAATTATTAAAAAATATTGGGTCCAGAGTCTTTACTAGACTACCAAAAGGGCCCATGACACAAAAATAGTTAAGAACCTCTGGCCCCTTCTTCCTCACATAAGCAATTAATATTCACATTTGTTTACCTCATAGACACATTAAAAAGGTCTATTACTCCCACCTCAGCAAACCACTGTCTTTCCCTCTCATACTCCGATTTCCCACTGCCACCACCTCAGTTCACACTTTTCATACCTTCCACCTGGATAATAATAGATAGCTTCCTAACTTGTCTTCCTAACCTATCTCCCTCCTCTTACTCTAATTCATCCTTTATTTAAAATTTTTATTGTTTACATTTTTGGTCACAGCCTGTAATTTCATTAGTGTAGAGAATTTCCATTGTGGACCCTTCCCCTACTGAAGCAGGTCAGCTATTCATTTGCAAGTTATAGTCATCTCCCTTTCCACAGTAAATTTACTATTTACTTATTTTTTTAAAGCAGCCTTTAAATTTTGAGTTCCAAATTTCCTACCTCCCTCACCCACAAAATTATATCAATTATACATGTGAAATTATACAAATAATATTTCCATATTAGCTATATCACCAAAAATAAAATAATAAAATGAGAAAATTGTTTCAATTCATAATCAGAGTTCCTCAGTTCTCTCTTTGGAAAGGTAGATAGCATTTTTCATCATGGATCAATGTATTGATAGAATAGCTAAGCTTTTTACAGTTGATCATTATTACAATGTTATTATTACTATACACAATGATCTCCCAGTGCTTCTAACTTCATTTTGCATCAGTTCATATAGATCGTGTCATTTTTTTCATAAACCACACTCCCCTTGTCATTTCTTATAGCACAATAGTTTTCTATCACAATCATATGCCATAACCTGTTCCACCATTCCCCATTGATGAGCATCTCCTCAATTTCCAATTCTTTGCCACCACAAAAAGAGCTGTTATAAATATTTTTGTATTTTTAGGTCATTTTCCTTTTTCTTGATCTCTCTTTGATCTAGTAGTGGCATTACTAGGTCAAAGGGTATGCACACTTTTTAATAGCCCTTTGGGCATAGTTCCAAAATTTCTCCTGAGTAGTTGGACCAGTTCACTACTCCACCAGTGATTCATTAATGTACCTATTTTCCCCCATCCCTTCCAGCATTTGTCATCTCTGATAGGTGTAAGATGGAACCTTGTAGTTGTTTTAATTTACCTTTCTCTAATCAATAGTGACTTAGGAGTATTTTTTCATATGATTGAAATAACTTTGATTTCTTCTTCTGAAAACTGCCTGCACATATCCTTTGACCATTTATGAGTTGGAGAATGGCTCTTCTTTTTATCATTTTGACTCAGTTTGTTATTTTTTGAGAACTGAGACCTTAATCAGAGAAATTTGCTGTAAAATTTTTTGATATTGGGGGGCGGAGCCAAGATGGCAGCTGGAAAGCAGGAACTAGTGTGAGCTCCCCACCAAGTCCCTCCAAAAACTTATAAAAAAAATGGCTCTGAACCAATTCTAGAACTGCAGAACCCACAAAGTGGCAGAGGGAAGCAGGGCTCCAGCCCAGGACGGCCTGGATGGTCTCTGGGTAAGGTCTATCCCACACAGAGCTGGGAGCTGAGGGGAGTGGAGCTGAGCGGAGCAGAGCCCAGCGTGGGTGGCAGGACCAACCAGACCGGGAGCCGGGCAGAGTGTGCCCTAGCTCCCTGAATTAGTGAGCTGTGGCATTTACCAGACCACTCAGCCCACAAACACAAAAGACAACAAAGAAGGTTAGTGGGAAAAGCTGCTGGGGAGGGAGTTTGCGGTTTGGCCACTGCCCCAGGGGCAGCAGAGGTGAGGCAGCTACAGAACTGCAGCTGCAGTTGCTTCTGGCCCCAGGCCCACCTGGTGGGAGGAATTAAGTGGTAGATCAGAGCAGGAGTGAAGAGCCTGCTGAAGATCTAAGCCCAGTCCCGGTAGGGGGTTCTTGGGGAAGGAGGAGTGCTGGTGAGGCAGCGCATCTGCCCCAGAGTGGAACATAGAACTCTTTAGTCTACAAGCAGCCATACCCTGCTGAAAAACTCAA
>CM053626.1:205293834-205325168 GCA_028646595.1 Phalanger gymnotis
CATGCAAGTAGAAAATAAGATACACAGGCAATGGGGCATAGAAATCTATCTTGCCCTACAAGAAAGGAAGGGAAAAGGAGATGGGAGGGGAGTAGGGTGACAGAAGGGAAGGCTGATTGGGGAACAGGGCAACCAGAATATACGCCATCTTGGAGTGGGGGGGTGGTAGAAATGGGGAGAAAATTTGTAATTCAAACTCCTTTGAAAATCAATGCTGAAAACTAAATATATTAAATAAAAAATAAAAAAAGAAAATCTAAAAATAAAAAAAATTTAAAAATAAAAAAAAATTATTTTGATATTGCATCATTATCTGGTACCTTTTAGCAAAATGTACTTCCCCTGATCACTTTTAATTAGGTCTGTTTTTACTTTTGCTTTGCCGGAGATCATGATTGCTATCCCTGACTTTTTTACTTTGTTTGAAGCATATTAGATTTTGCTGCAGCTCTTCTGTTAACTCTGTATGTGTCTTTCTGTTTCAAGTGTGTCTCTCGTAAACAACATATTGTTGGATTCTAGTTTCTAATCCATTCTATTCTCTACTTCTGTTTTATGGGTGAGCTCATCCTGTTCATATTCACAGTTGTGATTACAGTGTTTTTCTCTCAATCCTATTTTCTTCTGTTTATTTTTTTCTGTTTTTTTTCCTGTTTCTCCTCAAAAGTCTGTTTTGCTCCTGACCACTGCCTCCCTTAATCCACTTTTTCTTTTATAATCCCTTCCCCCATATTTCTTATCCCTCCTATTTCCTTGTTGAGTAAGATAGATTTTTATACCCAACTGAATGTGTATCTGTTCTTCCCTCCTTAAATCAATTCCAATGAGCGTGAAGTTCAAGTATTGCCCCTGCCTCCCCATTTTCCTTTCTACTGTAAAAGCTCTTCTTTGTGTGCCTCTTTTATGTGAGAAAATTTTTGCCTTTCTACTTTCCCTTTCTCCCATTGCATTTCTCTTTCTCACTCCTTCATTTTTTGGGGGAGGGGAAATCATCCTAACATTATTGACTCACACCCATGCCCTCTATCTATGTATACTCCTTCTGAGTGCCCTAAAATATAATACTATGTTTAGAGTAAGAGGAACTGAGTCAGAATCCTGAATCTGCTATGTATTATCTTTTTGACCTTGGAAAAATCATCCTCTCATTTTCCTCCACTGTAAAATGAGGGTTTGGACTAATTGACTTTCCATATGAATTAGATAGCCAAGGTTGAGGAGAGAATTTAGAGAGAAGAAAAGAAGACAAAATTTGGGGAATCGTCCATGTTGAGTTAGGAAGAGAATGAGCAGCAAACAAAAGAGACAGAGTATTTAGAAGTAAGAAGAGAATGTCAAGGATGTTATGGAGTAAAGCGAGACACTGGAAAGAAAGAGTTTGAAAAGGTCTTAGATATCAAACTTGAAGAAAGCAATAGAAAAGTCATCTTTGACTCTTTTTCTTTATCTCCCATGGACAGTTAATATCCAGTTTCATCATTGCTAGTAATTTCCTTTGTGGTATGTATTGTGTCCTCTTCTTCCTTTTCATTCCTATTACTGTAATTAGTTCGGGTCCATCACTTGGATTATTGTGATAATTTTTTGACTGGCCACTCATTCTGCTATATATTATTACTAGATTAATCTCCTTTGAAACCCTTTTATCAGAAGCCATCAGTGGCTTCCTGTTGCCTATAACGTAACATTCAAACTCCTTCCATGTTTTCAAGGTCCCAGTGTACTTCTCTTGCCTTATTACAATGTTAACCAACTTGTACCTTCTCTTCCTGAGTAGTTCTTCATTGTCCCACAAATATGTCATGTTCATTCCCACCTGTGTAACTGTGTTTATGTGGTTTCTATCACTTGATGTTACCTTTGCCACTTTACCTATCTAAATTCAAACTATCTTTTTAAAAGCACAGTTTTAATTCCTTTCTCTTCCATGTACACTTTGCCCCTCCTGGCTATCATTTCTAAACCATGCTGCCTTCATCTCCCTGCTATCCACCATTTGAATCTTACTCTCTTCTCCTGAGATGTCGGGCTCCAGTAGCTAAGCTTTCCCCTAATCTTAACCTGGAACCAGTCCCTCACATCACTTCCTAGCCACCATTTAAAAACCATATATCTATATGTGCAGCTTGCCCTTCCTTTCCTTTTCCAGTTTCCTTTTCCTTTAAACTCCTTTTAAACTCCTCAAGGGCAAGGACTGAATCCTGCTTGCTTTTTATTTGTATTCCCAGAACTTAACACAGTGCTTGACCAGAGGTGAGCACTTAAATGCTCTGTCTCTTGATTTCCAATTCTTCTGAATTCCAATAATATTTATAGTCTCTATCACACAATTTACCATATTAATTTTACCCTGTGCTATGTTCTTTAATAGTTTTATATATATTTATTTTGCCTTTCTTACTAAATTATAAACTCTTGGAAGGCAGTGACCATGTTTTTCTGTACCTAACATATTTCTTAGCATATAATGGCTACTGGGTTAATACTTTTTTGTTTTGATCCCAGATTCATTTGTGTTTTTTTTTCTCTTTTATCATTGATGGAGAAACTAATTACAAAATGGTAACAATAGCTAAATCTATTCTGTGACTGTTCTCCTATATTCACTGATAAACAAGGGAATTATTGTCATTTCAAGACATGCTTATTAAAAAGATATTTCCTTGGTTTCCCTACTTTTTTATTCTACCATTTAAAAGATTATACATATTTTATTGATTTTCGAAATTTAAATGCTAAGTAGTTTATAAAATGAGTTATATAGTTACCATGTTATTTTTATATTCTTGCATCTTGTAGGTAATTTAAAAAATTTATAGATTATTTAAATAGCTCATGCTAGCAAGTATATTATTTCTCTGTTTTTTAAACCTATTTTCTTTCTTGGTCATTTCAAATCAGTTTTCTCACCATTTAAAAAATAATGAATTTGACTTTTTTCCCCCAATGGCAGGGTTTTGGTTTGGTTTTTTTTTTTTTGGTCCTATTTAATTTGAAGTCATGCAGACCTGTTTTTAGTAGTGCAATTGGAAAACAAAATGTTTACTTTGAATTTGTCGCCAAAATAAAATGACTGTCCAGGCCACCAAACCTAGCTGGTTTACTTTTTTGTTTGATTTGCCTCTGTCAGTGGAAGAATCAGACATCATTGATCTTGAGAAACGCTATTGGCTGCTGAAGGCTCAATCCCGGACTGGTCGTTTTGATTTAGAGACATTTGGCCCTTTGGTTTCGCCACCCATTCATCCATCTCTGAGTGAAGGTAGGAGCCATTCTCATTGCCTGTAAATGCCCATTTGTTGAATTTTTCTCTTCCCACCCCACCCCCATCCTCCAAATCAATCTTCATCTATGATGCTCCCTTAGCATGATTTTATCTAATTACTTTGTAATTGAAGGCCTTTTAATGTGTGAAATCCTTCAGGGGGTAATTTTCTCTTCTACCCCTCACCATCGCAAGTTTACAAAGAGTGTTTTGAATGATTTATCAAAAATTTACCAGAATAATATTCTGAATGTGTTGGAGTATCTCATATGGAAATGCTGGTTCCATTGTACTTTACCTTGTTCTGATCACATCTGGAATACTATGTTCACTTCTTAGTAAAACATTTTAGAAAGGATGTTGAAAGGGATTTTAAATTATGCCATGTGATTATCTCTTGAAAAACTGATTGGAGATGTTTAGTCTAGAGAAGAAAAGATTTATGCAGGACATTATATCTGTCTTCAGATAGTTAAATTTTGTCATATAGAAGAGGGAGTAGGCTTATTCTGCTAGACCCAGTGGATTGAAGTTACATGGAGAAAAATGTTGAACTAAGTAGAAGGAAATACTTTTGATGAATAGAGATGTCCAAAAATTGAATGAATTGCCAGGTTAGTAGCGAGTTCCTGACACTTAAGTGTTCGGTAGAGGCTCAGTGAACAACTTAGAATGTTGTGAAGGAGAATCCTGCTTCATATAAGAGTTTTTGTTAAGCCTACCTCTGAGGTCCTTTACAGCTCTATGATTTGATGATTCAAGTCCCTTCAGACAAATTTTGCTCTTTTGTAATCCAGTAATATGACAGGAGAATTTTTTAGGATGCTAAAGCTCCAAGGGATCTTAGCATCTAGTTCAGCTTCCTCATTTTATAGAAGAGGAAAATGGGATCCCTAGAGATAAAGCAGCTTTGCCTGTGCTAGAAAACCAGTAGGTATCAAATCTGGAATGTGAACCAGGCCTCTTGACTTCATTGGTTCAGTAATGTTTCCACTGTACCTCATCTGCCACTCACCACAGCATTTTGCTTTATCCCCAAAAGAATTTTAATGGCGTTCCTCAACCATCTGTAAACATCTTATATCTAAACAAAGTAGCTAAACTGATTTAACTTATTTATAAACTTTTTTCTTTGTTTCCTCACACACAAAGCCATTTTTAAAAAGGATATTATACTGACTCTCCTATTAAAATGGAGAAAAAAACAATATTTCAGTAGAAGTGAGAGAGATCCCACAAACTAGCCATTCCAAGTCATTGCAGCCTCATGAAGAATATTGGGATGCTAAATCTATGTTAACCATCAAGCTCCAAACCATTAACTATAATTTCTATTTTGGGGGTATTTTATTCTCAAAATTTTTACAATATTAGTCCTTACTATTAAGATATTAACATGTAATCAATGAGCAGTATTATTATAGTTGTAATACAATGAATAAATGAATATAGATTATATGTTTAGTGTCTCAGAATTAGAAATTTTACCATCTGAGCCATGAATTTTTTATCTACTAGGTTATTTCATGTCTGGTAGAGTAGCTTTAAGGAGCCACGTAAAGGTGTAAAATAGAATATATATTCCTTGCTATTCTTTTCTCTGGAGAATGCCTTTCTCCAAAAAGCTTGAAATACTTCCCCCCCCTACCTCCTACCCCAGATTCTTAAAAAGTTCAGTCTTTAGTTCTTTTATGGTAGTTTCCTTGATACTTCTTTGGATCTATGATCTAATTAATACAGATATTTACTCAGGCATATTGCAACCCTATCCTGTCCATACCTTCTTATCTTTTGTGTTGCCTTTTTGCTTTCCTACAAATATTCCACAGAGGATCCACTTGATGTGCTAGAGGTCTTCCTCTAGGACTTTCAACATTTAATTAGTAGAATTGCATCACTCTGTCTGTATCTGTTAATCCTTTTGCTATATGACTAGCCAAACTTCTCTCACAGTGGTTCATTTATTTGGTGATATTCTTCATAAGTCATCATAACACAGTAATTGTGTTTCAGCCTACTTGTATCCACCATATTTATATTCAATATACTTCGAAATGTTTATTATTTTCAGTCTTTTGGGATCATGCTTATCCTTTGATATTCATCATACCATTGAGAGAATAGTGGTATTAAAAAGATGAGTTACCGTGTGAAGGAATAGCTTAGAATCATGGAAGGTACAACGTAATTCCCTGAGCAATTCATCTATCTTCTTTACTCACTTTAAATTTTGAGACCATTTCATTTTCCATTTTCAGTCCCTCTGCAAGATAGCTATAGTGATAGAAAAACTCATTATACTATCACAATCTGAATATTTTAGAATGTTCTTCCACTTGTTTTTGTTTTATTCCCTCTGTGGATTATTGCTAGGCTAATGTCTTTTGAGTAATCATAGGTCCCATTTTGGAGGTCTCTGTAGAAGCCTGAGGTTTCATGCAGTCACTACAACGTCATCCGCAAACAGGAACATTTGGAGGACCTTGCCATGTATAGAGAATCTTTTTTCTGTTAGGATAACATTCAGGACAGAGCTTCAGTGACAGTGTAAACACCTTTGGCTAGCATATTTTTCTCTGTTTTTTGCATTGCTTGATATTGTTAATCAGAGGATCTCTAAAGAAGATTGTCACTGTGGTTGCATTTCTAAAAGAATCATAAATAATTTTTTTTGAGTCTTTGAGGCTCATGTAGAGTCTTTTTTTAATTTTCAATTTTTTTATTTTTAGTTTGCAACACACGGTTCTACATAATTTTGAGTTCCAGATTTTCTTCCCTCCCTCCCCAAGACAGCATGGAATCCCATATAACTTCCATGTATAACTTGGCATTGAATTAATTTATGCACTAGTCAAGTTGTGGGGAAGAATTAAGAATCATAAATAATTTTAATGTAATCAAAGGAGCTACTTTGTTGAAGTGTTTTTAATGTTATTTTTCTCTAGAATCAAACTTCCTTAAAATCAACAAATAATTGCAGCAAGATCTAGTCTTCTGTTGAAAATAATTTGTGAAAGCCCACCTATTCATCTTTCGTGTTTTCATCAATAATGTCTTGAATATACTATCATAAAGATTTTATAAAAATGAGAAAGTAGGGCCTATAGGTCCCCAGTCATCGTGTGTGTGTGTGTGTGTGTGTGTGTGTGTGTGTGTGTGTGTGTGTAATAATACTGTCCATGCTTTTCTTTTCTCTGTTCTTTTGGTATGTGCTGCTCTTTGGTATCTTAAAACTTCATCTGTGAGTGCATTTGAAATTGTGTGTTAACTTTTAAAATATCATTTTACTGTTACTACAGTTTTCTTCTGTGTATATTCATGTAGGTCAGCTTTTTTTTCTATTTCATCCTCTTAAATACTATTTCTGCTTTTTAAAGTATATCAAGGTACTAAGGTGTTAAAATTAAAAGGCATGCCTCTGTCATCAGTGATGAGAAAAAAATTGCTCTAGAAATTTTGACAGATCTTTTCTGTTTTCTGTTTTTTTTGTTTTCCTTCAAGCTTCATCTGTCAATAATCTTGGAATAAACTGACTTGTTTGGACCTCAGGTCAAGCTTCCTATAAGCTTGTTTGTCCCTCTGTTGTTGTTCACGGTTTTGTGATCTTCTAATACAATATAATTATCTGAGTTCCCTCCTTTTGCAGACGAGCTTGTACTTATGACTCACATTTATGTATAACACTTAAAGATATGCAGTGCTCTTACCTCACATTATGTAGAATAGTTATCTTACTCATGTAACACTCTCTGAACCTGAATCTCTACTGACCCAAAGTCCATTATATTATTGTGTCTTTTGAACTATTTCCAACCTTGGTTGCAGTGTTTCTACACTTAGCAAGGAGTTCGCATGTTTTGCTACCTTAGATAGTTTCTATTTTCTCTTGGCTTTATTGTTGTGGTAACTGTTATGCTTGTTTAAAATCAGTTAAACTTCTCTAAGAAATGGTAATAATCACAGTCCATGTCTATTTCCCATTTTATATGTAATCTTAGTAACCAACATATCTGATCCATTTTGCATCTTTTTTGCTTTCCTTCCTAATTAAATCTACAAATGCTTTTGAGGTGATCTGGCTCATTTGCATCTCAAAGCAAACTCATATTTTGAGCAGAAACTATAGTAAGTTATTTGGCCATAGCAACCTATGAAATAGAGTAATTTGAATAGGATGGAAAAGTATTAAGATCTTTTTTGGAAGTTAAAAAATTTGAAATATATGTATTTATATATACAGGTATATATGTCTATATATACAAGTATGTATATTTTTATCTCTGCCTACATATATGTGTATGTATCCCAGAAGTGGTTAAGAATCCACCCACGTAAGCAGCATAGCCTATGAACATCATGTCCAACATGGCACCCTTTCTCTGCCTCTGGGCTTACTCATTCATCCCAGCCTACCCTCGCTCTGGAAGGTCTGAATGTTTTTCCCAGAGAGGAGCCAGCCATAACAATGACTCCATGGCTGCCATTCAGGCTGTCTCTCAAGATCTTAGGGATAACTTTGGTTGGGAAAGGTTGGTGATAGAGGAAAATAAACTCCTACTGCTTGTCACTGTAGTTCCTAAGCCCTTACCAGTGTCCATCCCATAAAATAAAATTCAGTAACCACAACATCATTGACTCTTAGACATAAAACATTTACTACACGGTAAGACAGTAGTAACAATAAAGCTTTTTATTCAATAGAAAACAAAAGCACAAGTAAACAAATTGAAGTTGCTAAGTAGGAGGCAGTCAGGAGTAATCAAAATATTATAATTCCTTCATAAACACATCTCACTCTCAATGTCTACAGAGAGTGGAGAGGCACATTAGTGGGGAAGCTTATATCCCTAGGGAAATTCACACATCTTTATTGCAAGCCTTGATAACTCTGGTCTCTTCAGGAAACATCTGAACCTCACAAGGTCATTTCTCTACCAGCTACTCTCCTGATTCTTACCGCTCCCCTGTTAGACAAAGTTTCTTCTCTTTTGTTCCAAAACCAGTGTACCAGTGAGAAGTTCTTTTAATTCATATCCCCCTTCACTGATTGCTGAGAAAATACTGTATTGTAGGAGGAAAAAAAACACATCAACATTGCACTTATTCAGTAACAAGCAGTTCCCTTAGGCCAGAGAACTGCAAAGCTCCTCCTGGACAAACCCAGCCTGTTCTCCACATAACAGGATTCTGCTTTTTCCATTCAGCTTTTAGCAAAGTAAAGCTTCTTCTCCAAAAAGAGAGCTCACAGCAAAAAAGATAAAAACTTATCTTTTCCTCTTCTGTTTTTCCTCAAACCAAAGAGGACAGATGGAGTCAGGTACCCCAAGTGGTTTTCTTTCTCTCATGCTGTAGATGGTGCTAGAGAGCAATAAACACAGACAGCTCTCTCTAATGCAGCAGAATTCAGCTCTCTACTAACTGGCACAGTAGCTGAAAAGCTGAGATGACCCAGCCTTCAGCAGCCAGTTATCAAAGAAATACCTTCCTTCTAATCAGCAGATTCTTCGCAAAAGAGCCTCCCCATGAATAGTTAACTATTTTAACTGGGAGCATCTTTTTCCTTCTTTGTCTTCTTTTCCCTGACTTATGATTTCTGCTCTTCTCACCTTAAGCTTCTGCTTTTTCTCTCTTCTTTCTAAATACCTCAAATTAGTGCCTCCTTGTAAGCACTGATACATGACTTATAATGTGAAACTCACCAAGCCCACCTTTCTGTCAGGTATTACTCTGGGAGTCCTTATATAATCTTCCTATAGTCTACAAACAGTTATTTGATTTACAATTTCTCAGTTATAACCTTCAAAACTTTAAAAGCAGTCACATAGAAATAAACTGATGAACTACAGTGCCCTTTAGCCATCATTACCTTAGTCATTATATCGTCTTCAAACAGGTTCTTTCAGTATATTTATCTAAAACAACTGTATTCTCTCTTGTCCTTAAATAGGCTGATTCTCCTTAGTGTTTTCATCCAGGAACTATTTCTTCACAAATTGATTGCTACCAGTTTCCCTGCCAGATGAAATTTTTCTGCTCTTTTCCGCAACCAAACTTCATATACAAAAGCAACATTTACATTTATATCATAATGAAGCAGTGACAGTTGTGGGAATGACATTCTTCACTTTCTTACTTTCCAACTTGTTAACTCTATCCATTAATGACTTAATTGCATTAGTGGTTTGTCTTAATTTTTGTTTATTAATTCTCTCACTTTCTGGTCCTTTCTCAACTTCTGTACTCACACTATTATTTTCAGAAAAAAAAATATGTCTGTGTTGAATATTGAATAATTGGGGGAAATGAGAGTGTCTCTTTAGGGGTGAGATTGGGTCAAGAGAGATTGTGAGAATGAGAGAGAACATGTGAAAATTGTGAGGTGAGAGTAGAGATTGAACACTCACTGGTAAGGAGAAAAAGAGTGGAGAAAGAGTAGACTAGTATTGGCACTATATCACCGGGACGTGGACAAACCCAAGAGGAGGTTAATAAGGTAGCATCCATGGCAATGCCTTCTAAAAGAATCTAAGACATCTAAGAGTATCTCTAATACTGTCATCTTGGCCTCTGTGTGTGTGTGTAATTGTGCCAGGAAGTTTATAAAAGAAGAAATTATGCTCCATAGCAATCTATGTCCCTATGTCCCAGCTCTACTTGATTGCCACTGATAGAAAATGCTTTACATCTTGCCTTTTTTATGACAGAGGGACAAGTTTATGAATGTCACACAAAAGTGTCAACAATTACATGAAATCTGCCTAGACATAGGTTGTCATGACACTTTCCTATGTTCCAGGTTTGTTTAATGCCTTTGATGAAAATCGCGACAATCACATAGACTTTAAAGAGATATCCTGTGGATTGTCTGCATGTTGCAGGGGACCTCTGGCTGAAAGACAAAAATGTAAGTGTACTAAATGTTGTCTGTCACCAAAACTGCAAACTGATAAGTCTCGAATTTAGATTAATTTAAAACTACCAAACAATCATTTCAGTAAAACTTGAATTTTTAGTAACTTTATCAAGTTGGTGAGAATCCTTTCAGGAAAAATTACCCAAAAATAATAAAGCAGTTAGTTAGATAAGGTTTTCAAAGTGCTTTACAGATATTATCTCTTTTGATCCTCACAACAGTCTTGAGAGGTAGATATTATTATCCTAATTTTACAGATGAAGAAACTGAGGCAGAGAGCAATTAAGTGACTTGCCCTGAGTCACATAGCTAGTAAGGTCTGAGGCTGGATTTGAACTTGGGTTTTTCTGACTCCAGATCTGGAGCTGTCACCACCTAGCTGCCTATGATTTATTTTTCATGATATGGAGGGTTAAAACAAATTGTCATGACATTTGACCTGAATGAGAATAGATGTCTTGCTTATGAATGCATTTTTGCCACTTTACTGCTTTTAATTCATCTACTACATTTTGTTATATGATCTTTGTTGTTAATGATGAGGTTGATATTTCAGACAGACTTTTGATTCCTATTAAATGAAGTGAATGGCAGAAATATATTGATCCTGACAGATTTGAAATTTTCAAAAAGAGTATTTTCTTTTAGTTTCTTTAGTACTTACTGTTTCTTGAGTCATCTGAAGGAAAGATATTAGATTGAAAAATAAGATTTAGGTATATTTATATCACTTGTATTCGTGAACATTTTATTGACTGTAAAATTTATTGGCAAAATACAGTTTTCTCAGTTTTTATTGAATACTAAAAGTCTTTTTAACCTAGAAGTGTTTAGCCAAACTACAATTACAGTATAAATTCACAATCATAAATATATTGTGTTATTAAATCTTAAGCATATTTTAAGAAACTGCAGGCAGTTGACATTTAATTAATTTAGTTCATATGTATTTACTAGTTATTTTTCTGTCTCTTTCTAAAAATAAAATTTTGCAGTGGTTGCTTACAGCTGGTATTAGATTTGGGTTCCTTGATCTTATCTAGTAACATAAACTATGAACAGCTCATATATCATATTATAGCAACCAAAAAAAAATCATTCCATAATCTGGGAACTTGAAAAACGTACTTTTATTTTTAAGTCACAATAATTCAAGTACCTGTCTTCATTTCAAATGGAGAATTGATTACTCTACTTTGATCTTGTTGCTGTTAAATATTGTTTAGGGATTAACTTAGATCTTGGCAAAAAATTCTCTTAAGTAATATTATTAATCTTTTCCATCTTCAACCATTGCAATGGATTTGTTTCACATTTCTGTGAAACAAAGTTGAAAGTGAGGTTCTTTGTTTCTCAGTGAAAGTTCATTATCCTTTTCAGAAATTTTTCCTGCTGTATTTAGGGAAGTTAATAAATAAAAATAAATCATTTGGAATTAATGATATAGCAGTTTTCCAGTTTTTGACACAGTGCATTCAAACTTTTGTGGAGAGCTGAAGCTACACCCATTGGACTTTAGTACCACAAGATGAACGTTTTGCTTTCAAGAAGTAAATGGAGAAATCAAGTTGCCTTTAACACGAGACTAGAGCACTACTTCTTACTATAAAAAGGCCATTTGTGTTATGTGTACCTGAAGAAACAAAAACACTCCTATGAGATCACCTTTTAAAACTTAGAATTATTAAATATAGAAATGAAATGTCACCCTTAAACCATCACCATGGTGACAAGTCAGGTGATGTGGGTCAGATCCCAGCATTGCCATTCATTTACTACCTGTTTAACTTTATCCAGTTCACTTGAAATGGATGGGTTTCAGTTTCTTCATTTTCAATATAACCTAATATGACCTTTAATAAACCTGCCTGCTCTAAATCTATGATCCCATGATACTATGAACTAAGAATAGTGTGCATTTCAAAGCAACTTAGCTTTTTCATTTAAACTTGTAGGAAAAGAAGCCCTATTTAGAGTGAAAGAGCAATGTAAAAGAAACCCTGAATTTTTAATAGAATATTTTGTTTATGTGTGATATAGCACTATTCCTGCTGACCCAAAACACTGCCAATACCGTTCTTAAGCATTGTACTCTCTGACAGCTTTATCCAAGGATACAGTTGCTTGAAAACTTTTTTGATTATCCAGAAACAACAGGCAATATTTTGCCATATACTTTAGAGAATAAAAATAATTCATCATAACTTAAAAATTTCTCGTCATTAGTTTGTTTTAAGGTGTTTGATGTTGACCGTGATGGAGTCCTTTCACGAGTTGAACTGAGAGACATGGTTGTTGCACTTTTAGAGGTCTGGAAGGACAACCGCACCGATGATATCCCTGTAAGTTCTATGCTGTAAACCTCTTGTGGCAATTTTTTCCCTGTAAGTGACTCAACTCAAATTATATCTCCTATAAGATACCTTTTATTCTTCCCCTAATTGTTAATTCTCTAGCTTCCTCTTCAACTTATTTATGTTTTGTATCTCTCAGTAACATATAGGTTCCTGAAGACAAACATGATTTTCTATTTTTGTCCTTGCATCCCCAGAACTAGCACAGTGCCTTGTCCATACAGTGCTTAATAAATGCTTTCTTTAAAAAAAATGTGACTACTTTTTGTTTTTTAGGTCACCTTAATTTCCCAACATGGTTTTCCCTTTCCTAGAGAGCCACCCCTCATAACAATAAAATGGAGGGGGAAAATGATTTCAGTAAAACTAACATATCAGCCAGTACAGACATACTCATAGTGTCCAATACCTCTACAAAGGAGGGACAGAAGTGCATTCTCTTATTTCTTTTTCAGGGATAGACTTAGTCATAATATTTAGTTTCAATTTTTTGTTTTGTTTTTGGCTAATATTTTTTGTCCATTTACATTGTCCTTGTGTGTGTTGTTTTCCAATTTCTTCTCTACCCACTTTGCATTCTCCATATTCATAATTTCTTATACTGTGAAGGTGATACTTCATTCTATTTATGTACCAAGATTTCTTTAACCATTCTTCAATTCGTGGGCATTTACTTTGTGTTTCCAATTCTATTACTACTACAAAAAAGGCTATTACAAATACTTTGGGGCACGTTCTTTTTCATGTTATAGCAATTCCCCAGTGTTCAAAGGAAATAAACAATTCCTAAAAGATTATTAACTGCAAAATATGAAAGATTGTTCCAAATCACAACAGAAATGCAAATCAAAACAACTCAGAGGCCTCACACCAAGCAAATTGGCAAAGACGAGAGATGGAGACAGTCATTATTGGAGGAGTCCTCAAAAGACACACATACTATTATATTGCTTATGGAATTGTGTATTGATCTAACTATTCTAGAAATCAGTTAGAAATAATACTAAGAAAGTGACTAAAATTTTAATTACTTTGTCGAATCAAATTGAAGATTTTTAGATTTTTAGGTGTATTTGTTATTTTTGTCAAAACAAATACCAAAATATGTTCATAGTAAATTAAAATTGCTATCCAAAATGACCAAAATAATATATATTCAGCATTTTTTCCCTATTGCTGCATAATATAATAAAATTTGTGTTTACTTACTGTTTTTTAGTTGCTCTTTTGGTTGTTTTTAAAGGAACTGCACATGAATTTGTCAGACATTGTAGAAGGCATATTGAATGCACACGACACCACAAAGGTGAGTTTTAGATAGAATTAATTTGTTTTCACCTAAAAACATTTGTCATGTGCCTTTCTGGGTCTTTTTTTTTTTTTTTTTTTGCCCTTAGACATTTTTATAAGACTTATCTAAAGTCCCTTGATATCAGAGTTTGTAATTTTCTTTTCTTTGGTCTGAAACTATAATTTCACTGATGTAGGGATTTACTGGTGTGAAAACTTCCTTCCTTGATGTAGATTGGCAACTAATCTGCAATGTATAGTTTTAGAAACTTGCTTGGAACATTGAGAGGTCAAGTGACTTGTTCATAGTCTCATCGCTAGAATGTATCAGAAGTAGAATTTGAACTCCATGCTTCTATCAGGTCAAGGCCAGCTGTCTTTTCATAAATATGTTTAAAATATGTAGTTAGGAACTATTAAGTGTATGGGCATTTTCATGTAATCTACCCCCAGGAAAAAGAATAAGTGAACTAGAATTGTAGGCATTATATATCAAGATAGTATTCTTTTATCCTTGTTTGTTAGCATTATCTTAGTTCATTTTAATTCTTCTGTCATGCTAAAAGAGCCAAGATAAACATTTCTTTGAATTAAGATTATGCCTTTAGGATCATAGAATAATAAATTTAGAACTGGAAGGCACTTGAAAGGTCATTAAGTTCAACATCCTCATTTTACAGATAAGGAATCTGATGCCCAGGTATGACTTTCCTAAGGTTACAAGGCTATTAAATGGAAGAAATGAGATTTGAACCTATCTTGTTTTCTGCTGAGAAATTGTCATCGTTATTTGTTATTGTCAGTGTCTTGAACCTTCAATGGACCACTTGTAACATGACAGCCCCAAATAAATTTATATGTGCTATGGGAGTACAGTTTTCTGACATTAAAAATATGTGTGCATTTATAAAAAGTAACATCCTAAAGTATTCTTCTTTATGCTGTGTAGATTGTTGTTTCCCTTGCATGTTGCTGTCTATCCATATGCTTACCTTATCTCTTTGTAAATTCTGATATCATCATCTTCTTGGAAATAACTCGTGCATGGTAGACACCCTGATTATGAGCCTTTCTATTCAGAAATGAAATGAAATGAAATGGTAGACTAGCAAATAGGAATAACTTGCGGAAAATTGAAAGGAAGAATTTGAGGGGTGTTTATTTTTAGTTTTCTTTCTTCTCTAATTGTTGACACACTTTAGGAAAAAGAGTCCTTTTGGCCTCTATCATTGACCTATTTGGTCTACTTTGCCTCCAGCCCTCTGTTGTCAGTGCTTTGCAATCTGTCAACACCTAATTTACCACAGCCTCTTCATGAAGGTGGTAACCATGAGACTGACCACCTTGATATGCCTAATTATTGATCTTCTTTGGTACATCATTGTTGGTGATATGCCAGATTGTGAGGAAGTTTAGACCCTTAGAGGCTATCATTGGTTGCTTTGTCTAAATGTCTTCATGGCCTTTATCTCTTCTTCCAGGACTTCTTTGGTACATCTTTGTTGGTGATATGCCAGATTGTGAGGAAGTTCAGACCCTTAGAGGCTATCATTGGTTGCTTTGTCTAAATGTCTTCATGGCCTTTATCTCTTCTTCCAGGACTTCTTAGCTTTTGCCACTATAAATGGCCATGACTTCTATTCCTTTGATTATTCATGTAATATTTCCTGTTTACTGTTTTTAATTTTCTCTTTGATAATCAGCACCATCAGACATGTGGGCAATCCTTTTTTGCAGATATTCTAGCAGGTATATCATCTTTGTCTCCTTCACATACTGTACTTCCTGAAAGGCATGCAGAATGACACCATGTTTTGGCCAAGTTTGGGTCTTTTGTGAGTATGTTAGGGATACAGACATGTCAATAAGTACTTAGTATGTACAAGGCATTGTGCTACATGCTGGAGATACAAAGAAAGCAAAAAATAGCCCCTTTTCTTAAGGAGCTCACAGTCTGATGGGGGAGATAACAGTCAAGCAACAAGTACGAACTATATACAGGATCAATTGGAGATAATAAACAGAGAGAAGGCACTAAGATTAAGGAGGATAAGGAAAGGCTTCTTGCAGATGATGGGACTTTAGCTTAGATTTGAAGGAAACCGGGACATAGAGACAAAGTAGGAAGAGTTCCAGGTATGGGAGACAGCTGGAGAAATTGCATACAATTGGTAGAAGATGGCATCTTGTGTTCAAGGAAAAGAAAGGAGGCCAGTGTCACTGGATTACAGAATCTTTGGAGATGAGTAAGGTGTACGAGGAATGAAAAGATAGAAAAGGGCCAGGTTATGAAGAGCTTTAAAAGCCAAACAAAGGATTTTGTATTTGATCCTTGAGGCAATGGGGTAAGGCGCTAGAGTTCATTAAATAGCAGGGAGATGTGGTCAGATTTGTCCTTTTGGAAGATCAGTGTGACAGCTGAGTGAAGTTTGGACTGGAGTGAGGAGAGACATTAGATAGGAAAATCCACCAGCAGGCCATTGCAGTAGTAGAGATATGAGATGATGAAGGCCTGCATCAGGACTATGTCAGTGCGAGAGGAGAGAAGAGGATGTGTTTGAGAAATGTTGTGAAGATTAAATTGAGATCCCTTGGCAACATTGGATACCGTTAAGGAATGAGTGTGGGGTCCAATCTTGTCCAATTTTCAATAAAATAAGCTGAGGCAGGGCTCTGAGCTAATACCACTTTATTAAAGGTTCATCGCCCCCTCTAATAAAGTGGACCTTAGATCTTTCTCATGATCTGAGATGCCCCAGTGGAGGTACAGTAAGAAAATAGCTGGAGTCTTTCCATGCCGTTGAGTCCACCACAGTGGACTTGGTCATTTACTCATCAGATATTGGTTAATCAGACATGGAATCAAATTCAATTGAATTACTAACTGGTTACCTAAGTAAAATAGGAGTCTAAATTAATCATTTTCCACATGAGGATGGTTAGGATTTGGAGAATTTAAAACTGCATATAAAATAAAGTTGAATTTAAAATATTAAAAAATAAAACCTTGTTGCTCCAATTTATTACCTCATGACCTTTGGTAAGTCACTTGTCCTCCTTAGGCCTCAGTTTATTCAACTATAAAATGAAGGGATTGGACTAAAGGACCTTCAAAGCCCTTAAAGTTCTAGCTTTCCATGAATCTAAATATATGATTCTATGATTTTAATATGTTTTGTTAGTATTACTATGTTACATGTGAATGTAGCTATTTCTTCCTAACAACAAGATTGCATTGGCTTTTAGCTAAAATATTTGAGGAGCCTCCTACTGTAAAAATGGAAATGTTGGATTGTGTTATGCCAAACTTTAAGATAATCATTGTACCAAAGGCACACATTTTTGTCTGTTATGTTCTTCCTCGAAAATGTCATTTTTCTGAAAGAGCATAAATTCAGATTACTTAGGTAAAACACTGCTCTCAAGTGTCTTTTTTTTTTTAAATAAAATTTCCTGTGTTAAATTTCTACTGTGTCTGCTCATTGCATTGACACAATTGCTTGCCAGTAGTATGTTACTTTTAATCTGATCCTACTTTACCTAGTTTTCAGATAACATTTACTATTTGGAAATGGAACATGAGTAATAAAAGTTTTATAAGTTAGCCTTGATTTTCATTTCTCTTTTAAAAAGTAAAATACTCTAAAAACAACTCATTTTAAGTGTTGTCCCTCTTCCAGAAGGGGCATCTTACTCTAGAGGACTATCAGATCTGGAGTGTGAAGAATGTTCTTGCCAATGAATTTTTAAATCTCCTTTTTCAGGTACGTATGCCCATTATAAATAACCTTTCTTAGGGGGGTGGTATGAAGTGCATTCCCAGTAGTCTTTAGTCTTTTCTTTTGTTATGGAATTTATATTCAAGTTCTTTTCATTTTAAGTACAAGAGTATAGACTTTTATCAACTAAGAGCAATTGAGTCCCATTATGATGACATGTCTTTAAAGTGTCTCAAAACCATGACCTAGAAAATAGAAAACTGGAGTGTAGCCATTTAAATCAACTTTCTTTCTCACCCATTACGAACCTTTCCTCATTAACTAAATAACTTAAAATTAAATGTTTCTATATTTTATTGTGCTACTCACGTCTTTTCCCAGTGCTGTTAGTTTAAAACTAGATCATAAATGGAGTTCACTCTTAATTTTGCCAGGGGTGTATTGTCCATTAGTGGATTATCCCAGCTTGAAAGCTCTTTCAGTTTGGCTGCTCATTAACAGGTCCAAGAAAGATTGGCTGGGGAAGGCAGAAACAAGTAGCTAGGCAAGTGAGGCTTTTGAGTGTTTATGGTGTATACTTAACCTCTTTCTCTGTTAAATATGATGAATCAGAGATGGTTGTTCATCATCCCTAAGGTCTGATCTCCAAAGTAATCCAGGAAAGTCATCCTTGCTGAGCATGTGCATCTGCCAGAGCTTGAGCATATTATGATAAATTAACCTATGGCATTCTTCTCTGTGTGCACACGCATGCATGCACATACACAAATGAGCAAGATTGACTAATGGTTGGTCTGAAATGACTGGTTCTACCACAGGTATGTCTAACACATGCTAGAAATATCACATTTTATTTTCCAGTAGAAGAAAAGGTACAGTTAATATTTTACTAAATGTTTCCCTTTCCTTTTACCCTAGTTCATATCATTATGGCATGCTTATTAAAGATGCAAGTCATTATTCAGCATATTTTGAGACTTTTCCATGAAGCTCTCTAAATCCAGGATGTGACACTTTGAAGAAAAGGGAACTGCTATACTCATAACAGTAGTATTGTACAAATAGAAAATCAGTCTTTCCTGAAAGTTAATGACTATCTTTTATTTAGAAAGTAGAACCCAGTCTCATAAGCCTGAAATATCTATTTAAATCTATCAGTTGTTCCACAATTGATTAATATCTACTGAGATTAAAATTGATGGCTTCATAAAGCATCTTCAGAAATGCTATACAAGTCACTACTAGTAATGGAGTTGAACATTGATCAGCAATTTAAACCTCATTTAAATTTTTCCTTAGTGGTGTATATTGTTTGTTCGTATTTTGGTGTTTTCATTCTGCTGCTTCCCCCTTGTTTTAATATAGCAGCTTTCTCATCTAAGTCTTCTTGTCTGTCTTGTTCTTCACTCAGAATGTACTGATTTACTTCCTTCTCTTCACTTGTTTGGCTTAGGAAAATAATTTTTTAAGCCACAGTAATACTAGAAGAACATATATGAAGTCATAGAGAGTCTGTGTTAATGAAGGGTAGAGTACCCTCACCCCCGAAAATAAGGAGTCTTGAAGTATTTTCCTACTTTTAATTCCAAAGATTTTCTTTTCTGTATTTTGTTTATTTCCTTTATTTAAGCTATATAAGGTTGCTTTTATGTGGAAATATTTTTCAGGGTCAGGGTGTTAATCTTTTCCTGAGTAAGTATATATTTCAGCTGTGTTTAAACCCTCACGCTCACTTAATATGTATTTCAGTTGCAGTTTTTGTGCTAGAACGAGCTGAGCAGCTTAGTTTCTGACAAAAAGTCTACTGTGATAGACTTTAATTTGAGGAGTCCACTCTGGTCTTGGTATTCAAACCAAGGGTGCATAAAACAGAAAGATAATTATAGACCAATTCCACTAATGAAACAATTTAAAAATTTTGATAAAAGATTAGCAAACAGAAGATGGCAATATAGCCAAGAAATTTTTCACTATGACCAAGTTGCTTTTATTCCATGGACACAAAAATGGTTTAACATTAGAAAAACAATGCATCTACATCCAAGAACTAATACTAATTACCCCTTTTGACCTCTCTTTCCCCTTTTCCAAACATATTCCTCTTTCTCAACCCTTAATTTTATTTTTTTTAGATATAATTCCATCGTATTCAACTCACAGTCGTGTCTTCTGTCTATGTATACTCCTAATTGCCCTAATTCTCCTAGTTCTCAGGAGTTACAAGTGTCATCTTTCCATATATAAATGTAAACAATTTAACCTTACTGAGTCCCTCATGATTTCTCTTTTCCCATTTACCTTTTTATGTTTCTCTTGAGTCTTGTATTCGAAAGTTGAATTTTCTCCTCAGCTCTGGTCTTTTCATCAGCAGTGCTTAAAAGTCCTCTGTTTCATTGAATATCCACTTTCCCTCTGCAGGATTATATTGTTTTGTTGGGTAGGTGATTCTTGGTTGTAATCCTAGCTCTTTTGCCTTCTGGAATGTCATATTATAAGCCCTCCAATCCTTTAATGTTAGAAACTGATAAATTTTGTGTTATCTTGACTGACTACAACATTTGAATTGTTTCTTTCTGGCTGCTCGGAATATTTTCTCCTTCATCTGGGAGCTCTGGAATTTATCTATAATATTTCTGAGAATTTTCATTTTAGAATCTCAAGAGGTGATCAGTGGATTCTTTCAATTTCTATTTAACCCTCTGCGTCTAATATCAGAGCAGTTTTCCTTGATAATTTCTTGAAAGATGATATTGCACATCTTTTTATTTATCAAGGCTTTCAGGTAGTATAATGATTCTTGAATTATCTCTTCTTAATCAATTTTCTAGGTCCATTGGTTTTTCCAATGAGATAGTTCATGTTTTCTTCTTTTTTTTTCATTTTAAAAATTGTTTTTGATGTCTTGTGCAGTCATTAGCTTTTATTTGCCCAATTCTAATTTTTAAGGAATTATTTTCTTCAGTGAGGTTTTATACTTTTTTATTTGGCCAATTTTCCTTTTTTAAGGAGTTCTTCTCTTCGGTGGATTTTTGTGCTCTTTTAATATTTGGCCTGTTCTTTTTTTTTTTTAAGGTATTATTTTCTTCAGTATTTTTTGGTGCCTCATTTGCCAAGCTGTTGATTTTTTTCCCATTATTTTCTTGCATCACTCTCATTTCTTCTCTCAATTTTTCTTCTACCTGTCTTATTTGATTTGGAAAATTCTTTTTGAGCTCTTTCAGGAATTCTTTTGGGGTCTGAGACCAATTTACATTTTTCTTTGAGGCTTTGGATATAGTAGTTTTAATTTTGTTGTCTTCTTCTCTGTAGTCATAGTAACTTTCTCCGATCAGGTTCTTTTTTTTGTTGTTGTTTGTTCATTTTTCCAGCCCATTTCTTTATGTTTAACTCTATGTTAAAGTGGGGCTCTGTTCCCAGGGTGGAGGAGGCATTGTCCTAAGCTTCAGGCCTTTCTTCCTGTTTTTCTCAGCTGGTTCTTAGGGGTCTCTATTTTTTCAGTTCTTCCAAAGTGGTATGATCTAAGAAAGAAGTGTGGTCACTGCTCTCCTGACCTGTGCTCTGGTCTCTGAGTGACTACAAGCACTCTTTTCCACCCTGAAACTGTGTCCAGGTTCCGTCCTCTCCTGTCACCACAAACTCTGTCTGGTGTGCTAGTGCTCTTCCTAGCCCTGAGGCTGCCACCCATGACTGAGACCTTGTTCATATATGGGCAGTGCAACAGAGTCCTGGTACCTAATGCCAGCAAAGAGACCCATATGATTTCCTTCAGACTGGTTGTCTTACTCCCTTATCATCTGTGGATTGAGACATCTGGAAACTGCAGCTCACTGCCACTGTTGATTCAGTCACCTCCAAGACTTGCTGCTAGTTTGCTGGGTCTAGCTTGTGCTAGCACAGCCTGCATTGGATTGCGTTCTACTCTCACCCTGATGCAACAGACCTTTCCTGCCCACCTAAGTTGTCTTGGGCAGGAAAATTGTTTCACCCATCCTTTTGTGGCTTCTGCTTCCCCAGAATTTGTTTGAGGCATCCTTTAAAGTTGTTTGGAGGGGAATTTGGGAACATGTAGGTGAGGCCCAGTTTTTTCTGCCATCTTGGCTCTGCCTCTGACAACTAATTTTTTTTAAAAGAAAGAGAAAAAGAGAAAAAAAAAAAGCAGTTCAGCAAAATCAGCCAACACATCAGCTAAGTTTGACAGTATATTCATTATTCCACACTCCTAGTTGCACACCTCTTCAGAGAAAGAAGAAAGGTACATTTTACCAGATCTTCTCCCAAATGTGACTAGGTTATTTACAGTTATATTGTGTTCAGTCTAATTTTTTTTTATTGTTCTTTCCATTTACATGTTTATAGTCATTATATATAGTTTTCCTGGTCCTACTTACTTCATGGTACATTAGTTCACATAAGCATTCCCTTGCTCATTTGAATTTTTCAGATTCATCTCTTATTTAAGCACAGTGCTATTCCATTATATTCGTGTGCCATGGTTTTATTGAATAAAATTGGAATGGAGGCCCCTTCTAGATCTAAGTCTATAATACTGAAACCTGTGAGTGAAATTAAAAGTATAATACCAGGAGAGACAAGGTAAAATGATACCCTCCCTACAGTGGTATATATTTACCTATGTGATGCCTTATTTAGAAAACCCCAGAGAATCATCTAAAAAACCAGTTTCTAACTAGTATACAAAAAGTCCTCATAATTACTATACAGTACTGCTAAGTTCCAGGGGAAAACAGGAGAAAGAAAAATTCCATTCAGGAGAGGATTCTGGGAAGATGGTGGAGTAGGTCAGAAAATTCCAAGCTCTCAAGATTTTCCCTCATAAAAGAGTTAAAATAGCACCATAGGGCAAACAAAGTGTGGGTGGAGACAAAGAACAGGGGCACAACCAGGATCTTCCTGGGACAGTTTTAGAAGATCTGAAGGAAAAAATCCCAGTACCAGTTTTGGTCCCTGCAAGGAGTAAACACCTCCAGGCTTGGTTCTGTTTTAACAACAAGCAGCAAGCCCCTTAAACAACTAGGGGCAAGTCCTGGGGTTAGTTGGTCTGAGAGGCTGCCTCTGCTCCAGCCACTAGAACTTTTCACTGCAGGATATTGAGGGTAGTCATGTATTTGAGCCCAGGAAGATTGAGGGAACCTCTGCTGATAAGGAACACCAGACCCAGCTGTGCTGCAAGGAGCAATGGGGGTGAGAAGGAACCAGCACACGCCGGTGCAGAAGCAGTGGGGGAGAAAGCCCCTGCCTGTGGGCACTTCCAGGAGGCTGGAAGTTTGGCTTTGGTTCCAGGCTAGAAGGGAGAACTGAAGATCTGGGGCAAGAGGTACCATTTCCCATACTTCAGGGCTAGAGGTGATTACAAAAATCAAGTTATTACCACAAAAAAAAAAATGCGCAGGCAAAGGAGAAAGAATCCAACCACAGAAACCTATTACAGGAATAAAGATGACCAGGGTTCATCTGAAGAGGAGGATATTGAAATAAAGAAACCCCTAAAAAGCAACGTCAAATAGTTACTTGCCCAAAAAGAATTTATAGAAGACCTTTAAAAAGACTTTAAAAATCAAGTGACAGAGATGCAGGAAAAACTAAAAAAAAGATCCAAGAGAAACAAGAAGGTTATGAAAGGGAAGTCAACCAATTGGAAAAGGAGATCCAGGATCTTAAGGAGAAAAATGACACCCTGAAAATTAGGGTTGGGCAAAGTGAAGCCAATGAAATTATAAGAGATCAAGAAATAAGCAAAACATGAATAATGAAAAAATAGAAGAGAAAGTGAACATAAGAAAAACACCAGATTTGGAGAATAGGTCAAGAAGAGAAAATAAAAAAATAATCGGAGTAACTGAAAGTTATGATTAAAAAAAGAATCTTGATACAATAATACAAGAAATAATTAAAGGAAATTGTCCTGAAGCATTAGAACAAGGCAGGGAAGTAGAAATAGAGAAAATCCATCGAACACCACTTAAAAGAGATACTATGAGGACAACTCATAGGAATATCATAGTCAAATTCTGAAATCCCCAGCTCAAGGATAAAATATTAAAAGCATCAAAATTAAAACAATTTAAATATGATGGTACCACAGTTAGAATTACACAAGACCTAGCAGCAGAGACCTTAAAGCACCACAGATCTTGGAACACAATATATCAAATAGCCAAAGACCTGGGGCTCTGGCTGAAAATATCATACCCTTCAAATTTAAGTATTATCTTGAATGAAAAAAAAATGGATATTCTACAAACCCTCAGACTTTCAAGATTTTGTTTAAAAAAACAAATCCTCAACTTAATAGAAGATTCGACATACAAGAACCAAGAGAAACATAAGGTACATACCAAAGACTGACTATAAAGGCTACATAAGGACAGACTGTTTACCCTTTATATAACACAAAATGTAAAATGTATGTCTGAGATTCTTATTAATAATTGTCGAGCTCACAAGAGGGGGATAAACCTGACTATGATATGAATTTAAAAAGTAAAACCATTTAGAAACAGCTAAAAAAGAGTAACTTTTTTATACAAAAGAGGTACAAGAGGAAGAAAGGATATAGAGGATTTAGATGGGAGAGGAGGGCTGGTAGTTCTGGTAACCTACTTTCATCAGGAATGGGTTTAGGAGGGAACAATACATACGTATTTAGAAGAGTATAAAAGTCTTTTAAATTTAGAAGAAATAAAATGGTAGAGGTATAGTGAGGGGAGAGAGGACAAAGGAGGGATTAGGATAAGGGAGGGATTTTTAGAGGGGAGAATGAGGGAATAGGTAAAGGGAGTTTAGATTAGTGGGAATGGGAGAATGGGGAGGGATCTTTAGAGGGGGGAAGGCAAGTAATAGGAGGGCAGGTGGTTGGTGGTGGAGGGGGGAAGGCAAGTAATAGGAAGGCGACGTAGCAGGTAGAAGTAAAGTAGAGGAGGGATAGGAAACAAGATATGTACAAACAAAAAAACAAAGATCAGGAGTAAAGTACGTTTGGGAAAGTATATGTCTATATACGCTTGTATATATGTATAAGTGTATGTATATGCCTGTATGTGTATGTATATATCAAGAAACATCTAAATTATATTGTAGCCTTCTGGGGGAGGTCGGGGGAGGGGAAAAAAAGAACAAAGTTAAAAAATGCACAGCAGAGAACAAAAGAAAACACAAGGAAGCAAAGAAAAGATAGACGATTCTCAACACAAGGTGTATTATTTATCATACAGCCTTTCTTGAAATGAAAATTTATTGTTACATATTTTGAATCTTCTCCTATGTTCTGCTATGCACATGACATGCTTTTTTTTCTTACTTTATATTTAAGTTTCAATATTTAGTTAATGTTTTTGTTTCTTTTCTCTATTTGTGTTCTCATATTTGTGTTCTGGTAAAATAAAATAAAGAACTGTTTAAAAAAAAAAGAAAAATTCCATTCAGATAAACTACAAAATGTGCAGATTATCTGGGAGTTACCCTTCTAAAGCCAACTTATTCCTAAATGAAGCTACAAAATATTTGTCACATAAAGGACGATTTAAATAATTGGAGAGGATATTCATGTTCTGGTCAGATCTCATCACTATACCTAAACATAACCGAAATTAATTTACAAATTTAATCCTGTCTTAATCAAACTATGAAGGGGGATTACTTTATAGAATCCGACAAAATTACAATACAACTAATTTTGGATAACCAAAGGTCCCTAATACAAAGTGAAAGAGTGAAAGAAACATCTTGTACGTAGAAAATTAAGTGTCATACTATTGTGCTATAAGAAATAATGAGGTGTATGCTCTCAGAAAAACCTGGAAAGACTTACATGAGCTGATGCAAGATGAAATGTATTGTGTAAAAAGTAATAGCAATATTGTAAGATGATCTGCTATGAATGATGTAGCTGTTCTCAGCACATGTAAATTAAAACGACTTTAGGGTACCACCTAACATGTATCAGATTTGTTAACATGACAGAACAGCAAAATGACAAATGCTGAAGGGGATTTGGAAGAATAGAGACACTAATGCACTGTTGGTGGAGTTGGGAACTGGTCTGATCATTCTGGGAAACAATTTAGAATTATACCCAAAGGTCACAAAACTGTGCATATCCTCTGATCTAGTAATACCACTATTAAGTCTGTATCACAAAGGGAGCAAAAGAAAAGGATCAATATGTACAAAGGTATTTATAGGAGCTCTTTATATGGTGGCAAAGTATTGGAAATTGAGGAAAAATGCCCATCATTTGGGGAGATGACTGAATAAGTTGTGGTACATGATTGTGGTGGAATACTATTGTGTTTATAAGAAACGATGAAGGAGATTGTTTCAGAAAAACCTGAGAAGATGTATATGAACTGATGCTAAGTAAAATGAGTGAGCAGAACCAAGAGAACATTGTACACAGTGATAGCAATATTGTAATCATGATAAGCTGTGAAAGACTTAGCTACTCTGATCAATAAAATCCAAAGGACTCACAATGAAAAATATTATCTACCTCCAGAGAGAGCACTGATGAACTCTGAATGCAGATTGAAGCATATTTTCTTTTCATTTTCTTTTTCTTTTTTTTTAAACAGCATGACTGATATGGAAATATGTTTGTATGACTTCACATGTATAATTAACATCATACTGCTTGCATTCTCAAGTGAATAGAGGAGAGGCTTGAGGGAGGGAGGGAATTTAGACCCCAAAGTTTAAAAATGAACGTTAAAAAATAAATATAACTTTAAAAAAAGAACAAGATTATATGAAGAAGCACTTAAAATACAGTATACTAAGGATTGGACTTCCAGCTCAGGTAGAGATTTCTTAAATTTCTTAAAGGAAGACAGTCTTTCCAGATGTCCCTGTGATTATGACCTTGGGCAAGATTTACAGAAGATGAGTTAAAATGGAAATGTGGATATGACTGCCTAGCATCACTTATAGTCATTATTTCCTGGTGGTCTGCACGTTCAAGTGTTGCTCTCACCTTCTCTACTACTACTACCATTAAGACTGGACTCCCTTACCACCACTAGCACTTTTGTTCTTCCTGGCTGTCAAAAATTTAGGTGTTACGGAAGAGAAGAATGGTAAGAATATAATACGTGTATAGTCATTAATAAAAACGGAAAAGGACTTGTTTTTCCCATCCTGCATACTCAAACTGATCTGTTATCTCCTTGAATCAGGAGTTTGCTCCAATAGTGGAGATTTTCCATTTAATTTAACTCTTGTCTGTGTTCTATCAAAAGTTTACCATTGAGCATCTACCTAATGTACTAGAGGGCTTCCTTACTGTTTTCTTGGCCTCAGAGAAGGTACCAGTACTCTGGCTGTCTACGTGTCATTCCTTACTCTTGACCAGCCCATCTCCTGCTATCTTATGTTGTAATTTTTGATAACATTCTTTTTTTCCTTTTCTGTAGAGTTCATATTTAGTCATGTGTTGCAGCTTACTCACATTCACTGTCCACATCCCCATTGTCCTTTGTATAATCATCTTTAGTTCTTTGCATGCAATGATGTTCCTTGTCACTGCTATGTAGCAACACTGGGAAAATAATATTTTTGAGAGGTGGGACTTTTCGATGGAAAGCTTTGCAATTTCCTGAAAGCAATTCAGCCTGCTTTCTTCCTTTTTAGCAGCTATGAGCCATCTGATTGTCTGTTTCTGTTTTCTATCCTAAGTAAACATATTATTGACCTATCAGATTGGCTAGCATTACAAAACAGGAAAATGATAAATTTTGGAGAAGATGTGGGAAAATTGAATCGCTAATGCATTGTTGGTAGAGTTGTAAACTGATTCAGTCATTCTGTAGAGCAATTTGAAACTATGCCCAAAGGGCTATAAAACTGTGCATACACTTTGATCCAGCAATATCAATACTAGGTCTGTATCCCAAAGAGATCATAAAAAAGGGGATAGGACCCACATGTACAAAAATATTTATAGTAGCTCTTTTTGTGGTGGCAAAGAATTGAAAATTGAGGGGATGCCTATCAATTGGGGAATGGCTGAACAAGTTGTGATATATGTATATAACTGTAATGGAATACTGTTGTTCTATATGAAATGACGACCAGGCTAATTTCAGAAAAACGTGGAAAGACTTACATGAACTGATGCTGAGTGAAGTGAGCAGAACCGGGAGAACATTGCACATAGTAACAGCAACATTATTTGATGACCAACTTTGTTAGGCTTAGCTCTTCTCAGCAATGCAGTAATCTAAAACAATTCCAAAAGACTCATGATGGAAAATGCTGTCCATATCCAGAGAAAGAACTATAGAGGCTGAATGAAGATTGAAGCCTACTTTTTCTCTTTTTTTGTTTTTGTTTTTTCTTTCTCATGGTTTTTCCCTTTTGTTCTGATTCTTCTTTTATAACATAACTGATGTGGAAATGTGTTTAATATTATTGTACATGTATAGCCTATATCAGATTGCATGCTGTCTTGGGGAGGAAAGCAGGGATGGAGGGGGAAAAATTTAGAACTCAAAATCTTATAAAAGTGAATGCTGAAAACTATAAATAAATGAATAAAAAAAAGGGAAAAGGTTTCCCATTATAAATTACTCTTTCCCAAATGTTATCCCAAAGAAATTTTTAAGGTATATAAAGGAATTCATTTAAAACAAAACAAAACAACATTATTGGACAAGTTCTATGGAGTAGACAACCAAATGCATATGAAAATTGGGGCAGTACACTTGTTTCTTCCACTTTGTTCTGTAGATGTTTTTTGAGTGATTACTGAGCCTCCAAGAGGCTCTCTAATGTCTTTGGACTTGATGCATTCAGCATACCACCTGCAAACATTAATATCTGGAAGACCTTATCATCTATAATGATCAACTTGGACCTCACACTGAAACACTCCTCCATCACAGTGGCAAATACCTTGGACAAGCTTACCACCACCAGCTTTATATCTTTCCTGATGCTTATCATCAAAATTTATCAGCATGGCTATTTTTTTTTATTAAATCTTCCACAGAATCCTGAATGATCTTAATGTGTAGATGGGAGACACTTTGATATAATAAAAGAGCCTGTGTTTTTTCTCCCAAATCAAATGATTTCTCCTAATCAATAAACAGTATTGACACAAAAGATTCTACTGTGTCAATACTTTTTACATCTTTCAGTTAAATTTGATTGTAAAGGTGTTATCCGCTGTTCAATTTCACTTGTGAAAGCCTGCTTGTTCCTTACTTATGCTGTCATTGCAGATTCCCTAATTCATATGTAGATGACACATAAAGATTTTATAAATGGCACAGCAGTTATTGTTGTTCTCTTGGTCACCTTTTTTTGGTGGGGGGGTATAAATAAGATCTGAGCTTCTGTCCATAGTTTTGATTTCTTCCCCTTCTTTGGATACCCCATATATCGGTCTCTCATTGCCTTCACAATTGTAGATTTCCAGCATGGAGCTCCATATATATTGTACTTGGTCCAATCTGGCTACTTTTCCCATCTTTGTCCTTAATACTACCCTTTCTACTCCATCTATAAGCACTTAAAGTTCTGTAACATCAGGATCTCCTTTCCTTGATGGAGAAAACAGTTTATTGAAATGTTTTTTGGAAACCTTTTCCATTTTCCTCTGTAGTCCTTCCATGTTAGCATATCTTTTCCTTTCTCACATGTCAGTTTTGCTGTCTACATTGTGATTTTAAAATCAGCCTCTGTTGTGTTAGTTTTTCTGAAAACTAGCTAAAACTTTAATTTGTTTAAATTAACTCTTTATATTTTGCAGGTAATTCATCAAACTGAGGCTTTGGCCTTATTAGTCCAGGACCCTGTCTGGGAAGCCAGCCTCCTGCTTTGTATTCATAATGCTTTTGGTATGTCAGTCATTGGCATCTATTGGTAAATTTTTATTTCCCCCTCCTCCTCCCTAGGTGTGCCATATAGTCCTGGGTTTAAGACCTGCTACTCCAGAAGAAGAAGGACAGATCATTAGGTAAGTGTGAGATTTTTGCTTCATAGTATTAATTTAATTTGTGGCCAGCTCTAGTGAGAGAGTGGGACAAGGAATAAGGAACAAATTTAATCAAAATTAGTTGCCAGTTAACATTTTTATTATTCACAGGTGACTCCTATAATTTATGGAATATAATGTTTCTTCTCAAATTGTCTTTTCAGATGGTCAGGGAATGAGGTATTCTGTTCAATTCTGCCTAACTTTGAGTTACCACAGGTTAAATATGTAGATTGGGTGTTTTAGAGAATTGGAACATGAAATATCCTTAATATTAAATTTAATACTGAATATAATTAAATCTCCAGTAATTCAGAAGGCCCTTCAGGATCTTTCAGTACTTTACAGTTGTTTTATGAATGTCAGTTGATTACTGTATAGCACAGTTGAGGCTGAAAGAGGCTTGGCTGAATCTATTATGGCTCTGGCATATCCTGAAAATTGCTTTTTTGAATGAATCAGTGGTACAGTATTTTCTTTGTCGTTGTGTTTCTCATAATAGGGCATAGAAGAAATATGTAATTATTTGAGTCTCTGATCTAAGGAATTCTGAATAATATACCTCATATTCATGTAGTGCTTTATACCTTATAAAACCACTTCATTATCGTTTACCTCATCTGATCCCCACAGTACCCTTGATAAGGGAGCTAGAAGTTGTTATTATCTCCATTTTTTTAGGTTAGAAAGCTAAAATTTAATGAAGTTAAATGACTTGGCCAGGGTATCATAGCTAGGAAATTTTAAGGTTCATTGTATTTTGGTTGCTCGGAATCTCTTGAGGTCACTTGGTTAATCTAGTGGATAGAGTTCTAGACTTTGGGTCAGAAAGTCCTGAGTTCAAATCCTGCCTCAAAAACCAACTCACTAACTCTAGTCAAGTTGCTTAACTTTTGTCAGTCTCAGTTTCCTCATCTATAAAATAGGGACAGTAGGGTGGTTCTGAAGAGCAATTGAGATAAAGTGCTTATGTAAATGTTTGCTATTTTTTCCTTACACACTCCTTATTTGAGTATAGAAGTACCAATTAAAGCCCAAATTGTCACCTCTAACATCAGCTGATCACCTTTTGTGCTTCATCCAACTAATCCATTTGCCTTGAATCAGCCTCTTCAATAGTAAATGTGATTAATTAAAATACTCTCTTAAAAAATAAAAATACAATTTACTTTTTTCTTTTTTTCTTTTTCTTTTTTTTTAATATGTTTAGTTTTCAGCATTGATTTTCACAGGAGTTTGAATTACAAATTTTCTCCCCATTTCTACCCCCCCACACACACTCCAAGATGGCTTGCACTCTGGTTGCCCTGTTCCCCAGTCAACCCTCCCCTCTGTCACCCCACTCCCCTCCCATCCCCCTTTCCATGCCTTTCTTGTAGGGCAAGATAAATCTCTACGCCCCATTGCCTGTGCAACTTATTTTCTAGTTGCATGAAAAAAATTTTTTTTTACTTTTGAAAATTTATTTTTTAAAACTTTGAGCTCCAAATTCTCTCCCCTCTTCCCTTCCCATCCACCCTCCCTAAGAAGTCAAGCAATTCAACATGGGACACCTGCATATCATTATGTATAACCCTTCCACAATACTCATGTTGTGAAAGACTAACTATATTTTGCTTCTTCCTAACCAATCTCCCTTTATTGAATTTTCTCCCTTGACCCTGTCCCTTTTCGAAAGTGTTTGTTTTTGATTACCTTCATCCCCATCTGCCCTCCCTTCCATCATCCCCCCTTTTTTTATTTTCTTCCTCCTTCTTTCCTGTGGGGCAAGATACCCAACTGAGTATGTATGGTATTC
>CM053626.1:205325668-205348313 GCA_028646595.1 Phalanger gymnotis
CCCCCCCCTTTCATGGTATTTTTAAGTGTGTTTCAAATGTCACCACAAAGGATTAAGAATTTTGTAGGAATAGATATTTTCAAGTCCAAGTTCCCCTAAGACACTAATACAGTCATATTGCAGATATTTGTGTACATTGTATACCCACCTAAACTATAAGCTCCTTGAAGTCTGGAACCTCATGTTGTAGTATCATAAACAGTGCACAGCCTGTGGTAGGCACTCAAATACCACCATTAAGTGACTTGAATTTGACAAAGCAGTAACACTGACTTCTGTTGCCTACTTTTGTTTCCAGATTCTCTTTTGTGGCCATCTGGAGTCTTAGAGTAACTTAGAGGAAATATAAAGTTATCTAGGTATTTTTATTGAATCTCCATAGCCCTTGGTAAAATCTGTTAGAAATTACCTTTCTGTAGATGCATAACTCAAATATCATTCCTCCTTTTCCCACCCTTCCCCCACAGCCTCACTTAACCTCAGCAGAGGACATTAAATTTAGTAAAACTTCATTCTATTCTTTTCCTATCTCCATGATGCTTTCACATGTTGTTTTTCCCTTATCCTTTCTAAATGTCACTCAGTCATTCATACCAGATGCCCTATTTGAGTTAGTAGCACTTGTTGTACATTCATTAGCATCATCAGAATGCTCCTGTCCCATCTCTGCAAAAAATGATCTTCACATAGGAACATCTTTGAATTCATATCTAGGTCCTGTTGCCCTTTAACCCTTGACAATAGCTTTTATTAGTTCTCATTACCATCTTCTTCATCTTCCATTCTTTAGATCAACCTCTGTCTTATTTCTTACCTTTTTTAACCTTTCTTTAAAAAATCATTTCACTTCAATCCTTAGGTATCTTGGATGCCAGTTTCCCTTTGGCTCCTAATACTTGGAACAAGCTGCAAGGGAGGGGGTAATAAAGTGTTAGAGGGGATCATCCTGTCTTTCAGTGCCTATTTAAGATGCTTTGTTTCCCACTTAGTTATGTATAAAGTCCAATTTGCTTATGGTTCTCATTAAAAGCAAATACTCATTTATCTTAATTTTCAAAACACCAGGTGATCAAGAATAGCAAAACGGACCTCCCAGAGCTAGAGTTGTTTCCTCGTTATCTTCTCTTCCTGAGACAACAACCTGCCACCCGGACACAGCAGTCTAACATCTGGGTGAATATGGGTATGATGAGCCTGAGAATGTTTCCTCAACATTTACCTAGAGGTAACTTAAGAATGCAGCAAGAATACAGTACATTTTCTAAAAAAAAGTGAAAAGCAAGTTGCTCCAAGTCTGGTGCCACTGTGCTAATATGCATTCCCATGTGCTTTCATGCAAAATCATTAAATATTCTAATATATGAGGCTTAGATCTAAGATCATGCGCAAGTGTGAGCTAGGTAGAATAGGAAGTGCAGCAGACTCAAAGCTGAAACAGGGTCAAGTTTGTATAAGCACTTAAATATTTCTTAATAATAACACCTACCTTCCAAGGTTTTGTGAAGATCAAAAGAGATATTTGCAAAGCACTTTGCAAACCTTAAAGTGCCATAAAAATTTTATTGTTATTCTCCCATACAGTCACTGTTATGATAAATTTGCAGTGCCTCTGAAGACATCTACTGATCCCTAACCACTTAAAACTTTTCCACTTTACCCATATACATAGCTCAGTAAGACCTTTGGCCGTAGCAATTTTTAGTACTAAGGATAACACCTATGATTTCCTGATGACAGTTAAGATTCTGTAGCAACATCAGTTTTGTTGTTGATCAGTCAGATTAACAGGCTGACAGTCTGGTTTGAGAAAAGTTCTGTGTTTAAACTTGAAAGATACACTGTCACTGCTAAGTATAGTGCATTCTCTTAGACTTCTCATCATATTGAATTGATTTTTTTAAAATGTTATAGATTAGAAAAATGTGAAAAAGTACTAATCCAAATATATTATAGAGGTGAAAGGACACATTTGTGACAACAGAAGTGACAGATTTGTTTTTCAAAATTCCCAAGCATATCAATCCTGTATAAATATTTTCTCATTTTAATCTATAACATTTAATATATGCTAACTTTGCTACTGTTTAAGGTCAAAATCGGCACACTTTCTACTGGCGTTCTTACATTAAAGAAAGCTCTAAAAACGTTGTTTAAAATAAACAATTAATTTTTGTATCAGGTGGTCATATAGCTACAAGGTTCTTTGTTTAGTCAAAAGATTCCTGTGAAAAACAATCCTTGTGTCTACTTACCATGACAGTGAATTTTTAATATCAGTGATAGGCATAATTTACTTTTATTATTCATTCTGCCAAATATATGTTATTCTAAAGTTGAAAACAATTATATTATGAAATATCCTTTTGTATTGAGTTGGCTGACTTTGGATTTTACTCGGTTACCAGGAATTCATGTTATGGAACAGAATTCAGCAGTAAAGTTAAATATAAGGGAAAAACTACTTTTGAACTGAATACAGTGTAATCAGTGGTATCCCAACCTCTGAAACTCCAGAGTATAACAACTTTATCTGTGTAAAACTTATTTAGAAATGACTTTCTTATTCCATATAAAGGCCCCTGTATATATGCCGCCCCTTGTGGGGGTCAGTTATATTAAACTTTGCCTTTAGGAAGATGTCAAATGAAGGGAAACAGTAAAATGGCATCAATAAAATCTATTCTCTACTGCATATTCTTGACAAATTATGCTTTTGTTTAACTTTCTGTCAAATTAAATGGGTATCATTGGCCTTCTGTAGCACATAACATAATCCTGTATTTTTTACTATCAATTGAGAATGGAAATTAGGAGTTTACAGTATTGCTCTTTAGTTAGACTTCTTTACAAATCTTGTGCTGATCCTAGATTTTTGCTGCTTTTATAAATTCTGCTAGATTAGTTGAAGCCAATCAAAGGCATGGAATTACGTGTAATCAGTGGCTGCCTGCTTGATGTGTTATGCTACTGAAACTAGCACTCAAATAATTTTGAGTATTTGGCTTATGACTACGGAGATTGTTTGGTGTGGACATTGGAAAATGCCTCTGATTTTTATTAATGGATAGTTCTGATGTGCCAAATTTGTTCTTAATTCAAAATGTTGCTCCGCACTAATTATTTGTTAAATCAATTATTAATCTTGTTGAAGTTTACAAGAGTTTGCTTTCTTGCTGTAATCTTATGACTAATCCTCTCATCTATAATTGCAGAGATTTGCTCTTTTTCTTTAAGAAGTTATCCTTTGCTCACTGAAGGTAAAAGGAATGCTTTATTTTTTGTTGAGAAGTTTTTTAATTTGGTTTTGCTCTTTTTACTATAGCATTCATCATTCTCTTCACTCCATTTATTATTATTGTTTATTTGATTATTTTATTCCTTTTGAGATGGTGGGTGTTAAACACTGATACTGTTTATGACTTAATCATACTCTTCATTATAGAAAATGCTGTGGCATTGTGTCTCATGCAAGTGAATTCTTTTAAGAAAAGTACATGATATGTATGCTTTGAGCATACCTTCCCTTGGTTTTCCCTTTATTTAGCTATTCATTAGACAAGCTAGCTAGTGCCACTGCTAGAACCATTTCCTGGATACAGCGTTAATGTGAGTAATTTAAAGAGTTAATAGTAAGAATCAAAAACTGGAATCATAGTCATCTTCAAGAAAGATAGCACTGATGTACTGTTATATTTTTATTTTCTGTTGTTAAAAAATTAATTTTCAAAAGGGGGAGTAAATTTTGTGGATTTTTTTAAGTCTGTTTATCTGTTGTTTTTTATCTCTTTGGAGGCTATCAGGCTAGATTTTGTTAAGAAAGGTTTTTAGTAATGTAGCTGTTTCATATAGTGTTTATTACAAGTTTAATAACATATGTGGTTTTCTCTAACTTTTTGTCAGAATCTTGCCTTGACTCATTCTACTCTCTTCCTCCTTTAAAGTCCCTGATCAGACTTGGGATAGTCTCAGAAGTTTTTCTTCTATTATTGTTGTATTGTATTCTCACTTCCATGTCCTTTGAAACTATATCATCTCTGTCATTAACTTAGGATCATAGATCTAGAGCCAAAAGGGACCTCAGAGACCATCTGTTCCAGCCTTCTCATTGGAAGAAACTGGACTACCTGACCGCTTACTTGAGGTCACACAGGCATCATCTAACTCCAAAGTCTGTTCCCTTTCCACTATACCAAGCTGCCTCCCATAGCAATTGAGGATTGACATATTGTAGAGAGAACTTCTCATTTTGCCTTTGAGATGAAGTGTACTCTATACCCAGATCAGGACCAAACATCCTTAATTTGAAATAAAATTTTCCATTCCCGTGAAATTTTACCATTCTAGAAGGAAGTTAAGCAATTTAGAAGAATGGTGGTACTAGAAGATTGACTTATTTTCATAAAGTATGATTTAAGTAAGTCCTGTTTATTTTTTTCAGGCATTAACCAAAGTCTTAAGGAAGAAAATAAAGTTTCCAATTAGTACTGGTTTTTTTTTTTTTTAAGGCCTTGGTACTGCATGTTTTTTAGCTTAAAAATACCCTGGGGCTTCTGTTGTTTTCTCTTCCGAGAAGTGTAGATTTTATCCGCTTCTTAGAAAATATAGTCTCCTCCCCTCTGTCTGTCTTCAACTTAAAACTTTAGTCTTATATTAAATATTTTCATCCAGTAGCTCTCATTTTGTGGTAATTGTTTCCTAAGTTAATATTTTAATTGTTGAGGTGGATGTTTTTGACACCTGCCTTTTTTCTTTATTATGATTATTATGACCGCAGGGAATGTGCCTTCTCCAAATGCTCCTTTAAAGCGAGTATTAGCCTACACAGGCTGTTTTAGTAGGATGCAAACCATCAAGGAAATTCATGAGTATCTTTCTCAGAGGTTGCGCATCAAAGAGGAAGACATGCGCCTGTGGTTGTACAACAGTGAGGTAAGAATATCTAAAGTGGTTATGAATCAACCATGTCAAGTGTTAAAAACATTTATTCAATATTACTAGTCATCAGCTATGTATGAGATGCTAAAGATGAAATGAAAAAATGAAAATCATTACTCTTCCTAAGGAAAAGGATTTCACTGGGAAGAGACCAGAGGTGGGACAATCTGTTGTTCTAAGCCTTAGGGGGTTGTATGTGCACTTGTACAGATGGAGAGGGTAAGACAAGATTTGGAAACAGCAAGTTGTCTATTTAGGCTTGGCAGTTTCCCAGTCTCCCACCTTGTTTTGCCTTCTCTCTCTCTTCAAGAAGAAAAGCATTAGGAAATAAGAGTAGAAAAGTATGAGATGATACAGGGCCTTAAGTACAGCAATAAAGAATTTATATTTTATTGAATGAATGAATGAATGAACATTTATTAAATACTTGCTATGTATTCAGCACTTTGCTAAATTCTGGGGATACAAATAGAAAAATCCAGATAGCCACTGATATCAAAGAGTATGCTTTCATAATTGGAGGGGACAACATGTAAAAGAAGATTCCACTGTAGGGGAAATGAAGAGGCCCTTGGAGTCCTTAGGTCACATAAATAGGTGAAATAACAGTACCAAAGGACTGAAGGGTTTAGAGTCAGGGAAGATGATTAAGCCTAGAAGATGTTGGAAGGGAATGGCAGTGCAAGTATCAACAGTAGTCAAAAGATAGAATAATACTAGAACTAGGCTGGTGGTAGCAGTAAAAGATGGAATGAATGTGAGAGATTTTGTAGTTAGAAAGAAAAGGATTCAGCAGCTTATGGGAGAATAGAAAGGGTTAAGGGCGATTCTCATGGGTTAAGCCTTGGAGGCTAGGAGAATTGTGGTATCATTAGTAGAGGAGAGAATTTAAGAGGAGGGACAGGTTGTAGAGGGGAAATGATGATTTTGAGTTCTCATAAATGAGAGGCTCTAGAGATCAGGGATAAAGATAAAGATTTGAGAATTGAAGTCGCGGACAGTAGATGATATCCAAGGTTCACAAGGGTTAAGATTTTTGTTCATAATAGTTCTCATTCTATAGAATGTGTCTACCCTAAACAAGAACTTGAATATATACATAGATTTACCTGTCATCTAGGCCTTACCATATCACACTTGAGGCTGTTGAAAGTGTCTATTTTTAAAATTAGCGAAGGGGTAAAAGTTAAGAGAGACATAGCTTCCAGTAGTAGAGAGGTGGTAGCCTGTCTTGGTGAGACCACTTCTGGAGCACTGTAGTTTAAAGACCTTGATATGTTGTAAAGAATACAGAGGAGCCAACCAAGATAATGAGGAGCCTTAAATTCATGTCATATTATGATCAGTTGAAACCTGGAGAAAGAAGATAGGGAGACATGATAACTGTCTTCAGGTATTTGAAAGATTGTCTTGTGGAAGAAAGATGAGTCTGTTTGCTCCAGAGGATGGTACCAGGAACATTTAGATAGAAGTTGCAAAGAAGAAAATTTAGGCTTGATATAAGGAAGAAATTCCTAATGATTAGCATTATCCATAATTAGTTAGATGGGCTTCCTCTGGGGACAGTAGGTTTTCCGTCCTTGGAAGTCTTTATCCAAACACTGGATATCTATTTTTTCAGGTATATTACAGTGTGAATTCTTTTTCATGTATGGGCTAAACTAGCTGCCCACTTTAGTCTTTTTCAGCTCTGACATTCTGTGATTTGTTTTGTAATGCTTAGGGAGAGTAGGCCTTATGTTTAAGCATGAATATACTTGTTAACTCTTCTCTCTTTAGTTCCTTTTTTCTTGCCTTTGGTCACCTTTCTTCGATTTCCTTTTAAAAGTTAGCAAGTTTGTGTGTTTTTAAAAGTGTGAAACAGAACAAGTTATTAAAGAGGGTATCTGTTATTGTTACTGTTTTTATATGGAGTTCATCGTGTTTGATGTAGTTTTTTACTTTTGAGTATCTGATTAAACTTGATTTCTGTATATTTTTTTTAAATCAAAATCAGAGTGAACTTTGACTTTGTATATGATGAATTATAAATATTGTGATGCTTTCCCACAAGACTTTTGTTTTAGGTACAGAGGCAGAGACTATAACTTACTTGCTCTTGTACAAACAGCAGCATTGTTGTATAAGATTTCCTTGACTAGAGTTATGTGAATGAAGTTTTAAATTATCACATTCATTAGGGAAGATTATGCTTAAATATAAAGAAATCTTCAAAAATACATTTCCTTTTTCTTACAGAACTACCTTACTCTTCTGGATGACGAGGATCATATGTTAGAATATCTGAAAATTCAGGATGAACAGCACTTAGTTATTGAAGGTAGAAGCCTGTAACATGTTGAAATATATTGAGGGTGGGACAAGGGAAATATAAAGATTCAAGGTTTTTTTCTATTAGGCATGTTGTCTTATTTTTCAAAAGAGTTAATTTATAATTAATCATTTTTTATGTTAAAGAAATTTCTAAAATACGTGAGATCCTAGAGCAGTCCTTTAAAAATACTTCTCAGGTTTTTAAAAATAAATTACAGAAAATTTCATTATTCAAAAAAAATACTTCTCATGACTCCTATTGGATTCTTTAAAAAGTAAATGCTTAATTAGAAACTTAACATTAAAAATCCAGTCAGACAGTTAGATAACACTGAAATTTTTTTTAAAAAACAGGCACATTAGATAACACAACTGGCAGGTGGTTTAGCTTTTGTTAGCCTGAAAAATGCCAGCAACCATTTGTGGAGGTTTTAGATTTTTGAAGTTCTTGAAATTCAGGGGTAAGGGGATCTGTTGTAAGCTTACTCATGGTGGTACTAGCATTGAATCCATACAGACCACCTTACCACCAAGCTTACTTTTATCTTTTTTCCTTCGGATTGTATTAAACAAGCAACTCATTCCTTGCTCCCTGCTTGACCCATGGAAGTGTTCTTTATATTTATGTTAAGATAGGCAGCTACAATACTCTAACAAATTGACACTTAAAGTAATATATTTTAAGTTAAAGTGTAAACATTACTTCTCAACTTAAACCCCGTACTTGGGTAGTTGTAAGGTTGATTTATTTTTAGCAGTTAGTTCATTGAATAACTTATTAACCCTAACTTAAATACGTATACCTTGCCTAGCGGTACAGACAAAAGTAGAAAGAAACAAAAAAGAACAATAACTCTTCCCAGTGCCATAATTTACTTTATTTTCCATTTCTGTCACCTTCTAAAGTACAGATTGATCTCCTCCCCCATGAAGGGTATTGAGTTGCATGACTTGGAGTCCGTGGGGAATTAATACATTAATATCTTGTTTTTTCTAGTTCGGAACAAAGATATGAGCTGGCCAGAAGAGATGTCATTTATAGCAAATAGTAGTAAGATAGACAGACACAAGGGTAAGTCTCTGATGTTTTTAATGTCTAACATATAAACTAAAATCTGCATGAAAGGAAGGTAAGAAATTAGTGCTTATAAATAGATTGATTCCACAGTACATTTAGGTGACATTAAACTGGTTTAGTACTTAGGTTATGCTTCTGTAGCACCCTTGAAGACTCTGTAGACTTAGAAGCCATGAAAAAACTATCTTTTTCTTTTTTATAAACAGTTATATATGTTTACTTCTGTTGCAGCATTTCATTTTAAATGAAATGTTTATTGAGTATTTACTATATGAAGGGTACTGTCCTTGGTGCCAAGGAAAATACAAAGATAAGAAATAAAGTTCCTGCTTTAAAATTAGTAATAATTGTTACACCTAGAAATTTAATTCACTTTTTATTAAATCAGCCACATAATCTTTGCAATTGAATATCATCTATTTTTAAGGAAAGTGTTGAAGAAAGTATTGTAAAGCAAATGCAATACTAATTATTATAAAGTAATAGCTGATTCTGTGGCAGAAAATAATATGGATTATGCACATTACCCACCAAAGACTTTTCAGCAATTTCAGTGCCACAGATATGTCTTCTCATGGATTTTGTCAGGAACTTTGGCTTCAGCTGCAGAAAAAGTAATGGAGAATGACCACTTGTGGTTCTTGCTCATTTCTCCAAGTTGTAAAAATCCTTATAATTATTAGTGTTGGCAATGTATGGTATATTCCTTTTTGATAAAAATGAATGTAATTTAACAAAGTGTTACGATAGGCAAGTTTAAAATTATTACTTTAACTTTAATTGGATTCAGTTAACCTAATAAAAGCAAAGAGATTATGAATTGAGCAAAAATTTGAAAAGACCCCAACATGTTATTTGCAAAGTGTTTTACAAATATTATCTCATTTTAACCTTACAACAACTCTAGGAGATAGATGCTATTACAGTTATCTCTCCCACATCACAGGGGTTAGGGGTGCAGCACCCTCAAAGCCTGGAAAATCCGCATAAAATTTTTTGACCCTTTCTTCATACCAGAGAAGTCTGAATTTTTTTTCTTTTTCTTTTATGAGGTATTTACAGTACCTTACTGTAAAATTTGGGTTATTTGGTCAAAAACTATATTATACCGTACTGTGCATATATTTTATGCATTTCTGAGTTTCTAAACTTTTTCTGTGCCATCTGCTAATCTTCATGTATTATCTGTGGCTTCCACAAAACTCCCCAAAAATTCCCATTTAATTTCTTATGCCAACCTGTGATATATCAAAACCACGATGGTGAAAATTTTCATTATGGAAAGGATAACTGTATTATCTCCACTTTATAGATGAGGAAACTGAGGCTGACTGAGGTTAAATAACTTCCCTTGGAGTCAGACAGCTATTAAGTGTCCGAGGCAGGATTCAAACTCAGGCCTTTCACATTCCAAGTCCTGCATACTTATCCACTGTACCACTCGGCTGCCTCCTTACTATTATTTAGTTTTTTAAATTGTTAGGATAATTGCATAGTATGACAAAAAGGGAGCCAGAGCCAAATCTCATGTCCTATACTAAAATAAATTCCAGGCAGATCTTTGATCTAAAATTTTTAAATCATATTTATCACAGTTATTTTAAAAAAATAAATTTATAAAGAACAATACATTTGGTTATATACAGATATGTGCAGCTATGGTATACTGTATTTCGTCACATAATCTTGCAGACTGTATGCCAAATTTTTTGCCAAAAAGTGAGGTTCAGCCGTTATGTGACTTTTTTTTAAAAAAAAATTGTTTTGGTCTTACTTGCCTTTTAGTTTCCTGCAGTCTTGCATCAACTTTTCATTCACTGAAAACTGTCTTTCCGTGGCTCAGTTTCCATGCTGTACACCATCACTTTCAGCTTGAAGCCTGCAGAATAATTTTTATATTTACCCATAATCAGAAAGAAATGCTTTGCGTTATTGTGTGGCCGATGAACTGTACAGTTTAGCTAGTGCAGGAAGATGCAAATCTTACCATTGCACGTGACATACTCATGGCAGCTTTGCCTGCCTGCCTACTTCCCTTTGTGCTTATGGCTTTTCATTGGGTCGAGTGACAGTATCGTTAATACTGCAGTGCTCTAAATAAACCATGCGAGTTGGCTTTCAGAAATATACTGACAATGCACACGTGCTGAGAATTCTGGGCTTGAAGCTTACAATGAACAAGAGATAAATGCGTATCCATATGCCCTTGGTAAATACATTGCTGCTTTGTTGACCTTTTAAGTGGTGTGATGAACACAATTACACCGTGCGATGATTGCATGATGAAAGATTATAAACTAGTTTTTGGACTGGAAAGAAACACATCCTAGGGTGCAATGATTATGTGGCGAAATATTATATTTAGAGTTGAGAACCTTGGTTCAAAGGCAAACCTTGGTTCTGCTCACCTGGTAACCTTGTATATTGTATATGTAACCTTGTCATTTCACTTAGGTAGACCTCAATTTCTTCATCTTCATCTTTAAATTAGAGGACTGAACTAAATTATCTCTTAAGTTCTCTTCCATATATAAATGCTATAATCCTACAGAAAAGGTTATGTGATGCAAAAATTATTACTAGCTATATGAAAAAATGTTCATACTCTTTAATAGTTAGAAAAATGCACATTAAAACAATCCAGGATACCATATTATATGCATAGACAAAATTAATTTAAAATTCTAAAACTCAGAATTGTCAAGGCTGTATAAAAGCTTTTGTATTGCTTGATGGAATTGTGAATTAGTACAAGTATTTTTTTTAAGCAATGTAGAATGATATAAGAATTTCAAAGCTGTTGATACCCTTTAACTCAATATCCCATTGTTTCAATTAAGGATATTATTGATAGAAAAATAAATCCATTTGTATAAAAATAGCTGGCATTTATATAGTGCTTTAAGATGTGCAAAGCATTATAATAATTATTCTTATTAATATTATAGTTAACATGTATACAGTGCTTACTGTGTGCCAAGTACTATGCTAAGCACTTTACAATTATTAGTTCATTTGATCCTTGCAGCAGCTCTGGGATATAGGTGCTCTTATTATCCCCATTTTTACAAATGAGGAATCTGAGGCAAACAAATTAAGTCACTTGCCCAAGGAAGTGTCTGAGGCTGGATTTGAACTCAGGTCTTCCTGACTTCCAACGTTTTATCCACTGAGCCACCTAGTTTTCTTTATCCAAGAAATAATTGGAATATATAGTTTGTAACAACAAAAAATTAAAAACCCAAGTGATAAAAGTATGGTCTTATTAAACGGTTAATTGGCATATGATTGTAATAGATTATTATTATAGATACCACAAGAAATGACAGATATGAGAAATACGAATCTAAGAGTGGTTATGCACACCTGTAACTCCTGTTACTAGAGAGGCTAAGATTGATTGCTCACTTGAGCTGAGTTCAGAGCTGACATGGGCTAGGCATATCACATGACCACACTAAGTCTAACTCTAATATGCTAAGCCTTGAGAAGTGGGATGGGGTAGAGGGTGAGGATCAGCTTGCCAAAGGAGAAATAAACAGGTCCAGATTGGAAACCAAGCTCCTAGGCCAGTCATTATTGGGATCAGGCCCACTAGCGGCCAATATAGTTGCAGCCTAGGCGGGATAGGGAGACTGTTCTCCAAAACAAAAAGTAAAGGAACATGGAAAGTGGCATCACTTATAGGAAGTGATACCAAGTAAAAAGGGTACAATGACATAACCATTTTGATTATAACTATGTAATAAAAATGAAATTTGGAAAATATACAAAAAACTAAGGATGCAGAAGAGGTTTCATATAAATAGGACCAGTTCGTTACTACTTTGTTGGGTGTATTTTACATGTTTTAAAAACTGCAAATATTAGAAAGTTATGATTTTACATAAAATACTCATTTTGTGTATTTCAAGATTGATTATTTGGTTGTTGGGACTATGATTTTAAAATTCTCATAAATTACAAACTCTCAGTGATTGTTTTGAATATAGTATGTGCTGTGTTTTGTGATTTATGTTATTAACTATTAGACTTGTGTTTTAGTTTGGGGGGGGCACTTTTTTTGTTTTGTTTTGCTGTAGTTCCCACAGAGAAAGGAGCCACTGGCTTAAGTAACTTGGGAAATACATGCTTTATGAACTCCAGCATCCAGTGCGTCAGTAACACACAGCCACTAACTCAGTATTTCATCTCAGGGAGACATCTTTATGAACTCAACAGGTAATCATTCTCTAATACATTCCCTCTCAAATATTCTGCTTTGATATAAACCTCATTATAAGCTAAATTCCTTTCTCTCCTCCCAAACCTCAAAAAATTGTTTTTAAGTACTGAGTAAAATCCAATTAACATTTGGGGGATAGTGGGAGGACAAATTTTTAACATTAAAAAATACTGGATATATATAAAACCAAAAAAGGAACATTACTTGCAAAGAATGGTAAGTGCCAAAAAAGAAGGAAGCCTCCCTCCCAACTGCTGTCTGACACAAGGGATAGAGTAACTAAATGGAAAAATAGGTGATTTAAATTATGTAAAATTGAAAAACTTCTGTATAAGCAAAATCAGTGCAACAGGGGTAATGAAGGAAACTATCAATTGGGAAAAATATTTTCATACAGCATCTCAAGAAAAGGTCTGATATCCAAGATAGATAGGGAATTAATTTAAGTGTATTAAGACCAATAGCCATTACCCAGTAGTTACAAATGGTCAATTAATTTGAACAAAAAATTCTCCAAAAAAATTTGCAAACTATTAATCACATGAAAGATTACTTCATTAAAAAAAAATCACATCTAACTGATTGGCAAGAAACAGGAAGAGTCAATGTTGGAGAGGCTACATAAAAGCAGGTATTTCAGTACACTCTGGTAGAACCGAAAATTGGTCCAACCCCTTGGAAACAAATATTCACGATTATATGACGTGATTAAGTTGTTGATGCCTGCTGATCCTTAGATTCCACTAGTGGCATGTATCCCAAAGACATCGGCAGCCAAAGGAAAGGTCCCGTGTGCTCATAGCAACACTTTTTGTGAAAACTGGTAACAAAGTGAGTGTCTCTTGATTGAGAACTGGCTAAACAAATTGTGGTACATGAATGTAATGGGATTTTACTGTACCATAAGAAATAATGAATATGAAGAATTCAAGAAGTGTGAAAAGTCTTACAGGAACTGATGTAAAGTAAAGAGAACTAGGAAATTAGCACACACAGTAATTCCTATAATGTAAATGACAAGGACAATAAAACAATGCTGAATGTGCTTATCATCACGATGACCAGTTTTGTCTCTAAAGAAGAAATGAAATATATGTACCTCTGCTTTCATTGGAAAACTTGGGGAGTATGGGTATGGAGGACATGTGCTGCTGTCAGATGAAGTCTCCTTGGTGTTTGGTTCTGTTAACGGTTTCTTTTCCTTTGTTAAAAAGAAAGACTCTCTTAGGTGTATATCTGGAAATTACTGATGTTAAAGTAAAAACCTTCAATGAAACTTTTTTAAAAAATAAAAATAAATTGTTAGTCTGAAGAATAGGTGCTGTATAGGGCATAGCTGCACCCAAAAGCTTGTAAATTCTTTCCCTGCGGGGGAATAGTGTTTTGTTATAAGAGTTACTCTCAAACTTCCAGGACCAACCCCATTGGAATGAAGGGCCACATGGCCAAATGTTATGGGGACTTAGTACAAGAACTGTGGAGTGGAACACAAAAGAATGTTGCTCCCCTGAAGCTTCGGGTAAGTAGATTGTGGCTCTTAAAGGCATAATATTCCTGTCCTTATAAGGTCTCTGTTAATAGCTTTTCTATATGTAGCTTTTCAACACGTCAGCTTCCCAGTTCCTATGTTTTTTTCTTTTAAATAAACATAATGGCTTCTGATGTTTTATTCATATTGGAGATACTGTACATTTATTGGCCTTGGGCAAGTGACTTAACTTCTGATCCTTATTGTCCTCATTTGTAAAATGAAGAAATTGGACTAAGTGATCTCCAGGGTTCCTTCCAGGTTTCGATTCCAAGTGTAAATAAATCACTGTGCTAGGCTACATAGTGGCTTAATTCAGAATATATTTCATCACAAGCCTATTTAAGTATCTTACTTAGATATGTTCAGTAACTTTTTGACAAAATATGAGACTAAAATATAGGTGTAGAAGAACCTTTTATTTATATGATAAAAGCTATGTGTATAAAAGCAAAAGCTAGCATTATTTGCGATGGGGATAATACAAGCTTTCTCAATAAATACTGGAGTAAAGAAAGATACCCCATTTTCCTTGTATTTTAGCCCTAGAAATGCTAGCAGTAACAAGACAAGAGAAAGAAATTAATAGCATATATACAGGAAGAGAGGAGACAAAACTATCCTTGTTTGTTGATGACATGTTTACTTTAGAAAATCCTAGGGAATCAGCAGAGATACTATTTGGTGTCCAATAAATCTTTTCATGTAGGTTTCTTCCATTATTAGTAGTATGGCAGGTCTGAGGTAGAGTATTTTTGTGCTTCAAAAATTGTGAATGTAAAATAATCTTTATTAACAAGATTCATGGTATTTGGAACAGGATTATATAAAAATAATATTAATTATTCCTATGGGTTTCTGTCAATCAAAAAGTAGTTAGAAGATTTTTAATATATTTCAGGTAAGTATAATCTTCAAGAAACCAGCAGCTTTTAAAAAGGAAATTAAGTGTTAGAAATTGTGTTAGAAATGTCAAATATGAAACAATATCCAGGTTGTCCTTGTTGAGTGAAGGGGAAAACACATCAGACCTGTGTGCCTGAGCACTGGACAGGCTATGTTGGAGATAATTTTTTAATCAACCAAAATATCTGATGCTTTGTCTAGGGCTATTTGATCTAGGAAAATTTAGTAATTAACATAAATATGGACAAACTATATAGTACACTCTTTACTTTCATATAACACGATCCATTTCAATTGTGAAAATGTTTTCAGTTGGACAGGACGGAACAGTGAATGACTGTTTTATAAATTTTTATTTATAATTTAAATTTTTATAAATTTGTATAAATTTTATTTATAGTGGACAATAGCAAAATATGCTCCCAGGTTTAATGGTTTCCAGCAGCAAGACTCTCAGGAACTTCTGGCTTTTCTCTTGGATGGTCTTCATGAAGATCTCAACCGAGTTCATGAGAAACCATATGTAGAACTGAAGGACAGTGATGGTCGTCCAGACTGGGAAGTAGCTGCAGAGGTTTGTTAGTAATCATTGCTATTTAATGCAGGTAGCCACTTAAACATTTTGCTTACCGATTAAAAACCAGCCAACCTTAAAAAAATTTATTACGTAATTTTAAAAAACATTTATTCCTTATACGTGGTAAAACATCACCCTTCCTTCTAAAAGAATAGCAAATTCTCTCAGTCCAGCAGCTGTTATATTTTTTCCTCCCAAACTTCAAGTAGGATTGCAAAAAAAACCCAAAACAAACCAAATAGATATTTGCTGAGATAGCATAGCTTATGACTGAAGGGCATTTTTTTCACATCTTCATTGGCAGTTAAAGATATTAGCCCAACAGCAGTACAACCTCATTTTAATGACCTCTATAATTATAAAGGCCAAACTTGTGCCCAAAGAAGAGATGAATAAAGTGTATTTTCTTCTTTACAGAAATGGGAGACTGCGAATGTTAAATATTACATATACTGTCAGACTTGGTTAATGTTTTGGCTAGGTTTGCTAAACTTTTTTTTTTTAATTTTTTGTGGATGGAATGGTTTCTTGCCTGAGGGAAAGAAAAATCAGTAAAAATTTAAAATTAGAATATAAAATTATATAACCACTTAATGCTGGTTGTTGCCATTTTTCTTTACTTTCATCAGTCTTGCTGAATTTTTTATTTACCACCCATATTTTAAATTGTTAGCATTTTGAAGGAATAGATAGAAAGATTGTTACATGCTAAATGAAGTCCAAAATCGTATTTCAATTTCTTTGATGTGGTCTGCCAGGTGTTCAGTCTGAGTGAGGCATTCTTTCCTTTTCATGGTTGTTAAACGTCCTCATCTCTATTTCTCCACAGGCCTGGGATAATCATCTGAGAAGGAATCGATCGATTGTCGTGGATTTATTCCATGGGCAGCTAAGATCCCAAGTCAGATGCAAAACATGCGGGCATATAAGTGTCCGATTTGACCCTTTCAATTTTTTGTCTTTGCCACTACCTATGGATAGTTACATGCACTTAGAAATAACAGGTGAGTTACATAGATAACAGTTCTGAAGAATCAGTTAGTTCCATACAGTCATTTATCTCATTTAAACTTGATTGATAAGAAAAAGTAATGTTTATGCTACATTTTTACAAATGTAAATATTTTACATACTTTAAGTATTTAATTCCATACTGGGGGTGTTGGAGGGTGAGACTGAATATGGCAACATTCAAGCCTCCATCTACTGAAAAGGCTTGTCAAGGCTTTTCAAAAAAGTGGTGCCATATTTTCAATATGAAAGTAGCCTCCATCCCCTATAATACTGAAAATATTAGTAGAAGCCATCAGTAAAAAGGAGATGCTCTAACACCATTTGTACTGATGCACATATGGTATGCTTCATTGTGCACTTATGAGTTTAGGATATTGGTTAGTTTGTAGTTGTGCCTTTTGCAATTCTTTAGTTTCAGAATGTTAGAAACTGTGTTGTAAATCTCTCAGAAATTCTCAGTCTGATCTTATTTTTGGCGAATGGACAATTTTTTTTTTTTACTTTACTTTATTATTTTTAACCCTAAATACCAGAATACATGTTTAGGGCTACAACAAGATAGATTCTGGGCCTCTAAAATGCATAATATATAAGTCTAGAAACATTGTTGGATTTTTAAGAAAACCTAAATTTTACTTACGATACTTCCTCTCCTAGTTATCAAGTTAGATGGTACTACTCCTGTTCGATATGGGCTAAGGCTGAACATGGATGAAAAGTACACAGGACTGAAAAAGCAACTGAGTGACCTCTGTGGACTTAAACCAGAACAGATTCTTCTTGCAGAAGTACATGGTTCTAACATAAAGGTACCAAAGGCTACTTTTAGAACAATTTCCAAATCATCATGCTTTGAAAGTCACATTTTTCTTGGCATTCTCAAGGTTAAACACCAGTAGAATTAATCATTTTATTAAATGACCCAAAGAGGTGTATTGTGGATAAAATTTTAATTTCCATATTTTAATTTATCTAAACTAGCAACTTGAAAGTGTTGCCTAAGGTATAATGTCACTGGTGGTGCTGTTCTTAAGAGGAAACAAGCCTCTAAGCTGTATTCTGCTGAAAATTGTTTAAAATAAACCCTAGCTATGGAGCTAATATTATAATAATGGGAGAATCTTTTCAGACACTTCTAGGTATAACTTATTTGAAAAATTCCCACCCACACTGTTTTCGCTAGTACTCTTCCAACGTTAGTCATTTTGTAAATAACTAACTTTGTATGACTAACTTCATAATGACTAAATGTAAATTAAAGAATCTTTATAATGCCTGCCTACCTTTTGAATACCCTTAAGGTCACCCCCCTCCCCTTAGAATAGATTTAGGGAAATTGACATCATTGATCATTTCCTACATCATGAAAGGGGAGGAATATAATCCAAATATATTTTGCTTGCTGTACATTGGGTTTCTTTCATTAGCACTGTTAATCTTTGTCTAGGAATCAAAACATATCCTCACCTTTCTTGATTTCTTCTCAACAGAAAAACAGAATGTGTCTGTCTGAAGTTTTAGGGTTTAAATATTTGAGAACTCATGATCATAGGGAACAAAACCCCATTGTGAATTACCTTTTCCCTTCTATAACTAATTGAGGGTGTTAATTTTCTGGTAAGTTATATTTCACTTACTTTATTAGGATGTTAAAACATCAAGCTTTTTTCTTATACGTGTGAGAACAAATATAGAACTCATATGATATACTGTCATAGAAAGGATTTTTCAGTTTTTCTGAAACGTCTTCTCTTTTTCCCTAACTTGTTTTTCCGCAGAACTTTCCTCAGGACAACCAAAAGGTACGGCTCTCAGTGAGTGGATTTTTGTGTGCATTTGAGATACCTACCCCTGGATCCCCCATCTCAGCTTCAAGTCCAGTACAGACAGGTAAAGTAAAATTTAGAGTGCCCTGTCATATTACAAATGAGGAAGCTGAGGGAGGCCCAAAGAGATTAAACGACCTGTTTGATGTCACACAGTGGCTAAATTGGGGTTAGAAGAGAGGTCTCCTCACTAATGCATTGTTGGTGGAGTTGTGAACTGATTCTGGAGAGCAATTTGGAACTATATCCAAAGGGCTATAAAACTGTGCATACCCTAGCAATACCACTCCTAGGTCTGTATCCCAGAGACATCCAAAAAAAGGGAAAAGGACCTATTTATATAAAATTATTTATAGCAGCTTTTTTTTGTGGTGGCTAGGACTTAGAGATTGAAGGATACCCTTCTGTTGGGGAATAGCTAAACAAGCTGTGGTATAGGATTGTAATGAAATAGTATTGTGCTATAAAAAATGGCAAGCAGGATGATTTCTGTAAAACCTACATGAGCTGATAGATAGTGAAGTGAACAGAACCAGGAGCATGTTGTACACAATAACAGCAATATTGTTTGACGAAGAATTGTGAATGGCTTAGCTATTCTCAGCAATACAAGGATCCAAGACAATCCAAAGGACTAATGGTGAAATATACTACCTACCCAGAAAGAACTGGTATTGTTTGAATACAGACTGAAGCATGCTACTTTTTGCTTTCTTTCATTTTTTTCTTTTTTTCCAAGTCTTCTTGTACAAAATGACTAATATGGAAATGTTTTACATAATTGCATATGTATAACCCGTATCTAAATATTTAACCATCTCTGGGAGGAGGGTGGAGAGGAAGGGAGGGATAGAATTTGGAACTCAAAACTTTAAATAAATATGTTAATTTTTTTTTTAAATGGAGAGGTCTCCTGACTCCCTGTACAGTGCTACTAACATGGAAATAGGTAAGAGAGAGACTAGCCAAATAGCAGAAACTATCTATGGATCTCAGAAAGTTAAAAATGAAAACAGAAAATTTGTAAGTAGGATTTAATTTTTTGAAGGGGGTAATATAGTAATGAAAAATTCCTTGTTTTCAGCTGTAATGTTTTTTCTATTCTTTAGGCTGTTGCTAACATAGTTGCCTCTCATAGTAAGCTACTTGAAGGCAAAGAAGAGGGTGCCTCATCTAAACTTTGTCCATCCCTTGATACAGGGCTTTGCAAACCACTGGCTTTTAATAAATGTTTATTGTTACAATACCACATAAAAAATAGAATTTCAGGAAGTAAAATCTTAAGTGTTATAGAGACACCATCTTCACTGGAACTTAATAAGAAGGATATATGTAGATTGGAGAATGATTTAATATTGGATTTTGACTTGGAAGGATAGAGAGATTCTGTTAAGTAAAAAGCGTCTTGGAAATGATTGTGTTTGAAGGCTATAGCATGATGATATTGCAGGTTTTTGCATGGATCTTTATGGTATTCACTATTATTTAATCAATTGTGTTGTGGAAATAAACCTGAACTAAGGCTCTGTGGATTGCCATAACAATTTTTACTTTCCATCTGGTCATATCCATATAAAAGAGAACCAATTTGGGCAAGGGATTGAGTTTCAGGATAATGAAGTATACAGGTACCATGTATATATAATACTATGCTTCTTTCTGAATTTATAGATTTCTCTGGCCCATCTACAAATGGAGTGCTGAATATATCCACCAATGGGGATCTGCTTCGACCAACTCTCATTCCCAATGGAATGCCAAACACTGTTGTGCCGTGTGGAATTGAGAAGAACTTTGCAAATGGAATATTGAATGGCCATGTGACATCATTTCCTGACAGTCCATTCACAGGTTACATCATTGCAATCCACAGGAAAATGGTTAGTTAAACGTTAAGGAGTGTGGGCTTGCTGGCATAATGGGGCTGGGGAGTTGCCTTTGTCTGAAAATGCTCCGTTAAACTTATGTTCTTTAAATTGTGCTGGATGATTAGTTAAAGATTTAGGATATGTAATGCCTGAAGTGGAAATGATTCTCCTTTGCTTAGGAATCAAAAGGCAACTACAAGGTAAGTGGTAGCATCCATCAGGTTTAACTAAACTGGAAGAGTTTAGGCTCATGTCACATAGTCTTGTGACTATGTATTTCTTGTCTTTTTGCTATTGTAAGACAAGCTTGCCCATAACTGCTACCTCCTAGCCCCTTCCAGGGAATGATCGTGGCTATTCAGCAAACATTTTGTAAAGTACCTCCTATATGTTAGGCACTGGGACTACAAAGAAAAAAAAAAGGAAAATCCCTGGCCTCAGCTTACATTCATTTAGAAGGACTATAACGCGTACCCAGGCAAGTGAAGACAAAATATATTTGAAACAATTTCAAAAGGAAGAAATAATTAACATCTTGAAAAGCTTCATGTAAGAGGTAGCGCCTGGGTTGTTCTCTGAAGGAAGATAAGTGGTCTAAGAGGTAGAGATGAAGATGAAGAAGATTCCAAAGACGTGGGAGCACTTGTACAAAATGTAGAGGTGGGAGCTGGAATGTCATGTGCAGGAATAGCTGGTAGGCCTATTTGAATGGGGCAGAGAATAGGAAGGGACATAATATAAAACAAAACTGGAAAGGAATATAAGAACCATATTGTGGAGAACTTTAAATGTTAAACAAAAGAGTTTATTGTATTTGATCCTAGAGTCACATAGATTGAAGGAACATGGTCAGACATGCATTTAGCAATATCATTTCGCACCAGTATGCAGCTTGAATCAGAGACAGAAGAATTTGGGAATAGGGAGACCAGTTAAGAAGCTATTGCAATAATCCAAGTAAGCAGTAATGAGCAGACTGAATGGGAACAGAAGCTGTGTGAGTAGAGGGGACAGATAAAAGAAATACTGTGAAAGTAGAGTGATCAATATTTGGTGGTTGATTGAATATATAGGAAAATTAGATTGCATATAGGGGAAGAGGAAAGAGAGAAGAGTCTAGGGTGATTTCAAGATTGTAAAATTGAATGACTAGAAGGAAAGTGGTGCCCTCAAGAGAAATATGGAAGGTGGGAATGGAGTTAAGTTTGGAAAGAAATACAATACATATGAGGGGAAAATTGAAAAAAGGCCATTAGATTTGATAACTAAGAAGTAACTCTGAAGAGAGCAGTTTCAGTTTAATGATGAGGTCAGAAACCAGATTGCAGAGGTCTTAGAAAAGTGTGAGAGGACAAGAAGTAAAGAATCTAGTGTAGAATTTTGCCAAAAAGGAGAGGTGAGATGTGGGTACTAGCTAGCAGAGATGGATGGATCAAGGGGAAAAAAGACATGGGTGTGTTTGTAGGCAGCAAGAAAAGAACAAGTAGATAGTGAGAGATGAGAGATTAAAAAGGGAATGGAGAAGAAATGGGGACTTTCTCCTGAAAAAGATAGGACATGATAGGATCAAGGATGCATTTAGAGGGCTTGGCCTTGTTAAGGCCATTTTTTTCATCCAAGACTGGCGTGAAGGAGGAGATAGTGTAAGGGAAGAAGTCTGTGCGATGTGACATGAGGAAGGAGAGAGAAGAGGTGGTTCTTAGCAAATGGCCTCAATCATTTTGGTGAACTGTGAGGTAAAGTATTAAACAGAGATGGGGTAAGAGGTCTAAAGGAGGCTTGAGGAGAGAAAGAGGAGATTTAGAACTGCCACTGTGAAGAAAGGAATCAGGAAGTTGCAGAATGACTGCTTTGCTGCATTGAAGGCCCAATTGATATTAAATAACATAAATCTGTAGTGGATCCAAGTACAAAGATTCAGTCTCAGACTCTGGAATCCCTCTTTGGTGACAAAGAAGACCAAAACATACAACCAGAAGAAGTCAAAGTGAAAGAGCCTACAACAAAAGCCTCCAAGAAAAACATGAACTGGTCTCAGGCCATGGAAGAGCTCAAAAAGGATTTGGTAAAGCAAGTTAGAGAAGTAGAGGAAAAATTGGGAAGAGAAATGAGAAGGATTCTTGAAAAACAAGTCAATGATTTGCTAAAGGAGACCCCCAAAAAAATACTGAAAAATATACTGAAGAAAACAGCACCTTAAAAAATAGACTAACTCAAATGACAAAAGAACTCCAAAAAGCGAATGAGGAGAAGAATGCCTTGAAAGGCAGAATTAGCCAAATGGAAAAGAAGGTCCAAAAGACCACTGAAGAAAATACTACCTTAAAAATTAGATTGGAGCAAGTGGAAGCTAGTGACTTGATGAGAAATCAAGA
>CM053626.1:205348813-205369274 GCA_028646595.1 Phalanger gymnotis
CTCATCAAGTCACTAGCTTCCACTTGCTCCAATCTAATTTTTAAGGTAGTATTTTCTTCAGTGGTCTTTTGGACCTCCTTTTCCATTTGGCAAATTCTGCTTTCAAGGCATTCTTCTCCTCATTGTCCGTTTGGAGCTTTTTTGCCATTTGAGTTAGCCTATTTTTTAAGGTGTTGTTTTCTTCAGTATTTTTTTGGGTTTCCTTTAGCAAGTCATTGACTTGTTTTTCATGGTTTTCTCACATCACTCTCGTTTCTCTTCCCAATTTTTCCTCTACTTCTCTAACTTGCTTTTCCAAATCCTTTTTGAGCTCTTCTATGGCCTGAGACCAGTTCATGTTTTACTTGGATGCTTTTGATGTAGGCTCTTTGACTTTGACTTCTTCTGGCTGTATGTTTTGGTCTTCTTTTTCACCAAAGAAAGATTTCGAAGTCTGGGTCTGAATCTGAGTCCATTTTCACTGCCTGGCCATGTTCCCAGCCAACTACTTGACCCTTGAGTTTTTCAGCGGGGTATAACTGCTTGTAGAATAGAAAGTACTTTGTTCCAAGCTTGAGGGGATGCGCTGTTTTCAGAGCTATTTTGATACAGCTAGCTCTGCCACACCAGCACTCCTCCTCCCCCAAGACCTGCCAACCAGGACTGGACTCAGATCTTAAGCAGGCTCTGCACTCCAGCTCTGATCCACCACTTAATTCCTCCCACCAAGTGGGCCTGGGGCCAGAAGCAACTGCAGCTGTAGTTCTGTAGCTACACCACCTCTGCTGCCCCCAGGGTGGTGGCTGAACCGTGAACTCCTTCACTCTGTCCCTGTAGCTTTTCCCACTAACCTTCTCTGTTGTCTTTGGTGTTTGTGGGTTGAGAAGTCCGGTAACTGCCACAGCTCACTGATTCAGGGCACCAGGGCCCGCTCTGCCCACCCCTGGTCTGGCCCATCCTGGCACAGCCCAAGCTGGGCTCTCCTCCCCTCCGCTCCCAGCTCCGGGTGATAGACCTTACCCAGCAACCATCTAGGCTGTCCTAGGCTGGAGCCCTGCTTCCCTCTGCTATTTCATGGGTTCTGCAGTTCTTCTCTGTTGTCTCTGGTGTTTGTGGGTTGAGAAGTCTGGTAACTGCCACAGCTCAGTGATTCAGGGTGCTAGGGCCTGTTCGGCCCAGCTCCTGGTGTGGTTGGTCCAGGCAGGACTCATGCTGGGCTCCGCTCCACTCTGCTCCCAGCTCCGTGCGCAATAGACCTTACCCAGCGACCATCCAAGCTGTCCTGGGCTGGAGCCCTGCTTCCCTCTGCAATTTTGTGGGTTCTGCAGTTCTAGAATTTGTTTAGAACCATTTTTTATGGGTTTTTGGAGGGTTGTGGGGGGAAGCTCACACAAGTCCCTGCTTTCCAGCTGCCATCTTGGCTCTGCCTCCCTCATTTGAGTTTTTATGTTTAAGTATATATGTTCAAAAGAGAAATGTTTATCAAAGGAAGTACTAGATGGAAAGTTGACTCAAGCAAAATAATTTCTGTGTAATTGGCAGTACCTCAGCAAAGAATGTGTAGACCTTTGATTCATTCAGAGTTTAATTACCATTATTTTAATGCCACATAGAGAATATCCTGCACAATGTATTCTTCAAGTGATTCTGCTTTTTTGTTCTAAGATCATGAAGGGAACGTAGTAACAGCTGAGAGGAGGCAAACCATGAAACCTGTCATTAGTATTTAGGAAAAGGGAGGAGAGTGCTGCTCCTTTGGGTGCATCTCGTTTTTCAGCTTTCTGTTTTCTTGATTTATCCACATAGATGAGGACAGAGCTCTACTTTCTGTCATCTCAGAAGAATCGTCCCAGCCTCTTTGGCATGCCATTGATTGTTCCATGTACTGTGCATACACGGAAGAAAGACCTCTATGATGCAGTTTGGATTCAGGTATCCCGACTAGCCAGCCCACTTCCTCCTCAGGAAGCCAGTAACCATGCCCAGGATTGGTGAGTGTGGTGGACTTATTGGCAGTGTTTGGTTTCCCGTGGTTCTGAAACAATAAGCAGTGACTCATATAAATTTTGTATAATTTATGGGGGTACATCTGATTGTCAGATTAATGAATAAATACTAGCTGAAGGGCTTTCCAGAGAACATCAAATCTAAACCTTTGCCTTTATGTCCCAGATTGAAAATTGTAGCCCTTTCCCCATCCAGCCTGGTCTAGTGCTGAATAACCCTTACAATAAGCTAAACCTAAACTGAATCTCTCTTCCTGAAGCCCATTTTTTCATTATTTTTCCTCACCTTGCATATACATTCCACAGATGGATGTTTGTCACAATGCTACAAGACTCAAAATTTGACTCATATTTATTTCAGTATATATGTAGTATATGCTCCGCCATGAGAAATTAATCTATTGTCATTTCTATGTTGAGTCCTTTTAAGCTTCAAGAGCTCCAAAAAATACTGAAAGACATAACAGGACTTGATTGTACTTTCAGTTTAGCAAACAATGTCTTTGTGCATTAAATGTCTGTTAAACCGTCTATGTTAAATAGACAATGAAAAGTTTATGTGTAAGAGAGTGTAATACAGAGGTAATTAAAATATAATTCCTGCCCTTAAGAAGCTTATAGACCAGGAAGAGAAAAAGGAGATGTACATGAATAATTTCCAAAATAGAATGTGAGTGTATAAGAGAGTTACAAAGTGTCTTACAAATTCACCTTGGAGACCACCTAACTCTACCTCCATCATTTTAGAGATGAGAAAATTGAAACCCAGAGAGAGAGGTTAAGTGATATGCCTAAGGTTACGCAGAAATAGCAGACACACCATGGCTCTTCAAGTCAGAACCCATGTCATGCCTGAGGGGTAGATCACAGTCCCTCTCTCCCTCTCTCCACACATTCCTATTTATGTATAAGGAAAATCAAGTTTAAAATGACCCACCCGTGGAAAGCTTCAAAGAAGAGAAAGGTGCTATTGAAGATCAGTCTTCCAGTAGGTAGAGGGGGAGAATCATAGGATTTAGAGCTGGAAGGGACCTTAGAGATTATCTTTTTCAACCCCATCATTTTACAGATGAAGAAACTGGTGGGTTACACAATTTGCCCAAGGTTACACTGCTGGTAAGTAGCAGGGGTAGGATTTAAACACAATTTTTTTAGACTCTACATCAAGTGCACTTTCCTCTAGGTCATGCTGCTTCATACATCATGCTGGTTCAGTGAATTCATTGAGTTTGTACCACCGTTAGTATCATGATGGTTTATTTGGTATCTGATTTCAGCTGTGTACTGAGGGTGGGATCATTTTATTGCTGCTGAGGAGCATGTAAGAAGTCTGCTTTCTAAGTAACTGAATAACATGAAGGACTATATTCATTGATCGCCGTTGGTAGTTTAAGACCATTTGATATATAACTAGGCTTAAGGTAAAAAGCAAAAGAATGGCAAATATGTGTGGACTAGCAGCAAACCGAGAAGAAAACTGCCATTTCTCAAAGCAGAAAATGAAATGCAGAGACTTTTCTATTTCAGATAATGTGTAGTATTGTAATTTTCCAAGGAAATGCTGAGTAGAAGCACATTCATTTTACTCTTGCTCATCAGTCAGTCAATCAGTATGGTTTGATTAAATACTTGCTGTGCACCGGGCACAAAGACAAAAATGCAACTGCTCCTGCCCTTGGAATTTATAATCAAGAAACATGTACACATAAGATTACATAGAAAATTAGCATGGATGAAATAAATACAAAGTAATTTGTTAGGGGAGGCACTAGCTGGGGGGATCCGTAGAAGGTGGTGCTTAAGCTGAACTCTGAAGGAATATTAAGGAGGGTGTATACTCTACTTGGGGATGGCAAAGACCAAGCTTCTATGATAACACTGTATTTTGTATATATTTGCATGTTTACATATTGTCTCTCTTTAGAACGTACATTCCTTGAGAGCAGAGACTATTTTTTTTTTTGCCTTTTTTACATACCCAGTGCTTAGCCCAGTGCCTAGCACATACTGTGGTTAATAAATGCTTATTGACTTACTAACAGGAAATGGAATGTCATATCTCGTGTCAGAACTAACAAGGTGAAGATTAGCTCTGCTGAATGAATGAAAAGGCACTTATAAAGTGCTTACTATATGCTAAGCACTAAGGATACAAAGGTCCAAGAGAGCTAGCTCCTGCCCTCAAATCCCTTATTTTCTGATGACGAAAGATAACACATGGGGTTAGACAGGGGTAGACAGAGAAGATAGTTCTGGTCTGATAAATGGAGTGCCCAGTATAAAAAGTGGAATATGGCAGATTGTAGGGGAGAGTGAGAACCAGAGGTAGCAGGAAGAAGACATGATGGCCTGGGTGGATGACTAGGAGAAATATGGTCTGGGACCATCTAGATATAGTGGGCTAAATGGACGGGTTTGCATTCACTCAGTCACATGTCAAGATGACTGATGTTCTAATGTGAGAGTTCCAGGTTAGAAGATTAACTTTCCCTGAGACTAGAGGCATGGATTCTGCAGGTCCAGGGTACAGAGGTTCAGGTCCTATGTGGAGGAGGCTGATCCAAGTGAAAAGCCAGGCAATGGCAGGTGGCAAGATAGCCTAGATAGACAAATGTATAGTACATGAAAGGCAATAATGTGTAAATCCAGAAAGGTATATTGGAGCCAGGCTGGGAAGGGCTTTGAATGCTCAAGAAATTTGTTTTTGTTCCTAGAAGTGATTAGGAGGTATTAGAGCACATTAAAGTAAGGGGTCTCTAGGGGAGTGCAGTTTACATGGTCAGACGTGTGCTTAACAAAAATTATTTTGGCAGCTCTGAAGGGAGGGGTTGGAAAGGAGACTTGAGACGGGGAAACCATTTATTGCAAACTTTTGCAATATTCCATCACTCCAATTTTCCTGTCGGTCTTCAGCCTCCCTTGGGAAGAGGAGAAATGCTGTTCCATCCTGCTAAGTCTCCTACCTGCTCTCTAGTCTCACAGGAGAAGAAAAGAAATGCCACTCCATCAGGCAGGTCTCTTGTCCTTGAGGTGTGGGAAGAGGCCTCCATTCTATGCAGAGTCTCCTACTTGGTCTCTAGCCTCCCCCAGGAAGAGTGTTCAATTTCATGAACACCAGACTCCTCCCTTCCAGAGAAGAGGAAAAAGGCCATTCCAGCCTGGGCTCCTGCCTTTGGGGAAGGAGAGTTTCACCATTCCTTCAGTTCTTAGCAGTTGTGCCATTCCTTTAGGAAGTACAACCTTAAGTTCTCAGAGAATCTCCTACCTGAGGTCATGCCTCTATGGACTATGAAAACCTACCTGAATTCATTCCTCATTGATTAATAGTCTGTGTCTTTTTCCATACCCTCCCCATCCCAGTGATTCTGAACACCTGCTGTCATTCAAACCTGATTTTTTATCCCTCCCTGCCAGATCCTTTATTCTCATACCTCTCAACTCAATTCCCTCAATGTTCTAATCTAAAGCTACCACCTCTTTCACTTGCTTTCTGGAATACCTACTCCATAGACAACAAATGTCTTTCATCTTAAATCTTTTCCTTTTCTCTTCTTTCCATCTTCTGGTTCTCACTGAGACCTGGCTCCTTTCTGATTATACAGCCTCTTGAGAATACTTCTTGCTCCCCATTGCCACTTCCAGGTTCTCCCTCCATCATGATCACTCAATAATCTCTCCTTTTTTGAGACTCTCAATCCATATCTACCACTGTAAGACAGGTAAACACTAGCACACGGGAGGGCTGCTTGCACAGTTCACTCTTGATCCAGTCAGACAGTGAGACAACTTGGAGGGGTTAATAATCTTACTTTATTCTAGTCAAGTCTTCTCACAAGAAAGTTGCTGATAATAGGAACACCAGCTCCTACAGTATTCCCTAATCACTCTCCTCGCAGGGGCTAGCAAGAAGAGGAGGCAACTACCCCTGTGTCTCAGTGGGGTCAATTGAGGCAGGCACAATTTGTGCACTCCCTTAAGTCCCCTCAAGCCTCAGTGGGGGCCAGTTGAGGCAAACACAGATTCCCCCCAAGCCTTGATGGGAGCGGATGAAAGCACACAGAGTATTCCAGCTTTTGCTTTCAACCCTAAGGGTTCCCCACTCACTGACCAGTGACAAAAAAAGGCATATTGCCAGCAACAACCTCACAAGTTTACATCATCTCACCATTATATTTCACTGCACAGTCACAGTAGATTTTTATAATTTAAGCGCAAATGTTTATATTATTTATCATTATGTAATGCTGCACAAGCATGGTAGAGGTGTTTACAAGTCATGAACCTGGGAAATAGGGATCGTTATGGCCAGATCCTGGGAAACTAAACTCTAAGAAAGAATAACAAAAATCCACCTTACACACTAAAATCCACCTCACTTACAATGGCCTAATCACAATCCTAGTAGATGTTGTCTACAGACCTCAAAGACTCTATGTGTTTCCTCAATGAGTTGAGTGCCCGGTTCACAGTCTTTCATTCTCAACTGCTGCTCTTCAACACATATATTGATATTCTCATTGTATCTCATGCCTACACTTTAATCTTACATTAGTTCACTAATTTACTAATTAGTTTACTAATTTCGTGTAACTCATTCTAACACCATACCTCAGCCACACACAGACATGGGCATAACCTTGTGCCATCACCGACAATGTACTACTTCCATTCTCGTGAACCCTGAAATTCTCTTATGATCACAATCCAATGACATTCCACCTCTTCCTCCACCTTCCAACTCCAACCTTTGTCCACACTATGACCTCCAGTCACGGTGGCAGTTTCATTTATCCAGACATATTCTGACATACTCTCTGCCAAAAGGTAGAGCAGAGAATTTCTTAACTTGCCTCAGCGATTATTTTAACCTTAAGACTAACAAAGGGAAATTCTCTTCTCAGCAAGGAGGATCATAGATTTATAAGCTGGAAGGGACCTAAGGCCATTTAATCCAATTTCCGATGAGGAAATTGAGTCCCAGAGAAGTTAAGTGATTTGCCTGAAGTCACACAGGTAATGAGTAGCAGAGATGAGATTCGAATCAGTGACATTTGAACCAAGGTCCTCATTATCCTTTTTACTGTACTCACCTTCATTTCTGGTTGATGGAGTGAAAAGGATAGGAGTTTGGGGAAGAAGTCACTACTCTGTCTTAGAATTAATGCTAGAGAAGAGGAACTACGCTAATATACCCATGAGATTTTGGTAGAACACGTTTCAGAGTGTTCGGTGAAGGGATGGGTAGTTCCACAGATTGAGATTCCAAAGGAAAGGTCAGCCCAAGATAGGAAGTTCCTACAAGTAACATTCTCAGGACACAAAGGTAAAGAGGAGAAGGAGGAGCTGTCTAAGTTATCACACAACTTGAATTTTAAAAGTCATGTAAAGGAGATGGAAGAAGAACCTTGTAACAAAGGCATAATAGACAATCATGATGTTGCTGTAAGAATAGTGCCAAGAATACAAAAACTCAACTGAAATTCACAGGGAGTGCTGTAGATAGTTTGCTTCAATTTTAACAGTGCGTTTCATGTGTCTTATGCTATTTGTATGGAAAAAAGGAAAAATTGTAGTCTAGGTGGTAGTACATTTTGTTGGATATGGAACCTGTTGAATTGCCAAATCCAGAGAGTTCATTAATAGCTCAGCGTTAGATGGGAAGCAAATCTCCAGGGAACCAGTCCTGGGATGTGTCTTTGGCCTTGTTACTATTTAACATTTTTATGGATGATTTGGGTAAAGGCATATATAAATTGTGTGCTTATTAAATTTGCAGATGAGGCAAAACTGGGATATGGGGAAGGGGAATAGCCTACACATTGGGTGACCGTCAGGCTTCAAAAAAGATCTGTACAGACTAGATCTAAGGGCTTAATTGAATAAGGCGACATTTAATAGAGATAAAGATAAAGACATACATTTAGGTTCAAAAAAGCATCTATTCATGTGTAAGATGGGCCAGGCATAGTTAGACAGCAATTAATCTGAAAAAGATATGGGAGTTTTGGTGGAGTGAAAACTTAGTTTTAGTCAAACATATAGCCAGTGAAGAAAACTGTTGTGATCTTTGATTAAATTGAGAAGTTAAATTAAAGAATGTAATTACAAAATGAGGAGGTGATTAAAGTCTTCTGTGTTCTACCCTGTTCAGACAACACCTGAAATATTATATTTAATCCTAAGTGTTGTGTTTTAGGAAGGACATTATTAATAAGTTGAGCAGTGTCAGTCCACAAGCATTTGTAAAGCACATACTATGTTCCAGACACTGGGAATACGAGGGAGGAATAAAAAAAAAAAACAAACAATACTTGTTCGTAAGGAGCTTACGTGTTCTTGAAGGAAATGACATGTGCAAATACAGTTGCATAGAAAATAAATATATCCAAAATAAAGCCAAAGTAATTTGACAGAAGAGGCACTAGTGTCTGGGAGGATCAGGAAACATCTCATGAAGAAGGTAATGCTTGAGCTGAGCTTTGAGGGGAAACTGGGGAGACAGAGTCAGTGGTGAGTTGGGAGTCCATTCTAAGCATGGGGGGAATAGTCTATGCAAAGATGACCTTTGATTGCCAGTATTTATTTTAAAAAACAAACAAACAAACAACTTTACTCTTTTCATCTGCTCTTTGAACTGTTTGGTCAGAAAATGTACATTATCACTTAACCACCTGAGCCTTATACAGTCACTTAAAAAAAAATGTTCTCAAGCAGTTATGTTCCTAGTCCTATTTTATGTCTTAAAAAACCCTAAAGAGGTAACCAAAAAACAATTAACAAAGTCAGTGAACTTGTAAGATGTAAATAAATCCATAGAAATCATCAGCATTCCTATATGTCATTAAAAAAAAAAACATACATAGCAGGAAGAGCTAAAGAGAGAAATGCAATTCGAATATCTATAGAAGCTATAAAATATTTGTTATCTATGAATCCAACTATAAAGCATTCTTCCCGGTAATAGGGATATAAATAATTGGACAAACTTTAATTGGTACTTGGTAGTACAAACTAATATGCTGCAAATGACAGTACACTATCTAAATTAATATAATGAATGCTTTACCAATCTAACTGCCAAAAGACTATTTTATAGGGCTTGAAAAATGATAATCAAATTCATATAGAAGAACAAAAGGTCAGGAATCTCAAGGGTAATAATGAATAAAAGGAAGAAGAGCTGTGTTTATCAGTGCCTCAAATTGTAATACAAAGCAGTAAGCATTAATGATTTGGTATTTCGGTACTGGTACTGGTTACAAAATGGAGAGGTCGATCACTGAAACAAATTACTGTATACAGAAGCAAACAAACGCAGACAATAGTATTATGTCCAATAAACCCAAAGACCCCTGTTACTGGGGAAGGATTCACTATTTGACAAAAACTATTGGGAAAACTCGGACAGCTGTCAGAAATTAGAGTTAGACCAACAACTCACATCATATTTCAAGACAATCTTCAAATTAGTACATGACTTAGGTATAAAAGGTTACATCACAAATAAATTAGAGGGACACAGAAGAAATTAGGTTTTAGATTTATGTATACAAACGATAGAGAGGGGAAGGATCACATAAAATCAAGTGGACAATTTGTTCATTACAAAATCACACAAATCTAATATAGTTACAATTAGATGGAAAACAGGTAAATGGGAGAAGGGGGCCTTTGCAGGAGATTTTTCTGATAAAGGTCTTATATCTAAGATATCTAAGGAACTGGCTGAAATGTATAAAAACTAAGAGCCATTCTCAGTAAGATAAATGGTCAAAGGATGTGAACGTGCAGTTTTCAGAGAAGAAATTCAAGTCATAATCGTATGAAAATGTTCTAAATTACTATTAATTGTAGAAATGCAAATTAAAGCATCTCTGAGGTTTTACCTCACAACCCTAAGACCAGCAGAGGTGACAGAAGAGGGAATGACATGGAGAGGCTGCAGAAGAACAGTCACACAGTTGGTAGAGCAATTTGATCCCAGCCATTCCAGAAAGCAGTTTGGAACTATGCCTCAAAAGTTACTAAACAAGGAGCAGCTAGATGGCGCAGTGGATACATTGGCCCTGGAGACAGGAGGCCCTAAATTTATATATGGCCTCAGACACTTAACTAGCTGTGTGCAAGTCAGTTAACCCTGGTTGCCTCCAAAACATCTGTTCATACCCTTTGAACTAGCTATATACTACTAGTAGGCCTCTACCCCAAAGAGATCAGAAAAAAGGAAAAATTCCTATGTATATAAAAATATTATAATAGCTGTTTGCATGGTAGCCAAAAATCGAAACTAAAACAAGTGTCCTAATTGGGGAAATGGCTAAAAAAATCACGATGTGTGAATATGCTTTTATTATGCCATAAGAAATGACAAAATGGACACTTTTAGAGGAAACTAGGAAGACTGCTATAAACTGCTACAGAGTAGAAGTGAGAAGAATTAGGAAAACAATTTACATAAACGACAACATCACAGAGAAAAACAACTTTGCAAGACTTTAAAACACTGATCAATGCATTTATTAACCACAAGTCCAGAGGATTGAAGATGAGACATGCTACTTACCTCCTGCCAGAGAAGTGATGAATGCAAAGATTGACATACATTTTTGGGCATGGCCAATGTGGGCATTTGTTTTGTTGGACCATGGATGCCTATTATGAGATCTTTATTTTTGGTTTAGCCAGAAAGTTTTGCCAAGATTCAAGAAATGCCTGGGGGCGGCGGGGGAAACAGTCACCAGCACATGCAGCTTGCCTCTAAAAACCACACCATGTTGTGTGCTGCTGCTTTTCGTAAAGATTTCTGCTTTCAGTTTCAGCTTGATGCTGTGGTCAGTTTTGTCCCTGTTCCCAATTTGGTATTCTCATATCTTCCCCTTTGCTGGAAAAAAAATACCAAACTCCAAATTTTTAGGCAAGCCCCATTGCTTTCTAGACCATTGGAAAGTGACTAGTTTTTTGTTTTTGTTGTTCCTTGTTTTTTTTTTCTTTTTGGGAATTAGTGGAGAATTGCAAATGCTCTGGTTTTGTACTTTTTTGTTATTGCCATGGGCTCCCTTTGTTTGTGGGGAGTTGAGTCCTGGCTTTAGTGTGACTTCAGACAGGTTACTTCATCTCTATGCCTCGGTTCTCTCATTTGTGAAATGAGAGGATTATACTAGATCAAGGGTTCTTAACCTGGGGTCCATGAGTTTTCAGAAAAATAATTTGATAACTACATTTTAGTATAATTGATTTCCTTTTCATCCTATGAATTATATGCATTTAAAAACATTACTCTGAGAAAGGGTTTCACCAGACTGCCAGAGGGTTCACACACAAAAATATCAAGAACCCCTAGACTAAGTGGTCTTGAAGATCTCTTCCAGCTCCAAACTAACTTTATGTTGATAAAGTCTTCAGATTAAAACTACTACTGGTTCTTAAATTACTTTAATAGCTTCTATACTTTGAGGTATAAAAGATTACTAGTGGCTAGTATCTGTTAGAAAAGGGCTCACTAATTCAAGTTCTTAAAGAGTGAGTCAGAGTGGAGAAAATAGGCATATCCAGAATTGTATCATTAGAAAAGATATCTGGAGGGGGAAAAAACATTTTAATCTATATTTGATATATAGATTTAAAAACTTGGACAGCTGGGATGATAACAAAGAAGAGTAACCTAGAACATCAGCACACCCCCAGTTGCCAGTTTCACTACCTCCATTAAATAAGGAAATAACTTGAAAAGAGATTGATTTGCCTTAAGAACGAAATTTACTTTAGTTGGCCCTTGATATTTTGACTGATTTCGACCTGCTTGGAATATTTTTCAAGGAACTTTAGTGACTCTTCAAACAGAACTACCACCTTGGAACAAACTGGATTTGGTAGTCACTTTTAAGCCCAGTGGTTCCCTTTTGGCTCTTAGCTCATTTCTCTCTGCTATAGGGTTTTGATGATCAGTTACCATGGCCAGACCTAGATATGGTGCTTTGGTTTTGTCTTTGCTGTGATGTAAAATTTGCTACTATAAATATGCCCTTTATCAGATGATAAAATAGCCAAGCAAAAGTAAAAATTTATGTCAAATAAGTCTTAAAGAGTGTCCTAGTATTATTTATCTTATTCCTTGTGTACTTCCTGGTGGAGAGAGTAAATAATTAGATAAATTGATGGTCTAATGTAAATTTTCCGCCACCGCCACTTTCTTTAGAAGGTTGCCCTAAAAGTCATAAAATGTTAGAGCTGGAATCTTAGAGATGAAATTGTCTGACCCTCTCATTCTAATGAGCAATCTAAGGCCTCTGGAAGTGATTTGCCCATGGTCACATAGTGAGTAGAGCTAGAACAAGGACTGGAATTTGGCTCTGCTCATCCTCAGTATCGTCCGTTTTCTTCATGTTTTGTAGGTATACTTCAGCAGCTTTGATTATGGAGCTATAAAGTCTACTAGGCCTAGTGCTCAAGTTGTCCAGCTTTAACAGGACCCCATTCTCATCACCAGAAAAGGGGTTGTTTTGTTTGGATATCAATAAAAGTAGGCAAAGGACAAACCAGCTTCAAACATGACAATATCTTTGCTTGTTCCAAAATTATACTAGACTTAACTGCACCCTAATATTACTGCAACATACACCTATAGAAACTTAAGAGGTATACACATACTAGCAATGAGTTAGAACTTCCCTTGCCATTCATAACAGAAGGGCTAATGGGTGTGAAAAGTTAACAAGCACCTTCAAAAATGACTGGATTTCCAACCTTCTGTAATGTTTTACTGCCCTTGTCACTAAAGGGTTTATCCACTTTGCTTTCATGTGAATTTAATTTGTCTTGATAGAACGATTGTTGTAGGACTAGGTGATTGATTCAGTACATAATATTTGCCTAGACTGCTTTGCACGTAAATGGTTACAGCCTAATGTGGCTGGCCTGCTAAGCCAACTTATAAAACAAACATTAACGTCTCATTATCAGATGTAACTAGAACTGTACTACAATTTCTAGGCCATTAGGTAATTGTTGGGTTGGAGTGAGCTTCATTGAACGATGAACTTGAATGCCATGCCCTACTACTTCAAAAGGGTTAAAGGAACCTTCTTGCTTTTTCTGACAAATATCTCCTCTAAGTGTTAGTCCAAAGGAAGATGGGAAGGAGTTGGGCAGAAAACTAGAACAGTTCTTATTTTATATGTGTGTGTGTGTGTTCTGTTTTAGTGATGACAGCATGGGGTATCAGTATCCATTCACACTAAGAGTTGTGCAGAAGGATGGAAACTCCTGTGCTTGGTGTCCATGGTACAGGTAAATTGTCCCTCCTGCTATCCAATGAAAGGAAATGCAGAGTGGATGCTTCAAATAATAACTTTTTAATAGGCTTCAAGGCTTTAGAGGTTAATAGAGAAAGAGAAGCTTAAATTAAACTTAAGGACCACTCATTCTTACGGGCTGTGCTGACATCTTATGCAGGGACAGATGACTTTTGGGACAAATTAATATTGTGAGAACATTATTCAGCCCACTTCACTTTTTATTTTCAAGCTCACGTTAGTTTAGCAAATAGCATTGCTACCTAGACCCATTCAGGAGACTACTTTTACATTCTACGTTTAGTAGGATGTAAAGGGATTGTTTTAATGTTGCTAGTCCAAAGAAATTCTAAAAATTAAACTGATAGACAAGAAAATCACTTGTTATGTAGGTATCACTTTGTTATATAAATATAGATTTAGCAAACTAAGTGTATGCCAGGAAGCAGAGACCCTAGTTTAGCCTCTGACTCTGTTTTTAACTATATTAGATACACTGCTTGACATGTCTCTTTCCATGTTTATAAAATAGTTTTGCTAGGACTAAGTAAATCCTTCTGTTTCAGAAAATTAAGCAGCAGAATGTAGTTTGCTTCAGGGTTGTTCTGCTTCAGATATTCCAATTTAGCTGTCCCCTCATTTGCTTTTCTTAGATTTCGTATTTTTATTTGGCTTACCAAATGATTGATACATATTTTGGTGATCCAATGCCAACTGCAGTTGTCAGTAGTCTGTTAAGACTGTTTTTAACGGATTACAAGGGAAGCAAGAAAGTGTAGAGGCAGAAGATGAGCTTTTATAATCTGAAAACTAAGTTCCTTCCCAATTTCTCTTTTTTTCACCAAGTTTTTATTTATCTTTAGATTTTGCCGAGGCTGTAAAATTGATTGTGCTGAAGACAGAGCTTTCATTGGAAATGCTTATATTGCTGTGGATTGGGACCCAACAGCTCTTCACCTTCGCTACCAAACATCACAGGAACGAGTAAGAACAAAATACTAGACAGATCCTTCTCAGTACCTTATAAGGTCTTAATTCTCAAAAGCATTTTTATTAGCTTTGAAATTATCCCTCTGTTCTAACTACATTGTACCATTCTGTTGTGAGCATATCTTAGTACAAGGAAGAGAATCAGTGATTCTCTGAATAGTATTCAGGCTTTGTGTTGTCTGAACTTTTCTGTCATCTGCTATACTATTTTAATAATTATATTTGGCCATTAAAAGTTATGAATAATACTGAAAAGAAACTCCAGAATGAAAACTTCAAGTTGCAAATGCCTTTGGTAAGTTGGTTAAGGGCCAGCATGAGGCTGCAGTTTTTGATAACTAAAAACCAATTAGCCCAGTTATACTCAAACTGTAATTGCCATCTTTGATTTTACAGTGTAGTACAGTCTTCTCTAGGGTGAACATGCCTAATTCCTTCAGCTGATCGTCTTGTAACATGGACTCAAAACCTTCCATCATACTGGTTACCTACCTCTAGACAATTTCTGACATACTAATGACCTGAACCCATAGTAGCCAGAAGTAAACAGTATTCCATATGTGGTCACCTTAAAGCCATGTTTTTATTCATGTAGCCCTATATGTCACTAGCTTTTTTGGCTGCCACATTACACAACTGACTCAATAAACTGGCAGACCACTAAAACTTCCAGATCCTTTCAGAACTCTCTGTACCTCTCCCATCTTATCATTTTTCTTTGACCCCCTCATTCTAATGAGCAATCTAATCTTATGAAGATGATTTTTGGGGCTCAAGTGTGAGACTTTATATTTATCCCTTTTGAATTTCATCTCATCAGATTTAGGCCAATGTGCTAGCCTGTCTGAGATCTTTTGGATCCCAACTCTATTGGCTACTGTCTTAGCTAGAAAAAGTGATTATATTTGCAAACTGCTTTCATTAACTGTTTTTCCAAGTCATATCCATAAGTTTGGTTAGTAAGTTTTATGTTCAGCTTTCATGGAAAGTGATTAATCATGTTTTGTTTAAGTCCATCTTAAGTTACTGAGAATTGGAGTGTCCTACCAGCTCTGGACCTGGTAGTCTGGTAGTCTACCTTGTTGAAAGGCTTTTATTGGCTATTGTCCTTAAACTGGTGAAAACCTAGGGAACTAGCTGGAAGAAGTGTAGATATTTGGAGAGATAATGTTCTTTCTTTCTTGGCTCTGCAACCTCTGAGGAAATTTAGGTTGTCAACAATTACAGGAATCAAGTCTCCTCTCCACACTTACCAAAATGATGCTGATATACAAAATTAAACCAGATTTCTGGCAGGCAGATCAGCTCCCCTATACCTACTCCACTCAAAATTTGCACCAGATTGATCAAGAAATATAATGGAGGAAAAAAGATATATAATTAAAAACTACACTAAGTTCTTCCACCGAAGAACTATACAAAAAATCAGCCAGAAGCCCACAACTCCTGCCCCCAACCACACACACACTTAGGAATGCAAGCTGCCAAGCAGGACTAGAAATGGTCCAAAAATAATACTAATAGCCTTTGAGACAAGTCTTGTCTGAGGTAACAGGAGTGGAGGCTCCTCAGGGAAAACCTCAGAGTAGTTTGAAACCATAGCTAGAAACTTCAAAACCTCCAAGAGCAGCAGTACACAAATAATGATAGTCCTGCATGCTGTGATCCCTAGCCCAGTGACCTGAAATGCCAAAGAGGGCCCTAAAGCATGCTGAACCTCAGAAATCCAGATGGACCCTAACCCTAGGAGGCAAAGAGATCAGAACAGGAAACCAAGTGATAAAGGGCTAACCATTCCACCTAAAAGCCTACCAGGGAGCACAGCCTAGCCCTTACACAGAGCCCCAGTTCAGGAACTAAGGCTGGAGAGACTACTATAAAGAATTATTGTAGCTCCAGAAGCGCTTCAAAATCTCAAACAAAAGGAGACAGTGCTGCTGTTACAATAGCAAGCCAGAGATTCGAAGGAGGAAAGTGGATTTTCAAACAAGAATTACATGAATACCTAGAGCAAACAAAGCAAGAGATTTAAAAAAGAAACAAACCAAAAAAAAAAACTTGAATAAAATTAGAAGGCAAATGTATGTCTTATTACTGAAACTGGTAAACCTTATCCAAGTAATGGACTCCTTGAGAATTAGAAGAGAGCAAGCAAATCAGTGCCACTATAAAATAACAATACATATTAAAACAAATCAAAATTTTGAAAAATAGAATAAAATTAAAGATATCTGAAATAAAAAACAACTGACCCTTATAAAAAGGTCAAGTAGAAGGAATTTAAGGGTTTTTTTTTTTTTTCCATCGAGGGGAGGGTGTGAGAAAGAGAAAAAACAAGTTTTAGTTAATTGAAAAAGTTAAATTAGAAAAAGAATCCTTGGACACCCTGAAAATTTTTATTTCAAAGAAATAGCCTAGACACTAATCTTTCAAGAAATCATAAATGGAAACTGCTCAGATCTATTAGAACTAAAGGGCAAAATGACAACAGAAGGAATCCACCAATCACTTCCTGAACAAAACTTCAAAAGGAAAATTTCCAAGAATGTCATATCCAAAATCCGTAATATTCGTGTCAGAGAAAAAAGTGCCACAAGTATCAAAAAAGAATTTCAAGTAAGCGAGGAGCTACAACTAAGTCATTATGATTAATCCAGCTTCTAATGATGCAAAATTCAATTTCATGAGAATTATAAAATGATACTAGATCACATTTCAAGCCAGAACTCCAAATAATATGATACATTGTGAGCTAGTCAAGGATTTTAACACACTGCTATCTCATTGGTCAGCATTTGCCTTTTGTCATGTGTGGATATGATGTGTAACATACCATGTTACCAACAGTTGTAATTTTTTTAAATGAACCCTTAACAGAATGGACAAAAGGAAGAATACTTCAGAAGAAAACACTGCCAGAACAACAAAGAAGAGACTTGTAATTACATTGGAACAAAAATTTGTTTTAATTGGATGGCATCAAAATAGTCATAGTAAATGATGAGATGTTGGAATGCCTGAATCTGCAATATGAAATACTATAAAGCATGCAGGTGAAATAAAAGGCAAAAGCAAAGTTGCATCAGCTTTTTCTGGTTTGCAAACGACTATCAGAAATAGAAGTGTTACAGTGATAGAAATGGAGTGTCTTTTAGCTGTATGGATTGAGGATTGCAATCAAAAACACATTGCTCCTAGAGCTCCCTTTCATACAATGATACAGGTTTATTTGAGGCAGTGAAACACAATGAAAATGAAGTAGATAAAAAAGAAACTTTTATTGCAAGAATTGGTAGGTTTGATCACTTTAAAAATTAAATACTTTTACATGATACTAAAATAATAGCAGAGACAGCTAGTAGAGATGAGGTCACAGCAGTTAAATATCCTAATATTTTAAATAATAGAAAAAAAGATGAATGTACTGATTAACACATTTTTTAATGTGGTTAAAACAGGCTTATTCTGAAAAAGATTGCTTTCCAGAACATATATTACCAAGAAAGAAAAAAAAGTCAACCTGGATTTAATATTTACAGATTGCCTAATACTTTTATTAGGAAGTAATGTTGAAGGGTGTTTTAAAGAAAACCAATGCTTATTTATCATTCTCAAAATCCTTGCACTTCAAGAGGCTACAAACATTGATCATTTCTAGTTCTTTGACCTGGAACCAATTACTATATTTTTACGTATAATTAGTGTGAATTCAAATAATTGAGATACTTCAAAGGATTAATTATTTATACTGATCAGGATCTGTCTATATAGTCAGACTTATATAAGCCCTGGTAGCTTCTCCTAAAAATGGGTTGGGAGAACTGGGAAAATAGCATTCCAAAAGGCAAAAGATAGCTTTCAACCTTTAAGAATTTGGATGCTGTATACCATTTGGTGAATACATATTTAGTATTGGTATTACTTCATGGTCTATGGTGCCTTCAAGATATAGTTTCCTTGCATATCTCTTTTAATTAGATTTATTTTTGCTTTTGCTTTGTCTAAGATCATGATTGTTACCCCTGCTTTTTTTTTTTTGCTTCCGCTGATGCATAATAGATTCTCCTCCAGCCCTCTTACCTTTCCTCTGTGTATATGTCTCTGCTTCAAGTGTGTTTCTTATAAACAACATGTTGTAGGATTCTGGTTTTTGATCCACTCTGCTATCTGCTTGTGTTTTATGCAAACAAAAGAATTCAAGAGAAATCTGAAAAGGTAACTTCATTTGAGCAGCTGGAAGTAGCTGTATGATGTTATGCTGACATTGCAGATTTCCCTTCAGAACTTTAATGTCTCCAAAGGGTATTAAGAGAGTTGAAAGGAGAGGTATCTGTTTGGATTTGAGGATTTTAAGAAGGGAAAAGGTGGGGGGAGGGAGTGATAAAAGGAATATACAAATACCTTATAGAAAAGATAAAAAGGGGATTACAATTTGCTTTTCTCATAATGGTGATTCATGAGAAGAAGCATATATAAACACGGTAAAAGGGTAAAGGGAACAGGCATCATATGAACCTCTTTATTGTTAAACAAATGGTTTAGACAAACGATTGAAAACACATGCATATTAAGTTTGATATAGAAATAAATCAAACTCAACAGAAAGATAAAGGGTGGGAGATGGGGAGGTGGTAGTGTTAATAGGCAGGATGATATGAAGAAGGAAATAGTCATAAGCAAAACAAACTTCTCCTTGGAGGAAAGATTAAAACGAAAAAAGAAATGAACATGGTACCCATCAGTTGGGGAATGGCTGAACAAACTGTGATGTATGAATATAACAGAATATTTTTACCCCCTAAGAAATGAGAAAAGAGGTGGTTTTAGAGACTCTAGGCCGGTGTGAACTGGTATATGGTGAAGTTAGCAGAACTGAAACAATTTATATTGACAACAACATCGTAAACAAAAATAATTTAAGAACTCTGTGCAAAGCAGTGACCACCTATGTCTCCAGAAGTTCTGTGATGAAAAATTTTACTCACAAAGAGTTGATGAACTAAGGGTGCAAAAAGAGACATACATTTTTGGACATGGCCATTGTGTGGAGTTGTTTTACTTAACTATTTGTTGTTTTACTCAACTGTTTGTTGAAAGGTTGTTTTTTTTGTTTTTAATTGGAGAAGGGGGCAGGTTAACAATAGTGATGAAACAAAAAAAAGTCCTTTGTAACATGTTGCACAAAAGAGAATAGAAAGAAATTCAGAAGGAAGCATAGACAAGCAGGAAAATATTTTATTTTTTCCCCAGTTACCTGTAAAAACAATTTTAACATAAGTCCTTCAGGGATCATTGTATTGTTGAGAATAGCTAAGTCATTCACAGTTGATCACCATACAATATTGCTGTTACTGTATACAATGTTTTTCTGATTCTGTTCATTTCACATTGTATTAGTTCATGTTAGTCTTTCCAGGTTTTTCTGAGAGCATCCAAGTAGAACAGTTTTGAAAGTAATATGTGTAGTTTATTTTTTATGTGTGCGTGTATGTGTGTATTCGCACATTTTAAAATGTATGTATGTGCGTTTATATATATTGAAATGTATATAAATGTGTGTATATATACATATATACATTTTTTTAAAAAAGCAAACCATATAAAATGGAGGCTTGCAGTCTGATATATGTAATCCTATTTATGTCCTAATGTACATATTGAAATGATCATTTATTCTTGGTGGTGGTGAACTTCAGAACTAAAAAAAAAATATTTTAAAAGGCAAAAAAAGATGATTATCATTCTCCATTGTTATTCCTGACTTTCTGCATCCCCTCTGTTCCTTTGTAGTGTGTCATAGGACAGTAGATCACTTAGCCCAAAGGAGGTGTCAGAAGGTTTTACTAAAGTTAGTTAACAAGTTAGTTATTGCTAACTCATTCTATCACCATAGGGAAGGAATCTGATTTTTTTTTTTTAAACTTTTTTTTTTATTAACATCTTTAGTTTTCAGCATTAATTTTCATATGCGTTTGAATTACAGATTTTTCTCCCCATTTCCACCCCCCCCCACTCCAAGATGGCGTACACTCTGGTTGCCCCGTTCCCCAGTCTGCCCTCCTCTCTGTCCTCCCACTCCCCTTCCATCCCCCCCTCCCCCACTTTCTTGTAGGGTAAGATAAATCTCTATGCCCCTTTGCCTGTGCATCTTATTTTCTAGGTACATGAAAAAAAAACTTTTTTACTTCTGAACAT
>CM053626.1:205369774-205449757 GCA_028646595.1 Phalanger gymnotis
AAAACTCATCTCTCCCCCAAAACTTTTCCCTTTCTCTGAACCTCCCTGTCTCTAGTGAGAATATCATCATGTTTTACTAACCCAGTTTAGTAAATTCCCCCCTTCTCTCATTCTCCCCCGCCCCCATGCACGCATATACATACTTGGAATCAGCTATTCTCAACTCTTCCTTGCCTCTCGCCCTATACAGTTGTCCCTTCCACATTGTGACTTTCCCCATCATTGTTTCGAAATATAGCGGGTTGGCTGGCATAAGAGATTAAATGGGGAATTTTGAGAGAATTTTGCAGAAGCCCCAGTTGATACTCTAAGGCCCGCAGACAATACGAAAAGAGCTTAGAAACTCAGAAATGCATAAAATATATGTACAGTATTATATAGTATCAACCCAAATTTTACAATAAGGTATTGTAAGAACCAGTAAAAGAAAAAGAAAAAAAATCAGACTTCTTCTGTGGTTCGAAGGGAGGGCCAAAAAAGTTTACTTGGATTTTCCAGATTGGGGATGGGGGTGGTGGGGTGCCATGCCTCTAACCCCTGGATGTGGAAGGGATAACTATATCTAATCAGTTGCCAAATCTTGTACATTTTACCTCCATCATAACTGATATTTATCTCCTCTCTCTATTCGTACCACAACCACCCTAATTCAGGGCCCTCATCATCTCTATACAATAGCCTCCTAATTGATGTTCCCCGCCTCAGGTCTGTACCCTCTCCAATCCACCTTCCACACAAATGCCATTCAGATATAAACTCCTCTGTTTGATATTAAAACCCTTTGCAACTTGACTGAAGCTCACCTTTCAAGGTTTATCACATAGTATTCTTTCCACAAACTCTACATATCAGCCAAATTGTCCTTTGCTATTCCTCATACAAAACACTCCATCTCCTGTCGCCATGCCAGGCCTTTGCCAGATCTGTTCCCATGTCTGGAATGCATTTGCTTCACAACTCTCCTTCTTGGGAGGATTCCTTTGTTTCTTTCAAAGTTCAATTCAACCACTACTTTCTAAATGAAGCCTTTCTAGATCCTCCCAGTTGCTAGTTCCTACCCCTTCCCCCAGAAAAAAAAAATTAACCATATATTTATTTTATACATTAATTGTATATGTTGTTTCTCCCAATAGAATGTAAGCTGTCTGAAGGTTGGGATTTTTCCATTTTTGTCTTTGTATCACCATGCCCTAGCTGAGCAGCTGGTATATAGTGGTCACTTAATAAATGCTTGTTAATTGATTGATTGGGGATTGTCAGGGGTAATCTCTTGGCCTCCCCCATTGCGAAGTTGACTTCCTCCTTCCCAAACTTCAGAGGACTAATTTCTGTTTCTGCACAGTGATTTATTTTCCTTCTCTATAAAACAAGGAGATTGTAGGAGAGACCTCTAAGGTTCCTCCTACCTTTAAGTCTTAGGATCTCAATATATTAGGTCTTAGTGACCTCCATGAGGACAAGGATTTGTGTCTTTTTTAAATTTTGTGGCACCCCTCCCCCTAACCTCCACAAATAGTGGGTGATTAATAAATTATTGAACTGAATTGAATTCGATCAGGCACAATGTGGCAAAAAAATGGAAGATGTGAAGTCAGAGGACCTCAGTTTGAATCCTGCTCCGCCATTTACTACCTGTGTGGCGTTGGGCAACTCACCGAATCTCTCTGGGCCCCAGTTTTATCATCTACAAAATGAGATAAGATAACCACAAAGGTCTCTTTCAGTTCTAAATCTCTGGTCCTCTGATAAATATTTTATTAGATGCCAAACACTCTGCTGGGTATAAAAAAAAAATGAAAGTGAAGCAGCCTCCTCCCTCAAGAAGTTTATACTTCAATGAGGGAGGAAGCATGTATATATACAGGTCCTAAAGTCTGGACACATAGGCAAAAATGAATATTTTCAAGAAATGAAATGAATGAAATTTTCAACATTTTATTTAATTGTAATATTAACAAATAACATCTTCAATATGATTTCCATCATTTGTGATGCAAAAGTCGATGGGTTTTGCAAGATTCACGTGAACTCGATGCAATAACTCCACATTGCCGTCAATTTTAGCACATTCACTCTTTATGGGTTCGATCAAGTGTGTTAAATCTGTGATTTTCATTGAGTATACCTTCTCCTTTAGCACACCCCAGAAAAAGAAGTCAAGAAGTCTAAGGTCTGTTAATATTCCAAGTATTTCAAAATATGCATTTTTGCCTATGTGTCCAGACTTTAGGGACGCCCTGTATATGTAGAAGGCCTCATCAATCAATCAATACATATTAAGTCACAGCAGTGTGCCTAGTACTGTGCTAGATGCTGAGGAACATAAATAAAAAGAATGAAACTATTCCTACTCATGAGGAACTTAAATTCTTTTTTTTTATATTAGTCATGTTATGAAAGAAAACAGACCCCCCCAAAAAAAAAACCCCTACAAAAAAAGTGAAAAGTAGAATATGCTTCAATCTGCATTCAGATTCCATCGGTTCTTTCTCTAGAGAAGGAGAGCATTTTTCATCATAAGTCCTTTGAAATTATCACAGCTAAGTCATTCTTAGTTGAGCATTGCTGTTGCTATATACAATGTTCTCCTGGTAGGAACTTACATTTTAATGGAGAGACAAATAGTACGTGTATGAACATACACAGCACAAGTATAAACGGAATAAATACAGACACATACTAGATAGTTAAATACAAGGTTGTTTGGGAGGAAGAACGCTAGTAGCTGAGGAGATCAAAAAAGACTGCATGCAGAAGATGGTGCTTGAGCCCTATCTTAAAAGAAAAGAGGGATTCTAGTAGGTGGAGGGAGAGAGACAGAAATATATTCCAGGCATGTGGGACAAATGCAAAGACAGAGTATCATGTATGAGGAACAGATAGAAGGCCAGTTTGGCTGCATCAAAGAATACAGGAAGGGGAGTAATGTTCAAAAGGTCTGAAAAGATGGGCTGTAGCCAGCTTGTGTAGAGTTTTCAAAGCTAAACAGAAGAATTTATATTTTGTCCTAGAATCAATAAGAAGCCATTTAAGCTGGTTGAGTAGGTAAGTTGTATGGTCAAATCTGTGCTTAAGGAAAATTGTTTTGGTAGTAGGGTGGAGAATGGACTGGAGTGGATTTGAGGTAGGGTAGGGTAGACCAATTAGGAGGCTATTGCAATGATCTAGGTGAGAGCTGATGAGAGGCATGGACCAAGGTGATAGCTATGTTGAGTGGAGAGAAAAAGGGTCATGGTGGAGAGAAAGATTTAATCATTGATTGGATATGTGGGATAAGAGAGAATGAAGAGTCTCGTAATTCAGAAGTTACAAATTTAAAAGACTAGAAGGATGGTGGTGACAGACAAGAGAGGTTTAGAAGAGGGAGGTAACTTGAGGGGAAAGATAGTGAGTTTAATTTTGGACAGGTGGAGTTTGAGATGTCTCTAAGACATCCTGTTTGAAATGTCCAAAAGGAAATAGGTGTTGCAGAACCAAAGCTCAGGGAGAGATTGGGACTAGATATGTAGATATCAGAGTCATTTGCCTAGAGATGATAGTTAAACCCAAAGAAGCTGATGAGGTTACCAATAGAGAATTGTAGAAGGAGAAGAGAATCTAGGGCAGAATCTTGAAGAACACTCACAATTAGGGCGTCATGATATATATAATGAGCCAATAAGGGAGACTAAGAAGGAACAGATAAGTAGGAAGAGAACCAAGTCTCATCATCATATGATATGTCATATAAATCTAGACAGAACAAGGTATACAGGAGGAGGATATGGTTCACAATGTCAAATGCAACTGACAGAGTGTTTGAGAACCAAGAAAAGGCCATCAGATTTGGTAAGTTTGGGTTTTGGAGGCAGTTGGGGTTAAGTGACTTGCCCAAGCTCACACAGCTAGTAAGGGTCCAAGGTCAAATTTGAACTCAGGTCCTCCTGAGTCGAGGGCCAGTGGTTTATCCGCTGTGCCACCTAGCTGTCTCTAGTTTTGGTAACTTTGAAGAGAGCAGTTCCAGTTGAATGGCAAGATCTGAAGCCAAACTGCAAAGCACTCAGAAATGAGCGGGGAGGAAGTGGAGGCTGGGAATATAGATAGTTTTTTCAAAGAGTGTGGCTGAGAAATACAGGAGAGATATAGGATGACCACTTGAAGGCATAGGGATGACATGGTCTCGTGAAATTTTTTTAAGCATCAGGGAAACTTGGGCATGTTTGGAAGCAGTAGGAAAAGAACCAAGGGCACAAAAACCAAGAAAGATTTCCTGTAGAAAGTGGCATTTGAGCTGAAGTTTTCTCAAAGAAAACTATGGATTCTGGGAGGTGCAGGTGAGGAGGAAGCAGAGTATTCCAGACATGGGGAAAGCCAGTGCAAAGAACATGGGGAGTTCTGTGTAGGAAGGATAGTAAGTATACCACTGGCCCTAAGGTGAGTCAGAGAAAGAGTGATGTGAAAGAAGATTGAGGTGGTTAGAGAGAGGCCAGGTTGTGAAGAACTTTAAAGTCCAAACTGAGAAGTTTCTTTTTCATCCTGGAGAAAATAGGGAGCCACTGGCATTTATTGAATAAGAGGGAAAGTGATGTGACCCAATCAGCCCCTTAGGAAAAAATCACTTTGTCAGTTCCATGGAAGATAAATTGAGGTAGGGAGAGATTTGGGTAAAGCAGGCCAAATTGATGAAGTAAGGAAGGCCCAAACTAGGGTGTGTCAATGGAGAGGGGAGAGTCAAGTGAATGGTAGAGAGAATCGCCCAGGCCCTAATGCCACCTCAAGGTACCTGTGCCCACGGCCCCCTGAAGCTCTCGGTACCAACCTCAGACTAGGGAACAAACACCTTCTCACATAATGGGATAGGAAGAAGGCTTTTGTGTACTTAGGTTGGGAAGAGGGGGCAGGGATGTGTAGCAGAAGCCCAGCCACCATAGGCCCCTGAGATGATGAATAACCAAGAGTGCTCCCTCCTCTTGATTCTCCTCTTCTTCTTCTTCCTCCTCCTCTTCCTCCTCATTTTCCTCTTCTTTCTCCTTGCTCAGGACTCCAGGCTTGGAGGGTAGAGAACAACATAATTGCCTGGGAAAGAAGCCAGGATAACTACCTACAGCAATCCAGGCCTTCTCTATCCTTTGCTCTCCAGGCAGTCTGGATGCCTTGGGAGCTTAGAAGTTAAGTGAGAAATTCTTAACATCAGAGAAAAGAAGAATTCAGTGAAATGGCCTGAAGCTTTGTACTCTCGGTTTCAGATAGCATCTTATCAGGGATTTAACAGATATTGGGCCAGATGGTGAGATGGAAGGGAGTAGAGAGTCAAAGTTTGGATTAACTGTCCTGGGACAGCTTCCACTGTGGCTCTTTGGGGTTTCTATGTTCTCACTTGGCCTCTGTCTTGCTCGGCTACCTGACAATGTTTAATCCATCTAGTACAATACCTCTCCCCCACAATGTGGGGCTTTTCCTTCCTGGCCCTTCCTTGGGGAGGGAGAGAGAACAATTGAATTTAACTGAAAAGCCTTTATCTCCCCAGGTGTTCGCATCCCCAGCAGCATGGACTTTAAACTGAATACCACATGTCCATTAGGCCAGGATTCCAGATCAGCTCTCACATATATCTTTCCCCTCAATCTCTCCCTCCTCCTTCCTTTTTATCCTTCCTCACACCCTAGATTCTATCCTGATTAGTCAGGGGCAGAGGACAGAGGCCTATCCATCTTTTTTAATCTTCTCCTTTGGCATTTATCTGCTTTCTCAGGCCAGAGCCGAAACCTGACAATAACAAAGTTATCGAGTAATAATAAAATTGTTCAGAGGATGGAGTGAGATAATCTGTGTAAAAGGCTCTATAAATCATAAAATACTATGCAAATTTAAGGTATTGACCCTTTGGCCCCAATGATTCCAGTGCTGGGAGTATACCCTAAGGAAGTCAATGACACAAAGAGATACACGCACACGTATACATATGCTTGCACATATACACATATACATACACAGACACATACATACACAAATGTGTGTATATACATATAACACAGCACTCCTTGTGATAGCCCCTCCCTCCAAAAAACCCCAAAAGACTGAAAACAAAGCTGGTGCTTGTCATCGGGGAACAGCTGAACAAATGACGGCATGTGGAGGTCACGGGATTTTATTGTGCAGAAAGAAAGGATGATTATGAGTGATCCAAAGGCTCATGGACAGGTTCGTGTAAAGTAATAAAGTAAAGAAAGAAGAAACAAAAGAACAATATATGCAGTGACCGCCATCATGTAAATGTTGGCAATGCAGAAAGACAGCTGAACCTGGGTTAACTGCATTGAACAATCTTTGGTTTCAGAGAACAGAGAACAGCACACACGTGTGTCTTCCACGCTTGGAGAATGCACTCTTCATGTCCACGATCTGGCTTCTTTAAGTCTCACCTAAAATTCCATCTTCTCCAAGTAGTCTTTCCCAGCTCCTCTTAATTCTAGTACCTTCTCTCTTTTAAGTATTTCCTACTAATCCTGTATATGGCTTTGTTTGTACAAATGTGTCTGCTTGTCTCTCCCATTAGTTTGTGAGCTCCTTGAGGGAAGGGACTGTCATTTGCCTCTTTCTGAATCCCCATAAGTTAGCACAGTGCCTAGCACATAATAAACGCTCAATAAATGGTTATCGATGTTTTGCTAATTGCACATGTGTAACCTATATTACCATCTCAGGGAAGGAGGAGGTCAGGGAGAAAAGAAGAAAATTTGGAACTCAATTTTTTAAAATGGTAAAAATTGTCTTTGTGTATAATTGGGAAAAATAAAATATTATTTTTAAAAATAAATTTATTGACTGACATCTCTCCTCTCATTGGAGAGGAGGTGGAGGAATATGGGTGCAACATGTTTCCTCCTCTCATTAGAGAGGTGGAGGAATATGGGTGAAGTATGTATCCTCCTCTCATTAAAGAGGTGGAGGAATATGGGTGCAGTGTGTGGCTGTATTTGCTCTTAGTCAGTCAGTCAACAAGCAGGTTTTGCTTAACTGTTCTCCTTTGTCACAAACAAGGGTTCAATATTGGGGGCAGGAGAGAATGTGTTGGGATATGATTGAGATTTAAAAGGCAATAAGTAAGAAAAGGAAAGACAATGTTATTATTTCCAAGTGGCCAAAGTACTCCAACTAGTAAAGGTCTCACAGGATCTGTTTTAATGAATATGAAAAACTCATTTGAACTAGCCAGCACCCATATTGGGCCAAGGTCTTTAGTGAGACATTTTCACTCATGCTTTTGCTTACACTCTTAATTTCCTAGGGATACCTTTTCTCCTCACAGTCCCTCATGCTTGGAATCCCTCCTGGATTCTGAACCAGGGAACCTCAATTGAGAGAGGTTTGTTGGGGCAGCTCAGTGAGCAGAGCACTGACCCTGGAGTCAGGAAGACCTGAGTTCAAATCCAGCCTCAGACACTTGACACACTTACTAACTGTGTGACCTTGGGCAAGTCAACAACTCCAATTGCCCTACCTTCCCCACTCCAAAAAAGAAAAAAAAAGAAAAAGAGAGAGGTTTCTTGCAGCAACATGGGAGACAGCAGCTCAGGCTTGGTCTCCTTGGAGACCTACATGAAGAGATACAAGGGCTACTCACATTGCCAAAGACAAAATGGCTATAGAATGACAGAAACAATAAACAAGGGATCTCAAAACAGTTGGAGGAAGAGTGGCCCCACTAGATCAACCTCACGAAGTATTGAATGAGAAAAAGCCAAGCTCAGAAAATCAGGCTTTTTCCTCGGGGAGACTTTAGGGAAGATGACTACATGAGGTCTGCGTTGGTCCTGACCTTGGATAGCTGGCTGTGGTAGTGATTTTGTGGTCCGGAGGTCTGTGCACCAGGCCTGTGAATGTCTCAGGTACTCATCACTTCATAAAGGTTTTGATCAAGGAAGTGGCATCTGTGACTCAGGATCACCAGCTCTTGAGTTGGAAGGGCCTTGAGAGGCCGTCTAATCCACCTGAACTTCAGAGAGCTCAAGGAAATGAGGCTGGAAGGTCTTGGAGGGCAGGGACTACCTTTTGCCTTTCTTTGTATCCCTAGCACTCAGCGCTGTACCTGGTACAAAGGAGATATAATAAATGCTTGTTGACTTGACTGGAAATGACTTGCCCAACACCACAAAGGTAGTAAGTGGTCCTCCAATTCCAGTGAAAGCGTACTGCATTGAGAGTGGGGAGAGAACAATGAATGAAGTCAGAAAACCTGTCCTGGCTCTGCTCCTTGCTAGTTGTATGACCACGGGCTTTCCTCACTTCAGTGGCTTCATCTTAAGGCAGCCAGGTAGCAGCAGAGAGAGAGAGCTCTGATCTTGGAGTCAAGCTAGACCCGAGCTCAGAGCCGACTTCTGACACTTACTAGTTATGGACCCTGGGCAAAGTCATCCCTTAACCTCTCTCTGCCTCATTTTTCTTCATCTGTAAAATGGGGATAAATATAATGCCTACTTCACAGAGTTGTGAGATTATGAGATTATGTGTAGAAAGAGCTTTACAAACCTTTAAAGACTAGCTGTTATTATTATCACTAGTTTGTAAGTTCTTTCAAGGCAGGGACGGTCCTTATCCTTTTTTTGTATGCCTAGCACTTAGCACAGGGCCTGGCACATAGTAGGTGCTTAATAAATGTTTATTGATTATCTGCATAGAAAGTGGCGGTTAATAATACTTACACAACTACCTGGTAGGAGCAAAAGGTTGATACCTAAATGATACTCTTAACTGTCCTGAAGCACTTTGTGGCCCCAAAATGCTATAAAAAGGCAAGCTAGGAGGAATGAGATTGTAAAGGGAAGAATTACCTTGGGGGATTCCAAGTTATTGCTGAGTGTACTTGAGACTGGGATGAAGCAATAAAACTGGTGAGAAAGCTGGGAGGGTGCAGAAAGGGATGGGTGGGGAAGGACCACTTGTAGGACTCTCCCTTACGCCAATGACTGGAGAAAAGGTCCCCCATTTGACCTTCCTGGTGTGTGGGGTAGAATTCATTTCTTTCTCAGGGTCAGTTGCTGGGATGAAATGAATCACCTACAGGAAATATTAACTCCCCAGATAAAAACCTGATAAATCAGGATAAGGCTTTGCTGCTTCCCTTCTCAGGTCCCAGGGGATGGGTAAAGACAACTCTAGACTCTACACAGTGGAAGGCTGGGTGGCAGCACCCCTCATCCCCCTAGTTTTCTAATTTGGCGATCCTTGGGGGTATCCTGCTCCTTTGAAGCCCTCTAGCAATGTTCTCTCTATTGAAACAACCTTGGATTTCTCTTCGTAAGATTTGATGCTTTTAGGAATTATAGATTGTTGATGGGTGGCTGACTGCTCTCCATATCTACAGAGTAAAAGGGGAAGAAGCTGGAGTAAGCTAGAGCAGGAAGGGTTTGGGTCAGCCTCAAGAGGCACTTCCTAGACAGCAAAAGAGATTTAAGGAATCTGTCTACACCCCCCACTACCTGGTTCAGCTCTTAGATTCTCCATGCCAGTGAAAGGATTCAGGAGGCAGGAAAGGTCAATTTCCAGGGCAACCCAGGGATAGGAAAATATTCTTCCTGAGGTTGACCAGCAGGTGAGAATGGGAAGGCATTATCCCCCGACACGGCTTTGTCGTCTCTCATCCTGGGACCAGGACCTTTCCCGCCTCCCTGGCTCCAGTAAGCAAAGGGGGAGGGGAAGGGAAGACACCGTCCCGAGGGTATGAAGGCTTTGGAGAGTGTCGCTCCCCCCAGTTTTTTTGCTTCTCTACTAAACTTGTAATAAATAGAGCCAAGGCAACCATCTCTTCTTCGGCTGGCCCATTGGGAGGCAGGGATTTTGGAGGGTGTCCTTCCTGCCAATAGCAGGATCAGTTTGAACTCTGGACCAGAGACCCTACAGGCAGATCTGCTGCCTGTAGAGTAAGCCCTTAATTGACATTTTATCTATCTATCTGCCCCTCAGTTAGAGTGATGGAAGAGGGCAAAGGCACTGATCAGTTCAGGAAGTGTTGGGTTACTGGGAGAGGGAAGGGAGCTAGAGAATGGGGTTCAGTGGAAAGAACACAGACCTCTGAATCAGAGGATCTGGATTCAAACCCACATGTGAGACTTATTGTTCTTTCTTTGGGGCCATGTTCATCCTTTGCAACATGCTCTTTGGATTGATTTGTGGTTGTTCCATTTATAGTTATTGTGTGGTACTGTTTTTCTTGGCTCTCCTTACTCCCCTCTATATCAGTTCATGTAAATCTTTCCAAGCTTCTCCCTATTTGTCATGTCATTTGTCTCTTAAGGCCCAGTCATATGCAATAACATTCACATTCCACTATTTGTTTAGCCACTCCCCAGTCAGGGCACATCTATTTTGTTTCTAGTTCTTTGCTACCATTAAAAAAAAAAAAAATGTGCTCCTGTAAATATTTTGGTGTGTATGGGGGACTTTTTTGTTGCCATTGAGATCCTTAGGGTATATGCCTAGTAGTATGATCTCTGAATCAAAGGGTATGGATATTTTAGTCCCTTTATTTGCATAATTTCAAATTGCTTTTCCAAATGGCTGTCCATATTCACAGTTTCACCAATGATGAATCAGTGAGCCTACCTTCCTATAACCCCTCCAACATCAACTATTCCCATCTTTCCATCAACTTTGCTAATTTGCTAGGTGTGAAGCAAAACCTTAGGGGTTTTTGCTTCTCTGCATTTGCACTTCTCATTATTAGCCTTTTACATGTGGCTGTTAATATGTTTCTTCTGAGAACTGTGTGTTCCTCTGACCAATTTCTTCAATTGATCAATCTTTTTAGGGCATAGAATTCAGTCCCCTTAACGAGCCTCATTGCCAAGGTCTGGGCATGCTCCAGTTTGCTAATGTCCTTCCTAAAATTTTTTGCCAAGAACTGAATAGCGTATGCCTTCCGTAGGTGGTCTGACCACCATCTGGGTTTTCCTAACTTTCCCTACTCAGTAGAACAAAAGAGAAATTCCCTTCCTCTGCCAGGAGGTCTCAAATGGTAGACTGTCTATGGAGGCAAGATAGCAGGAAGAATATGTCCTAGACAAGGCAAGGGGAAAAACCAGAGAAAGAGACTGGGCTAGAAAGGAAGAAAGCAACAAAGGAAGAGAGAGAAAGAAAGAGAAAGCTGTACACATCCCAAGAAAAGTACTGGCAAGTCTCTTTATAGAGCTTAAAACACTTCTACACACAAAGCCTTTTACTCCATTATACTTTTGGTTTGATTGACAGATAGATATAGATACAGATATAGATATAGAGAAATAATGGATAGATAGATGGATGGATGGATAGATAGCTATATGGATGAACATTTGTTAAGTGCTTACTATGTGCCAAGTACTTCTCTTAGTGTGAGTATGTAAATACAAACAAGCAAGATAGTCCCTGCCCTCAAGGAGTTTATGCTCTAATTCAGGGGCTACTAAATACATAAAGGGTAGCTGGAAAAGAAAGGATAGCATAGTGTGGAGATGGCCCAGAAGTTGCATGGTGTCTTGATTCCAGACAAGATTAGTAGATAACTCACTCACTGGAGCCCAGTCACCCAGTCATCAAAATTGGGGGTGGGGAGTAGGGAGGAATAGAAGGGTGATGGGGATGATGGCTGGAGAAGGATAGAAGTTGGCTATTAAAAGATAAAAGGTTTCTTCCCCCTCCTCCCATTTTATAGTTAGGAAGACTGAGTCCTAGAGTTTCACCAATAAGTCAAGAGGGATCTCTGAGGTAAACAAGAAATGTGCCCCTTCCACTGCAGTGACAATAACTCATGAGCCCAAAGAAGTTATTTCTATCTTCAGCCTGAGAACCCATGTCTGCAGTGAGCTCTGTTCTTCCTTCTCCTCCACTTCCTGTGCAGAGATGGAGGTGGGGGTCAGTGAAAGAGATGTGGGATGAAGTCCTGCCCCCCTCTTCATCCCCAACAATTCAGGGAAGTGGGAGCTGCCAATGCTACTTCAAGGCCCTTAATCTAGTGCTCCCAATGACGTGACCTTGGGTGTCTGGTTGTACCTCTCTGGACTAGCTTTAAGTAGTTCTCCATGCTTTTATAGACTGGTCAGTGTGTGTGTGTGTGTGTGTGTGTGTGTACGCACATGTACATGTGTGTATGTGCATGTGCTGGGGGAGGGAATACAGGAAAATCATGATGTACTCTGAGAACAAAAGATCTCAAGTTTATAGCCGAGGGGTCTTGGTAAAGATACCATCTTGAGGTTTTCCAAGGCGATGGAGCTACAGGACTTTCAATGCTAAAGTGGCTTTGGTAATGTGAGATCCAGTCTCTTAATGAATGTTTATTGATCTATTGATAAACTCAGTGTGTGACTTTGATCAAGTCACATCATCCCTTTGGGCTTTGATTTGCTCCCTTGGAAAAGTGCTAGACTGAGTTGGTAATATCCAAGAACCCTTCTAGTTTTAATATTATGCTAAACTAGTAGAGGAAGAAATACTCTCAATATAGTTTACCTAGATCTCGGGAAAGCATTTTAAAAAGAATAGTATCTTATATAGTTCTCAAGGAAAAGATGGAGAGATGTGGACTAGACAAAGAGAGATATATACAGAGAGTGACAGGGAGAGGGAGAGACAGAAAGACAGACAGACAGACAGACAGACACACACACACACACACACACACACACACACACACACATACACACACAGATATGCAGAACAGATTGAATGGCCGGACCCAGAGAGCACTGGTTAATGGTTCAATGTCAATGTGGTTAAAGATCTCCAGGGGGGTAACACGCGTCTGTGCTTGCCCCTTTGCTAGTTAATATTTCTATTAGGGACTTGGATAAAAATATAGATGGAATTCTTATCATAATTGCAGATGACACCAAACTGGGTGAAAAGGGTAACATTCTGGATGACATTCAGGGTTCCAAAAGTTCTTGACCTAATCGAGCATCGCATGAATCTAAGAAGATGAAATTCAATAGGAATCAATGCAATTGTCTTACAAAGGTCCCAATAACATCATAAATATAGGGTAGAGGAGGCTGAAAAAGTCTGAAAAAGATCTAGGGGTTTTTGCAAGGTCAATGCTATTCAGTAGCATGTTGAGGCAGCCAAAACAAAACAAAAACAAACTAATGTCACATAGGATGGTCCCAAGAGACGCATCAATAATTTCCAGGAATAAATTAGTAAAAGTCTCTGTCCTCTGCCCACATCAGACTACATCTGGACTGTTGTGTTTAGTTCTAGGTGCCACAGTTTAAGAACACTGAAAAGCTAGCTAGCAAAGTGGATTGAGAGATGGACCTGGGGTCAGGAAGACCTGAGTTCAAATCTGTCCTTCGACATTTGCTAGCTGTATGACCTTGGGGAAGTCACTTCACTTCTGTCTGCCTCAGTTTCCTCAACCATAAAATGAGGGTGATGATAACAGCACCTGCCTCTCAGGGTTATTGTGAGGATCAAAGGGGCTAATATTTATAACATGCTTTGTAGACATGAAAGTGCTGTGGAAAAGCTAATTATCATTAGCATAAGCAACAGCATCATTATTGTTATTATAAGCTGAACAGTGTCCAGAGTAGATCAGGGTCCTCAAAGATCTTGGGTCTATGACATATGAAGACCGGTTAAAAGAACTGGGTTTATTTAACATGGAGAAGAGAAGACTTGAGAAGATGGAGAGATGGAGGGGGAACACTGTAACCATTTTCTAGTGTATGGAAGTCTAGAATATAAAAGAAGGATTCGTCTTGTTCTGTTTGATTCCTGAGGGCAGAAGGAAAAGCCACAGAAAGAAGCTGCCAAGAGGCTGAGGCTGAATGCCAGGAGAAACTCCACAACCATTAGAGCTTTCCAAAAGTGGGATGGATTGCCTTCAAGATGTTGACTGGACAAAAATAATTAGATGGATTCAAACCCCAAAGAGAATCGGTTCAATGCCAGTGTGGCCAGAAGGCTCCAGGGAAATATCCCAGGGATACAATCTAGGCTTCCCTATAACATAAGTCTTTTCACAGAGCTTGAGGACCCCTTGTTGAGTAGATGGTAGTGGGGAGCCCTTTCAGATATTATTAGTTAATTGAGAATTACCAGAGGAGCTAAGTGGTACAGTGGATAGAGCAGGAAGACTCATTTTCATGAGTTCAAATGTGGCCTCAGACACTTACTAGCTGTGTGATCCCACTTAACCCTGTTTGCCTCAGTTTCCTCATCTGTAAAATGAGCTGGAAAAGGAAAAACAAGCCACTCTATTATCTTTGCCAAGAAAACCCAAAATGGCTTCACAAAGAACCAGACACAACCGAAGTGACTGAATGACAACAAGAAGGTGGTTCTCAGCGCAGCTAGATGGCACAGTGGATGGAGCATTGGGCTTCCCAAGTTCCAATCCAGCCTCAGACACCAGCTGTGCGACCCTAGGCAAGTCACTGAACCCTGTTTGCCTCAGTTTCTTCCTCTGGAGAAGGAAACAGCAAAGTACTCCAGCCATCTTTGCCAAGAAAACCCAGAATGGGGTCATGGGGAGTTGGACAGGATTGAAAAGACTCAACAACAACAACAACAAGATGGTTACTGAAGTTCTTATCCTCAGATCCTGTGATTATGATTCTTCTGTGGTGAGGCCATCTGCTATCCATCTAGGCTTTTACTTCACCTGCATTATCTCATCGGGGTCCTCACATCAGCCCTCTGAGGGAGGGACTATTAGTATCAACTACATTTTTAAATATGAGAAAACTGAGGCTCAGGTAAGTTTAGTGACTTGCCTAGGGTCACACAGTTAATAAGTGTGGGAGGCAGGATTCGAGCCTAGGTCTCCCTGACTTGAAATCCAGCACTTCACATACGGGTGCCATATTGCCTTTGTGGAAGGGGCAGCAGAGTGGAATAAATAGAATGTTGGCTCCAAAGTCAGGGAAACCTGGGTCAAATTCCTCTCTGGCATTTTCTTAGCTGTGAGACTATGAACAGGCCACTTGATTTTTATCATAAGTTTCTCTTGATAAGTTTTATCATAAGTATCATAAGTATCACAGGTTTCTCATTTTTAAAAACAAAAACAGGGTGGGTGGGGAAGGGTGGTGATAGGAATGGCTTACAGAAACTACTTGTCTAGAGGCTCAGACTGAATAAAATATTTAAAGTGATTTACAAACTTTCCTGTTTGTCTTTGTTTCAAGAGAAGGTTCAAAGGAAGGGATCTGACAGTGTGTCTCCCTCCCTTCTCTGTAGGGGGAAACTATGGACCCCTTAGACAAGGCTGGAGGAGTGAGGGGGTGGGGGAAGAGATATTTGACTGATATGCTAATTAGTTTTGCTGCTAATTAGTTTTGCTGAGCTGCTTTGCTTTCCCTTTTTTTTTTCTTCTTGGTGGTTAGGGATGGCTCTCTAGGCGAAGGTGGGGGAAGGGATGCATTGAGAAACAAAGTCATTGTAATAACAAAAGATATCAATAAAAATTAATTTTTAAAAAGGTAGGGATCAGTGAGAGGAGGTAGGGGAAAGGGGGAAGCAGATCTAGAAATGACTGTTAAGTGAAAAGAAATCAATAAAAGTTACTTTTAAAAATTATATTAAAAAATAACAAACATTTATTTTCTTTACTTCCCACTTCCCCCTGCCCAAGGTGGGCAGAGGGGGCGGGGCAGAGAAATCAGCCCGTGCAACAAATATGCATAGCCTAGCAAAACAAATTCCCACATTGGCCTGGTCTAAACATATGTGTTTCAGGCTTCATCTTGAATCCATCACCTCTTGACTGGGAGGTGGGTAGCATTCTTCATCACTGATCTGGAATCACCGCCAACCATCGAAGAAAGCGTGATGTAAATGCTAGTTATGGTTGTTATTTTCACATGTATCTGAGTATGAAATATGCACAAATTCCTGCCCTCGTTTATGATGACTAAGTTTATCATTTTAAGATGCCCCTCAAACCCTTAAATTCCTCCTTTTGCCCTCTCCAGCCCTGTTCCTCCAATGTCTGGTCTTGGTTTCTCCATTCTCTCCCTTCTCTCCATTCTCCCAAAGCCTCCCCTCTCACCTCCAAATTCTTTTTTTTTTTTGGAGGGGGTAGGCAGGGCATTTGGGGTTAAGGGACTTGCCCAAGGTCACACAGCTAGTAAATGTGTCAGTGTCTGAAGTCCAATCTGAACTCAGGTCCTCCTGACTCCAGGGCCAGTGCTCTACTCACTGTGCCACTTACCTGCCCCTTACCTCCAAATTCTCAACCCATGTGAAACTGGTCTTGAGAAGACTGGAACCTGAGTTTCTTGGACCACATCCACTGTTGGCCCTTGGAGTGAATTGTAGGGACCTCTATTCAACCCCTCCCCAATTTGGGGAACATCCTGGGTTAATTATTTCTCTCTCTCCTGTCTTCCCAAAACAAGCAGAAGATTCCTGCATGTATATCCTCCCTGACGCCCTCCTCCAGTTTTCCTGTGTCCCCAGGGATAGCCATTGTCCCCACTTCTGTAAATAAACAGAGCCACTGAGACATGTGCAGGACACAGGCCTGGGGACAGGAACCCCAACCTTTAAAGACCCAGTATCTCCACTGGGTCCTCACACTGTACCCTCCCACTTTGTATTCTCTCTCTGATCAAGGTCATGCTCAGGAGCCTGGACAAGGATAGGGCCAAGGCAGCTCTGGTCCTTATTTTTTGGAGGAAAAAAAATTAATAGTCCTGCTCTGAGGCTGGGAATTATAGATCAGAATATTAGAGCTGAAAGCTTTAAGATATTATTGTGGTAGGGATCAGTGTTAGAAACCACTAGAGTATTAGAATATACTCCCTCTCTTCTTAGGATCATTGGATCATAAATTCAGAGCTGAAAGAAACCACTGAATCTAGCCCCTTCCTTTTACAAAGGAGGAAATCGAGGCAAAGAGAATTAAGGGAATTGTCCAAGGTCACACAATAAATGTCTGAGATGAGATTTTAACCCATCCATTATGCCACATATGAGACTAGAGAGGGCAAGTAACTTAAAGTTACACAGCTGATTAGTAGCAAAGTTGAGACTAAAACCCAGATCTCCCGGCTTCCTTTGCAGATGTCTCTTTTAAGGGTCAGAACAATCAGTAGCCAGCCTTCCAGTTCAGCAGATACTCTGACCCTCTGGCTTCATCTCCCTGTCTTTCTCCCCACTTCTTCAGCCTGTTCTCTTTGTCATGCCCTGACCCCAAGGCCCTCCAACTCCCCAGTGGTGGGACAGAGGGGATACCTGGGTCTTGCTTCTTGCAGGCAGACGGCTCACCCTCCCCACTCCACCCTCTGCCTCAGGAAATAGGACTGGTGAGTATGGAAACCAAGAGTTAAGGCAAGGAAGTTTATTTTCCAAGAAACAACTAAACACACAGAGGGTATTTTTAGCATGTGGCTCCCTTCCGGATTCTTGATCTAAACAACAGGCAAGAGAGAAGTCCTACCAGAAAGCATTGAATCTGTAGACAGCGACTCTCGGGTAGAGGAGGAAGAGCCTGGGTATTTGAATCTTGGCTCCATTCTGACCCATGTTAAGTGAACTTGGGTTGTCTGTCTCATCTCCCCTATCTCTATTACTCAGATTCCCTTGATTGTCCAGTAAATTTCCTTGGGTAAAAAACAAAAAACAATTATCAGATTATTCCCATAGAATTTCAGAGTTGGAAGAGACCTCAGAGGCCATTTAGTCTAACCTAGACAAAGAATTGCTTCCATAAGACCTCTAAAGAATGGCCAACTACTTCTTTTTTTTTGAGGCAAAGTTAAGTGACTTGCCCAGGGTCACACAGCTAGTAAGTGTCTGAGGCCGCATTTGAACTGAGGTCCTCCTGACTCCAGGGAGTCTTTCCACTGTGCCACCTAGCTGCCCTGGCCTGCTACTTTTTACCTTAACTCCTCCACTGAGAGCAAACTCACTACCTCTCAAGACAGCTCATTCTAGTTTTCAATAGCACTAATCATTTGGAAATTTTCCCCTATAATATGACAAAAATCTGTCTCTCTGTAACCTCCATGCATTGCCCTTAGTTCTGCCCACTGAGGCCAAACTGAACAAGCCTGATACCTCTCCCAGTGTTTCAGGACCAATAACATGTATTCCCGTAGTACTTTCTTAAAGTATTGAAGGCCAAATATAAAGTCTTCTGAAGTCTTCTCTTTTTCCAAACTCAGTGGTTCCCCCTCACTTCATCCTTCTTATCTTCACATGGTTCTTGTTATTGTGGTTGCCTTCCTAGTGGACGCTCTCTATCTTCTCAGTCAGTCAATAAACATTCATTAAGTGGCTCCTGTGTCCTAGTCACTGTGCTAAGCACTAGTGACACAGATATGAAAAAAGAAACAGTTTTTGCCTTCAAAGAGCTTACCGCCTAATGGGGGAAGATAACGCACAAAGGGATGCTGAAAAGGGAGGGGGGATTAGCTGGTGAGAGTATGGTGGAAAAGTCAGAGAAGTCCCAAAGTCATACATTAATGTCTTGGACGTGATACCCAAGATTACTTGATTAGGGCAGAGTATACAGGACAATCACTTCCATATTCCTGGATGAAATGTTTCTTTCAATGCAGTCTGAGATCACATTTGTTTTGGTTTTTTTTTGACTACCATATTGTCCTATTGATGCATATTGAGTTTGCATGAGATGTATGAATGAGTCTGTGGTACATTCAAACCCCCAAATCTTTTTCAGACAAACTGCTACCTAGCCAAATGTCTCCCATCTTTTACTGATAAAATTGGCTTAGTGAACTAAAGTGTAGAAAGTGATATTTATCCCTATTAAATTTCATCTTATTAAATTCAGCCCCATAGAGAAATACATTGGGAGAAGGAGAAAGGGAGAGATAGAATGGGGTAAATTATCTCACATAAAAGGGCTAAGAAAAAGCTTTTACAATGGAGGAAAAGAAGGGGGAGGTAAGAGGGAATGAGTGAACCTTACTGTCATTGGATTTGGCTTAAGGAGGAAATAACATACACGCTTAATTGGGTATCTTACCCTAGGAAAGTAGGGGGGAAGGGGATAAGAGTGGGGGATGATATAAGGAAGGGCAGACTGGGGGCAGGGGTACTCAGAAGCAAACACTTCTGAAAAGAGAAGGGGTCAAAGGAAAGAATAGAATAAACGGGGGCTGGGATAGAATGGAGGGAAATATATTCACAACAAGACTGTTATGGAAGTGTTTTGCATAACTACACATGTATAACCTACATTGAATTGCTTGCCTTTTCAATGAGGGTGGATAGGGAGGGAAGAAGGGAAAGAATTTGGAACTCAAAGTTTTAAAAATAAATGTTAAAAATTGTTTTTACATGCAACTGGGAAATAAGATATATAGGCAAAGAGGCATAGAAATCTATCTTGCCCTACAAGAAAGTAGAGGGGAAGGGGATAAGAGGGGATGTATGGGTAATGGGACTTTTTTTTTATTGTTTTCTCTTTTAAAATGCTGATGTAATCAAAAGCCTTTGAGTAAGCTTACTAGGTGCAAAGCCCCAGGCCCACACCCTTTTGCTGATTATATGTGAAGCCTTCAGGCCCTAAGAAGGGGATATAAACTCAGAGGTTAGCTTTTGTTTGGGGCTCTCACTCACTGGAAGAGTGTTGGTATGAAGACTCTGGAGCATGGGCTTTGAAAAAACCCAGATGTTGATGCTTCTCTGGTATCTATGTATTGTGATTTGGTCTGTTTATATTGTTTCTGTTTGTAATTTCTATTTGTATTTCCTCTGAAGTTCAGGGTGCTGACTTTTCCTCCTGAATGAAGTGAATGATATATGTGTGTTTGATTAAAGTGAGATTGTAAATTCCTTAAAGTTGCTTTCCTTAGAAAAACAGATCAAAGAACCTGTGCCCCTTTGTGTGCTGGTGTTATTGGTCTTACACTTCAGCAGAAACTGCAAGCCATATTGTTGTTACAGAGGGGTAATAGAAAGGAGAGCAGATTGGGGGAAGGGGTAATCAAAATGCATACCATCTTGGGGTGGGAGGGGGAGAGATGGCGAGAAACTTTGGAACTCAGAATCTTGTGTAAATGAATGTCACAAACTAAAAATAAATTAATAAAAAAAATTCAGCCCTATGTTTAGCCTGGAGGTAGCTTCTGAATCCTGATTCTGTCATTCAAGATGTCTTTTATTTATTCCTTTATGAAAGGCATTGATAAAAATATTAAACAATGTAAGGTCAAGGGCAAGTCCTTGGGGCACTCCAACAGATATCATTTCAAATAAACAATGGACCATTAATAACTTCTCCTTCAGCTGGCTATCCAAACCAGTCTAGCCTGTATGTCTCCATTCTGTTCACAAGAATAATGTGAAAGATTTTGTTAAATATTTTGATGAAATCTAGGTAAAACATGACTATGATATTTGATATATGATATGATCTACACAACTAATAACAGAAATGAAGTAAGTCTGTCATTGCCTATTCTTGATAAAGAAATGCTAAATGTTTGTGGCCACTAATTCTTTTTCTTTTAAAAATATTTAATCATTTTTATCTCTACCTCCTATTTTAATGAACATCACATTAATTTCTGAACATACCCTTCCCTGACCCAGTGGGTCATCCCTTGTAATTAAATTGTAAAGAGAAAGAATAAAAAAACAGCCATTCATCAAAACTAATACACATTGACCATGTCTCATAGCGTATTCAATATTCCACAGCCACAATCTCTTACCTCTGCAAAGAAGAGAAGAAAGTGTGTTTTCTCAATTCTCCTCTGTAACCAAACCTGGTCATCATATTTTTAAAAAAAATTTATTTTTTTAACATTCGTGTTTTTAAGTTTTAGTTCCAAATTCTCTCTCTCCTTCCAGCTTCCACCTAATCATTGAAAATTCAAGCAATATGATACCCATTTATACATATGAATTGATATAAGATATATTTCCAAATTATCCAAATTACCAAAAAAAGGCAAGAAAAAATATGCTTCAGTTAACACTTGAGAATATAAAGTTCTCTCTCTGGAGGTGTACATCATTTTTCATCATGGGTCCTTTGGAATTGTTACGGATCATCATATTGATCAGACTAGCTAAGTCTTTCACAGTTGATCATGGTTACAATATTAATGTTACTGTGTATGACATTCTCCTGGTTCTTCATACTTCCCTTTGCATCAGTTCATATGAGTCTTCCTGGGTTTTTCTGAAAGCATTTTGCTTGTCATTTCTTATGCCACAAAAGTACTTGATCACAATCACATACTACAACTTCTTCAGCCATTCCATAACTGATGAGCATCTCTTCAATTTCCAATTCTTTGCCATCACAGAAAGAGCCGCTATAAATATTTTTGCTCCTTTCCCTTTTTCTTTGATCTCTTTGGGATCCAGTCAGTCATGAGAACAACCTAACATTTTATTTTGGTTTTTTGTTCTTCCAGTTTATGCTGCTGTAGTCGTTATGTACATTGTTTTTCTCGTTCTACTCACTTCACTCTGCATTAGTTCCTACTTCCTTTTCTAAGCATTCACTAATCAAACCTTTAAAATACATTCTAGGGACAGCTAGGGGACACAGTGAGTAGAGCACCAGCCCTGGAGTCAGGAGGACCTGAGCTCAAATCCGGCCTTGGACACTTGACACACTAACTGTGTGACCTTGAGTAAGTCACTTAACCCCAAATGCCCTGCCTTCCCCCCTCAAAAAAAAACATTCTAACATTTTGACAGGAATTAAAGTTACTGAGGGCAAGAGAAAAGATAAAAGACACCAATCTGGAGAAAGGGCAGATGCTAAATGAAGGTTTCTTTGAGGATTGAAGATGCCTGGGTATATTTGGAGGAAGACTAGAAGGAGCCAATGTGTAAGGTGAAGATGGAGAGAATGAGAAAGAATGGTTGAGAAGGCAAACTTCTGGAGATGAGAAGGGAGAGGATATGGAAACAGCACTAAGGGCTCTTTTTGTTTTACAAAATATTAAGAAATAATTTTTGACCATTATAGTCTGGAGCCCTAGGTCTCCCCAGAATAAAAAACCTTTGGAAATCATTGTCAGCCTTTTAAGACTTAACCAGGAAGTTAAAGAGGCAACATCCTAATCTGAAGTTCTTGGTTTCATTTAATCAGTTTTCAGAATTGAAATCAATCGAATCAGTCAGTCAATGAGAATTTAGTAAGTAATTTATGTCTCGGGCACTATGCTGAGCTCTGAGGATACAAAGAACAGCTCCCTCAAGGAGCTTACATTCTAAAAGGGAAGATATGCAAACAACTTTGTGTGTGGTGGTGTTCAATTAAAGTGTTCAACTCTTCATAAGTCTATTTTGGGATTTCCTTGGCAAAAATAGTGGAGTGGTTTGCCATTTCCTTTTCCAGCTCATTTTACAGATGAGGAAACTGAGGCCAACAGGGTTACGTGACTTGCCTAGGGTCACATGGCTAGTAAATCTCTGAGACTGGATTTGAACTCAAGGTCTTCTAGACTCCAGGACTGGTACTCTAAACACCGCACTAGCTAGCTGCCCCTGAACAACTATGTACATGTAAGAAATATATAGTGTAAATAGGAAGGAATCTCAGAGGGAATGCACAAATAGTAGGGGAAAGGAGTTAAGCACTGGAGAAATGGGATTAGACCTGAGTCTTAAAGGAAGCCAAAAGGCAGCACGGTGCAAAGGTTGGGAAATGGAGTGGTATGTAGAAGGAATACCAAGAAGGTCAGTGTTCCTGGCTCACGTAGTGCAATGGAGGGATTGTAAAGGGTATCCAGAAGACCTGAAAGACAGAAAAAGGCCAAGTAATGAAAGGCTTTACTATTCCCTAAAACTAAGATGAGAGAGAGAGATTTCTGCTTTGTGACAAGACTAACAGTGGGAATGTTGTTTGATGAATCCAATTAAAAGGAATATTTCTCTGTCCACCTTTGACCAGGTTGAAAGAGAATGGTTTTCTCTTAGAGGGAGGGGCTCATAATAAGTGATTGATTTCAGGAAGATATTTCTCTAAGGGTGCGCCTATATTCATATTATATATTAGATATTAGCAAAAAATTTTAAAAAATAAACATTAATTCTAAACCCTGTATTTTATCTCGTGAAATTTTCAGCTTTTGTTTCCTGAGTACTATGAAATCTAAGCTGATATTGCTTGGATCAGAGAAAATTTCAATGAAGAGGGGTAGAACTCTGCCCATTTGGACTGTTCTCCATGCAGAAATGCTTGTAAATATTAATAAGTTCTTCCTGACAGACTTTGGCTAAAATACAAAGTACAGAGTTTTTCTCTCTCAAAACCAAGAGCACAAGAACACCATCCTGCTCCAGTGAAAGAGTGGATTTGGATGCAGAGGTCCTGAGTTTGAGTCTTTCCTCTGCCACTTATTTTCTGTGTGAACACAGGGAAGTTACCTGACCTTTCCAACCTCAGCTCTTTATCTGAAAAATAAGGGATTCAGACCAGATGGCCTAGAGATATAATTCCGCAGATGACCTTAGCAAGGAGACCCACCAATTTGTCAGAGATTGGTTTGAAAGAGACAATAGGAGATGCCAAAGAGAGATTATGAGATATGGAGTAGAAGAGGAAGAGAGTTTGATGGCTGGCCTTTATTCTTAGTAAACTAGGAGAGGTTCTCTGCTGAGAGAGAGGGTAGAGGTAGTGCTCCAGGAGGGGTATGGAGAAAAGAAATTTAGGACAGCTACTAAGGAGAGTGAAGTAGAAGAAGCTCACCACACTCCCAGATAGTTTGCCCCTGACTTTGGCCTTGAAGAGAGTGGAGAGAGAGGTTTAATACTGAGACTGAAAGGTCTTATAGAACCATAAGCTATAATTAATACAATTAAACTAGAAACAACAGGCTGGAAGGGTTCTGATTTCCACTTGGCCTCAGAAAGATAGAACTAAGAATGCTAGAGAGGAAAATTAAGCCTTTTTGAAAGAAAGCATGTTTGATATGGCAAGGAGCCAAAATGGTGGAGTAGAGAAGCACTCAGCTGAGCTCTCTCAATTTCTTCTCCAAATAATGCCTCAAATCAAATTCTGGAATGGTAAAACCAACAAAAAGTTGGGTGAAACAATTTTGTAGCCCAAGACAAGTTAGTAGGTCAACAGGAAAGGTCTATCTCACCAGGGTGGTGGTAGTGGTGGTGGGGTAGAGCAAAGAGCAGCCATCACAGCACAGACCCCACCCCTGCAAACCCCTGCAGTGGACTTTGGAAGTGGCTGCACTGGCTATAGTAGCAGCTTTGGGAGCCCCCAGCCCCTTGCAGGGGTGGTGGTAGTGAGGTAGGTAGGGAGGTTGAATAACTAGTTGGCAGGATATTGCAGGGGACCCTTTGCTAGGGCTGGATTCAGGGCCCTGTTGTATTGCCCATACGCAGTTCCCAATCACAGTCCCGGGGCCAAAAGGAGCAATAGTAGTTGTGGTCTCAGGAGAACAAAGACCCTGGTCAAGTTTCCAGGGTTTGAGAGGAGTGCTTGTGGACACTTACAGGGGAGATGGGTCCCTGGTCTGATTTCCAAGACTGAGAGGAAAACTAGCAATTGCTACTGCAGGAGATCAGTGGACCTGGTCACAGTCTCAGGGTCTGGAGGAGTGGCAACAGGGGAACAAAATCCCCTTCCTGGGTAAAGGCCAGAGCACAGACAAGGAGAGCAGTGACTACACATCTCCCTAAAGCATACCACCTTGGAAAAAACAAAAACCTACAGATCCCCAGAGCTAGCTCTGAAGACAACAGCAAGAAAGGCTCAAGGTTAGGACATTATACCTTTCACCCCGGGAACAGAACTCAGTTTTAACACAAAGTTAAAAGTCAAGAAATAGACTGGAAAATAAGCAAAAAAAAAAAACCAAAACAAACAAACCCTGACCGTAACAAATTAATATGGTGACACGGAAAATCAAGACACAAACCTAGAAGACAATTATTTCAAAGCAGCTACAAGCAAAGCCTTAAAATTTTTTTTAAATGGGTAGAAGTCCAACCAGAACTCCTAGAACAGCTCAAAAAGAGATTCAAAAAATCAAATAAGAGAGATAGAGGAAAAATTTGGAAAAGAAATGAGAGTGAGACAAGAAAATTATGCAAAGAGAGTCAACAGCTTGGTAAAAGAGACACAAAAATCCACTGAAGAGAATGTTTTAAAAAGTAGAATTGGCCAAATTTTAAAAAGAGGTACAAAAATTCACTGAAGAAAAGAACTCCTTAAAAATTAGAATTGGACCAATGGCAGCTGATGACTCTACTAGACACCAAGAGACAACAAAACAAAGTAAAAAGAATGAAAAAATAGAAGAAAATATGAAATATCTCATTAGAAAGATAACTGACCTGAAAAACAGATCAAGGAGAGATAATTTGAGAATTATTGGACTAACTGAAAGCCATGATCAAAAAAAGAGCCTAAACATTATATTTTAAGAAATTATCAAGGAAAACTGTCCTGATATCCTGAAACCAGAGAGTAAAATAGGAATTGAAAGAATCCATTGATCACCTCTGAAAGAAATACCAAAATAAAAATGCCCAGAGCTCCCATGTTGAAGAGAAAATGTTGTAAGCGGCTAGAAAGAAACAACTGAAATATCTTGGAGCCACAGTCAGGATAACACAAGATTTAGCAGCTTCCACGTTAAAGGATCAGTGGGCTTGGGATATGATATTCTGAAAGGGAAAGGAGCTAGAATTATAACCAAGATAATCTATCCAGGAAGACTGAGTATAATTCTTCAGAGGAAAAAATGAATATTTAATGAAATAAAGGACTTTCAAGCACTGCCAATGAAAAGACCAGAGCTGAATAGAAATTTGACGTTCAAGGACAAGACTCAAGGGAAGCATAAAAAGGTATAAATGAAAGAGAAATCATAAGGAAATCAATAAGGATAAAATGTTTACATTCCTATATGGGAAGATGATAAAATTTTAACTCCTAAGAACTTTATCATTATTAGGGCAGTTACCAGATCTAAAGCTTTATTACAAGGCTGTAATCATCAAAAATCATCAAAATGGCAGCTAGGTGGTAAAGTAGATAATGGGCCAAGACTGTAGTCAGGAAGGCTTGAGTTCAAAGTTACTCAAGTCCCTTAACTCTGTTTGCCTCAGTTTCCTCATCTGTACAATGAGCTGAAGAAGGAAAGGACAAATCCTTCCATTATCTTTGCCAAGAAAACCCCATATGGGGTGACAAAGAGTTGGACGTTTCTGAAATGACTGAAGAATGACAACAAATTATCAAAACAATCTGGTGCTGGCTAAGAAATAGAATGGTAGATCAGTGGAATAGATCGGGTATACAACACATAGTGGTAAATGACCATAGTAATCTAGTATTTGACAAAGTTCCAAGATTTTGGGACAAGAAATCACCACTTGACAAAAATTTCTGGGAAAACCAGAAAGCAGTTTGGCAGAAACTAGATATAGACCAATATCTCTCTTCATATGCCAAGATAAGGTCAAAATGGCAACATGATTTAGATATAAAGGGTGATATCACAAGCAAATTAGGGGAAAATGAAACACTTTACCCATCAGATTTATGGATAACGGAAGAATTTATGACCAAACGAGAGATAGAGAACATTACAGGAGGTAAAGTGTATAATTTTGATCACATCAAATTAAAAAGGCTTTGTACAAACAAAACCAATGTAGCCAATATTAGAAGGAAAGCAGGAAATTGGGGAATATTTTTTATAGCAAGTCTCTCTGATAAAGGCCTTATTTCCCAAGTATATAGAAAATTGAGTCAATTTTATAAGAATACAAGTCATTCCTCAATTGATAAATGTTCAAAACATATGAACAGTCTTCAGAAGAAACCAAAGTTATCTACAGTCATATGAAAAAAATGATTAAAATCACAATTAACTAAAGAAATGCAAATTAAAACAACTCTGAGGTTCTACCTCACACCTATCAGATTGGCTAATATAATGGAAAAGGAAAATGACAAATGTTGGAGGGAATGTGGAAAAATAGGGACTCTAATAAATACACTGTCGTGCAGCTAGGTGGAACAGTGGATAGAATGCTGGACCTGAAGTCAGGAAGACCTAAGTTCAAATCTAACCTCAGACACTAGCTATATGACCCTAGACAAGTCACTTAACCATGTTTGCCTCAGTTTCCTCATCTGTAGAATGAGCTGGAGTAGGAAATGGCAAACCGCTCTAGTATCTTTGCAAAGAAAACCCCAAATGAGGTCATGAAGAGTCAGACACGACTGAAAAACAACTAAACAACAAATGCATTGTTGGTGGAGTTGTGAATTGATCCAATCATTCTGGAGAGCAATTTGGAACTAAGCCCAAAGAGCTATAAATCTGTGCATACCCTTTGACCCAGCAATACCACTATGAGGTCTGTATCCCAAAGAGATGAAAGGAAAAGGAAAGGACCTATGTATACAAAAAATATTTACATCAGATCTTTTATGGTGGCAAAGAACTGGAAATTAAAGGGATGCCCTTCAATTGAGGAATGACTGAACAAATTGTGGTATAAAATTGTGATGGAATACTATTGTTCTATAAGATATGCTGATCAGGATGTTTTCAGAAAAAAGCTGGGAAGACTTCCATGGACTGATACATAGTGAAATAAGCAGAACTAGGAGAACACTGTACACAGTAACAGCAATATTGTATGATGGCCAACTGTGAATGACTTAGCTATTTTCAGCAATACAGTGATCTGAGATAATTCTGAAGGATTTATGCTGAAAAACAAAAATGCTATCTACCTCCAGAGGAAAAACCAATGGAGTCTAAATGCAGATTGAAACATATTTTTAAAAACTTTCTTTATTATTCTGGGGCAGGGGGTTGGTCTGTATTTTCTTTTGCAACATGACTAATGTGAAAATGTTTTGCATGACTCTATATCAAATTGCTTGCCTTCTCAAGAAGGGTGTAGGGGATGAAGGGAGGGAGAGAATTTGGAACTCAAATTTTTTAAAAGAGAATGTTAAAAATTTTTCTTTATGTGCAATTGAGAAAAAATAAAATTAAAAATCATAAAAGGAAGGAAGGAAGGAAGGAAGGAAGGAAGGAAGGAAGGAAGGAAGGAAGGAAAGAAAGAAGAGAAAAAGAAAACATTTTTCATCCATTAGAGTTGTCCAATCAGTTTTCCTCAAAGGGAACTTCTTTCTCCATTACTGGAGGTTTTCAAACCTTCTAGTTTTGGGTTTCCCATGGAAGGTATATATGTATATAGATAGGTTGGCTAATAGAGTTCTCAGGAATCTGTCTCTCTTTTCTCTATGGGATACTGAGGTTTCTCCCTTGAGGAAAGTCTGAGACAGAAAGGGCCACAGCTGGTTTCTTGAGTTCCTTCCCCTTCCTATGTCTAAGAGAGATGTTGGACAAGAATCGTGTCTATCTATGCCTGCCCCCAAATAGTGCTGGACTTGGCATACGAGTTTGGTTTAGAACAAAAGCCAATGACCAGATCTCTGTTGCTGTTTATCTTTTGTTCTCAGAGGACCAATAACATCATGAAAGTGATGTCTTCACTTGCAAGTAAACAGGATTTAAGTGAGGCAGGGCTGTGCAAAGTCATCACCCTCACTCTCTCATCCAAAGTCATTGGAGTCCAGTGGTACGACAAGAGTCAAGATGACTGGTGATGGCCCCATCAGATATCTAGCCCTTAAAGAGAAGGGTAGCCCAAAGCTTCTAAACTCTGACTTGGTCCCTCCCACCAAACACTGGTTATACCAAATAGCAAATAAGAAGTAAACCCATTCATCTAAGCAAACAACAAACAGAAATCAGAGATATTATACAGATTGCCAGAAGATAATATACTAGAAGATTAATGGAGTGAATGAGCTTTACAGTTGGGAGTGAGATATCTGAGCCCAAGCCAGGAAAAAATCTCTGATCTCACCTAAAGAGAAATTTCCTGAAGTATCTAGGGAGACAAGCTAAAAAGGTGTTAAGGAATAAGCTTCCCCTACATATCTGCAGTTTCCAAAGTCTTTCCATGTGTTTCTTCTGAAGAATTCCAGAACCATCTCTAGAACCATCTCTGCCCCTGTCCTCTGGTTGCCTTGCATTCAGTATTCTCTCCAGCAGTTCTGGGTCAAATCTCCCAGTACACAGCCACATGTAAAATGATAGCCCAGTTACACATGTTTTAAATCCCTCTGTACTCACTCTCTCAAGGCCAAAAGGAGAGCCAATAAGTTACCCCCAGAACGGATACAATGGAAGAAATTAACACATGTCCCAAGCCTTTGAGAAACCTGGTGATGGGCCTTAAGGGTATGACTTTGCTCAGTCCCGACTCTGGGCTGCCATGGCTCTGGTGATTTTCTGGATCTGAATTTTGTGCGTTTGCTACAGAAAGATGATTGTGGAGAGAGCATGCACTCTGAGAGAGATGAGGTAACTGAAGAAGCAGAGTGGATAATAGGTCGGATAATGGAGAATAGAGTCAGTCTTACCTCAGACATTGACTAGTTGTCCATGGGCAAGTCATTTGATCTTTCTCAGCCTTGTTTCCCCTTTGTAAAATAGAAGTGATAGATGCATAATCAATATCATATTGCTTGCCTTCTCAAGAGGTGAGAGAGAGTTGGAAGGGAGGGAGGGAAGAAGGGAGAAAATTTGGAACTCAAAATATTAAAAATGAGTGTCAAAATGTTTTCCATATAATTGGGAAATATTTAATAAAATAAAAATATATATTAAAAATAGAGATATAATAATAGTACCTACTGTACAAGGCTGTTGTGAAATGAGGTACTTATGTACTTTGTAGATCTTCAAACTATATGTGTTTTTGTTATTATTAGGTTGGTGATTAATAGTGAATGGAACAAAGTGAAGAATAAAGCACGATGGTCATCATAACACTGGATGAACAGAAAGAGATATATAATAACATTCCCATCAAACTGTAGCCCAGTGCCTGACACACAGTAGACACTTAATAAATGTTTGTTGAATTGATTGACTACTGGAGCTTTCCAAAAGATGCCTTCTGTGGGTCTACAGAAAATGAGCTCACATCTTAACACTTTTATTCAATTACAAAAATAAATTATTTTCCTCCACCACGGATCATCAAACACAAAAGACCAACAACATCGACTATTTCTGTTTAAATTCCATGGAACATAAAAACGAGCAGAATGAAATGACGAAGCCTAGGGAGGAGGTCTGGGCATTGCTCTGTGATTTCCAGCATCTCCAGGATCCAGGGCTTGGCACATGGAGAAAGTTAGCCCCACACATGGACACATCCTTACTGAGAAGAAGGTCAGGATTGACACAGGACTTGGTTGATTCTTTCTGAGGAGAATTGGGAGGTACTAGAACAGGCAGCATTGCCAAGGAATATGTGTAATCTCTTTCCTAGGGAGGGAGGCTTAGAGGGTTTAATCTCTTTGATGAGGAAGAAGGTATTTTTCAAAATGAAAAAGATTCTCCTCCACTTGGGCTAAGTGGGCACACAAGGTTGAGAGAGACACACATCAGCTGGGGTGGTCACTCTGGGACCCTGTAGGGGAGGACATTTGTCTCTTGCTTCTGACAGCTGGAATTCCCCACTGGAAGTAGAATTAGCAAGTCCAGACCTCTCCTGAGAACCCCTAGGCTGGGATAGGACCCCCTGGGTCCCCCTCCCCCCTCCCCTAGCCTCTCCTTCGATGACCTTGGGTGAGAGTCAGGGAGTGAGCTGGCACCAGTTATTGCTTCCCTGGCCCAACATGCCTCTCCTCCCCCCTCTCCACCCCCCTTGATTTTCTCATGTGCACCAGAATAGAGCCTGGGAGGTTTGTTCCCTGTCACTGGACAAGCTGTGCTCATTCTAGCCCTTGGACTGTCCCGGCCCCACACACAGGTGTGATGGGAAACTCAGGGGCTGATTCTGCAAGTTATTATTGGAGGGTCACCCTCTGGAGATGAGGAGGGGCCTGGTGAGGGGGGAATAGCTAGGGGGAAGGGGGAAGGATCTCTTGGTCAATGCTGCTTTTGTTCCAATTGGTCCCAGAGATATTGTGCTGGTATCTTGATCTATTCTTCTCACTGAAACTGTATTTACTATATTGACTGAGTTCATATTGAAGTCAGGGGTGCTAAGGATGCCCCGTCCAAAGATTTCTGAGTGTCTTGAGTACCTGAATTGTTTCGTTGAAAGAAGCCTATTGGAATTGGGTGTTCCAGGGTAATGGAGGAATGTTTTGCTTTGGATAATAGGGTTTGCACTCTTTGTGGCTCTGAAATAAGAGGATCTCTAGAAAGAACCCTAGTGGTTATCCAATCCAATCCCTTTATTTTATAGAGGAGGAAACTGAAGCCCAGAGAGGTTGTGACTTGCCCAAGGTCACACAGGTACTAAGTGACAGGGTCAGAATTTGAGCCCAAGTCTTCCCACTACAAATCCAGCCCTGGAGCTAATGTATTCCATTGGGGAATGGGAGGCAGAGGATCCATTCATCCCCCAAAGGAAAAGAGTTCTCTGACTTCCCAGGTGCCCTGGGGATCTCTAGGCCCCTGGTGTTGGACTAGGTATCACCACCACCTCCAACACACACACACACACACACACACACACACACAGGTTGGAACCAAAGCCCAAGGGAGGACGGGAGTCAAATGTTCAAGCCCCAGGCCCTCTCTCACTACTGCGGCTGTTATGGAAACCAGGCTGGTCGCTGGGAACTCCGGACGTGTAGTCGGCGGTGACTAGAGACTGTGTATGTGTGAAGAAGGGGGGCAGGGTGTGGAGGCAGTGAGCTGTTCCCATGGCTATTTATTGGTAGTCACGCCAAGTGTAGATGGTGGTAAGGTCAGCAAGGAAAGAAACTATTTATTGCTTGTGATTTCCTGCTGGGGCTCCCTCCTGGTCAAACTAGAGAAACCAAGGCATTTGGGAAGAGGCTAAACAGACCTGGCCCCTACTAAAAGAGTCCCTAAAGATCTTGTAGCTCAAATTCTTCTCGCTATCAGGCTCCCCAGCGGGATGGTGGGGGGAGTGGGAGGAGGGGAACCCTTCAGGATCTCACGAATGTTTGCAAGACCAAACTAACTCAAGCTGCAAAATAGTATACCAGACAATTGGTATGCTTCTAACAAATGCAGAAATCCTCTCCACATTCCTGAAAGGTCATCATCCAGTCTGCTTCAAAGCGGCCATTGACTTGCAGCTTACTGCCTTTTGGAAAAGAAGCCTGTTTGTTTTTCTTTCTTTTTTCAATGTGAGAGTGAAAAAGGATTGGGGGTGGGGGTGGGGATGAGGATTGGGATAGGTTAGCAAAAAGAAAAAAAGAGAAAATGGAAGAACAGAAAGAAAAGGAAAAAGGGCCATTGAGGCACTTTTAAAAAAAATGCAGAGAAAAAGACCGAAGGAAGTCTACAGGGGACACCAGACAAACAGGACAGCTTTGAAAGCTACACAGATTTATCTTACAATGTACCTTTTTTTTTAAAAGCAAGCTCTATGGAATAGAGACTTGCAGTTTTCATATACAATCTTCTGATTCTGTACTATGACTATGCAAATACATGTTTTATTTGTTGTTAGGTTCAGAATAAAAACAAAATTTTTAAAAAATGAAAAAATGTGTTCATGGTGTCACACATTTAGAGCCTTAGAGATCATCTGATTCAACTCTCTTATTTTACAGATGAGGTTATAAAAGCTCAGAGGCTTCCCTCTGAGATTATCTTTCATGTACTTTGTATGTATTTCACACTGACCCGGTCTTTTGCTTGCTGTCTCCCTCCTTAGAATGTGAGCGCCTTGAGGGCAGGGGCTGCTCTTGCTCCTCACTCAGCACAGTGCCTGGCACATACTAAACTATGAATAAATGCTTTTTCACTAAAGTGACTTAGCCAAAGTTACACAGCTAATAAAAGGCAGAACTGGGATTCAAACCCAGAGCTCGTAACTTAAAATCCAGCGTAGCAGTTAGAGTGCCAGACGTGGACACAGGAAGACTCGAATTCTAATGTGATCTCAGATACTTACTAGGTGTGACCCTGGGCAAATCCTTCAACCCCAGTGTGTCTCAGTTTCCTCATCTCTAAAATGGGGATAATAATAGCATCTACTTCTAAAGTTTGTTGTGAGAACCAAATGAGACAACAATGGTAAGGTGCTTGGCACAGTGCCTGGCATATAGTGTGCGCCATAGAAATGTTAGCTCTTTTATTACTGTTACCATAATTGTTAGAACTTTCTTTATGTTAAGCCCAAAATCTACCTCCCTATCCCTGTTTCCCCTCACCCTCACCTCACCCCACGACCCTTCAGAATTAAACAGATCAACTCCCCTTGAAACAATATCAAACAATATTTAAAAAAAAAAAAGATACAACTGTTTCTTAAATGACTCCATCTCCAGTCCTGGTCCTTCCAGTCCTGGATCTCCCTGTTCTGGTCACCTAGGACCCACCCGAGGTTGCAAAATTCTTTCTTCAGCTGTAGTCCCTAGAAATAAGGATTTCAGCTGCAGTATCTGTAGCCCAAATCCTCACCTCTCACTCCCTCTCTGACCCCCACTCCAGGGCTGTTTGGCCTAGGCTCCAAATAAGAGCCCTCCCCTTCCCATGCTCCTTCAGGGGTTCTCCCAGGGGTGGCTCAGGTTTAGAGGGGAGTCAGAAAGCTGAAGCAGAAAGTGAAAAGCTGAAGAAGAGATGGTATACCTGTGGCCTGAGGAAGTCCAGGCAAGTTTGGGAAGGGCAGTTTCTTTCTCTTTTATTTTCCATCTTCTTCTTCCCTTCCCTCTCTAACCCTTTTGCTTCCGGGGGCTCACCTCTTTCTCTTTATCTGTCTGGCCTGTTGACTTACATCTCCAAGCCTCTTCACCACCCCTAGCCCTCAGAAAGAACAGACACTATCCGGTCTTCTGGGGAAAGAGAAAAAATGATCATTCACATGCTCCCTTCAGTGGCTTTTGGGGGGACAGTTCCCTATTATTCATAAAAACTCTGTGTTTTTGAGAGGAAGCTAGGTGGCACATAGTGATTAGGATGCTGGACTTAAAATCAGGGTGATCTAAGTTCAAAGCCAGCCTTAGACACTGACTACCCGTGTGACGCTGGACCAGTCACTTAACCTCAAAGCCTCAGTTTTCTCATTTGTAAAATGAGGATGACAATAACAATACCCACCTTACAGGTTTGTTGTGATTCTCAAAGGAGGTGCTTTGCAAAACTTAAATTGATGTGTTAGCCATTATGAGTGAGCTGTTGTTCCTTTCTTCTGTCTGCCTTCCCTTTCTCTTCCCTCCTTAGCCCCTCTCATCATGGTATAAGAGGAAAGAATTGCATTGCTGCTGGAACTTAGGAAACCCAAGTTGTGATCCAGACTCTGCCTCTACCCAGCTATGGGACCTTGGGTAAGTTAATTTTCCTGTGGACTTCAATTTCTTCCCCTATAAAATGATAGGGTTAGACTACAATTTTTAGGTTCCATTCCAACTCTAACGTCCCAGTGGCCTCAAAAGTGTATGTGTGTGTGGGGAGGCACTACTGTGGGAGTGGTGACTTTACTATCCTTCCAATAGTCACTTAGATTCCCTAGCTTCCTTTGAAGCCCAGCTCAAGCACCCCTTCTATGATATCCTCTGTATTTGGAAGTGGCCTTTTGATTGGCAATATAGTCCATAATTAAGTTTGGTTTCGTATCACCAGCACTTAGGACAGTACCTAGTACAGAGTAGTTAAGGGACTGAGTAAATGCTCATTGTCTGATTGATTGAGATCGGTTAACTAGATGGTTCATTGAGTTAGATCATGGAGATTTCCTTGCTAGTGAAATTTTCCAATTTTTTCTATCAATTTCTTTAGGTCTTGATGCTTTTTATGATGTCACAAGGACCTTGACAAAGTACAGATATCCTAGGAAGGGACATCTTAGAATCTTATCAGCCAACACTTCAGTTAGATTGTCACCCAGCTTAGAATTGGGCAGGCTGGACCAGGCAGCCCAGGGTGGAGGCAGGGCAATGATAGGCTGACAGATAGGTAGGGGGTAGGCCATCAAAAAGAAACATTAGTCTTTCATAATATGGCTTGTGAGTAGAAAGAGGGAAAATCCAATAGACACAGTGGCCTGGAATGTAGGAAATTCTAGCCGAAGTTCGTCCACTCCAATGAGGCAAGGGCTGAGGCAGATTTGAGTTGGGCAATGGGGAGCATCATTAAGCTAAGACATGTCACACTTGTAACAGGGAATAGTGGCAGTCAAGGGCAGCAGTAAGGTGCTGTGGAAACATTTATCTAAAAAATATACACACCTATACAGTATATTTGTGAAAACCCAGAGTCCGGCAGATCAAATGTCCAGGGATCAGAGGTCCCAAGTCCAGGGCCTCTCAGTAGAGGAAGGGAGTCAGGAGGTAGGTCAGCAGAGGGGCCAGAAGCATGGGCCAGGCTTGGGGCAATAATATTCCTATCCCGGAGGTAAAGACCTGGCGGTCCCCTAGTAGCTGTGTTTTCCGGTAGTTGTCTATCATAGGCATCTCTGTATCTGCCGTCTCATCCTCCGAATTATAGAACAGGTTAGTGGAGAATTCAAAGATCTGTAAAGGACCAGGAATTCCGGTGACTTTGCTATCCTTCCAATAGTCGCTTAGATTCCCTAGCTTCCTTCGAAGCCCAGCTCAAGCATCCCCTTCTATGAAAAGCCTTTCCTGACCCCGCCCCCAGCCACAAGTGCCCGGCCCAGGTTATCTGATATTTATCTATTTGCTTTGCATATACATGTATATATGTACGTATATATTCTCTTTCACCCAACAGAATGCAAGGTCCTTCAGGGAAGAGACTATTTTGTTTTTGTCTTTGTAATTCTACAGCCTGGGAGACTGCCTGGCTCAGAGTTGGTGCTTCATAAATATTTGTAGATTTATCCCACTTCAAACTTAAGAGACCTAATCTCTTTGGCTGAGGTCTTTGTATTCATTTCTTGATAACCAATTTGACCCTGACCCTTCCCCAATTAAGATGGGTGGGAGAGATGAAAGTAAGTGATGGTCAACCTGGGGCGAATTACCTTCTCCTAGTTCCTTCAGCTTGCCCCACTCAGATGGTATTCAACCCTCTCTCCTCTACCTCAGCCCACCACTCTTCCTATGTGTTACATAAATAATTTCCACTGTCTTTATAGACAGGTAGTGACTACAAAGGGTCCCAGACATGACTCAGTTGAGACTGTCTGGACATAACTCAGCTTTTGAGCATGGTTGGAGGAGGGGAGCTATGGTAGGAGAGTCAAGGTACGGGACATGCCATTGCTTCTCTTGTTGAGGACTGGCTAGAGATTGTTAGCCTGACTAGAGTCCCCAAAATGACCATTTGGTGGCCAGCCTCCCAAGCACTCTGAGCCTCTCTGAACTACACTAGCTCTCAGATGACAGACTCAACCCGAATTCAGCAGAGACCAAGTGCTGTCAGCTATAAAATCAGGGGCTTATACTCATGGTTTGCAAAGGACTCTCCTAGCTCTAAATCCTATGGATTGTTTGTAGTGTTCTCTGACTTCTATATGTTGCAATTTGGTTTTCCCAACTAGACTGCAAGTTCTTTGAAGGCAAGGACTATGATATGTCCCTGTGTATCCCTAAAACACATAATACAGGGCTGGGCACAGAGTAGGCACACAATGAAAGCTTTGACCAGTATGTTGATTCCATCTCTACCTTGCCTTGGGTCTCCCATTTAACTCCATAGCCCTGGAAGTCCTAATCGAAGCCTGAAGATCCCCCAATTATTACCTGATGACTATGGAGATGGATAGGTTCATGAAACACAGTCCAGACGACCTTCTCTTGGCATTGTGGAGTAGTGAGGGAACCCCAGTATCGATAATAACCTTTCAACTTATCAACTTCTGGGATAAGGTCAAAAAGGCTGAATTCTTTTAGGGAGGAATGGTAATCTAAGGGAGACAAAAGACCAAAGGACCTGTTAGTATGAGGTTTGGGAGAAAAGTCTCTGCTTCCCCCAGAACTACCCAAACCATATGTACAAACACACCCGGCTGTGACCTTTCCCTTCCAGTCCCGAGGACTATTCGTCTTGCCCATCACATCTCTTCCTAAGGGCAATTCTCCTCTATCATAGTCCTGTTCCTGATGACTACAGATATCTGTATGGGACAGAATTTTCAAATAATAGGAGAGACATCTTTAGGAGAAGCAAAGTGAATTTATTTTATAAATCTTGCAAGATTTGGGCACACCTACATAACGGAGGAGGCAAGGTAAAAGGGAACACTGCCTTAATTTATACTCTTAATGAAAAGATTTCTATCCTTTCTCACCATTGGCTGGGAGGCGGGTTTATAATCTAGGCGGGAAAAACTAGACAGAGGACTAGGGGACCAAGGTTAATCCGGCCCATTCAGGTTTTCCCTATCCCAAACTCAACTGCTGAGGGTGACGTCCAAAAGTCTAGGAGACAAAATGAGCAGAAGGGTTGGGGGGCAATTCCTTGGACCTCATTCAGTGCAGGTCACAGGGACCCTTTCCTTATTCGGTCACCGGGCCCCTACCGCTTCAGGCCCTGATTTTCTAGAAGTTTAGCTTAGTCACTACAAGGTCAAATCCCAAGCCTCTCCTACTCCCTCAGACATTCCCTATTTCAGGAATATGAGAAGAGTGTAACCCCTGTATTTTACCCTGTGAAGTCTTCACAATTTATCCTTCCCATTCATAGAGGAGCCCTATCCCCCCATCTCTGAGCCTCAGATTCTCAATACTCACCCTTAACCTTAACCTTTTACCTCAATCACAGATTATCAGGACCATTCTTCCCCAAAGCTCCCTTGATCAACCATTTTTTAGCAATATAGATGGGGGCAAGGTGGCTCAAACTTCAGGGTCCTGCTCCTTGGCTTCTTCCATCTGGTTCTTTCATTTCTATCCTCCCCCTGCCCCCCCCCACACTTATCCTCCTCCAGGCTCCTTTTCCCACCATCAATCTTCTTTCTACCCAGGTCTCTAGCTAGGGCATAGCAGGTGCTTGTCATGACTCACACTGGTATTTGACGTCGCTCAGTTTCTCTACCAGATCGACGAAGCCAGAATTGTTTTGAGGCGAAGGCTGGAAAGAGAGCCATCTTGTTTAGACAGGCTACGGAGTGACCCTTGGATGGGTGTGGGGGGGGCGGGTTGTTAAGGGGAAGAATGGGAGGAATCTTTGCGTTCAGTTTCCTAGGCTCAGTCTCAGGGCACCCCCTTGTTTGACTCACGAGTGAGTAAGATGCTGCATGGTATTCTGATTTCTTAGCAGGAGGAAGGTCTCCCTGTTCGTTCTCTGTTTTGGGCTTCTTCCCCTTCATGCCTATAGGACATGGAGGGGAGAGAGCGAGAGACAGACAGAGAGACAGACAGACAGAGAGAGAAACACACCTAGAGGGGGACTGAGTGAGAGATAGCGAGACTGAGAGAGAGGGTCTGAGGGAGGAAAAGACAGATAGAGATAGTCCCTCTCCTCTTCCTACATTGCTGCAATTCCTTGTCCTCTGGTGGTTAGAGGGGGAGACTAGAAAAGGGGAAAGGCAGACTCTGGCATGTGGATAAGGATGGGAAGAGGACAATGGAAAGGAGGTTCTGACCTTTATCAGGAATCCCAGCACAGCGATTTCATCATCGCCACTTGCATTGAGCGCTTCTGACAAATTATGAAACTTTTCCTTGATATGGACAATGTGCAGCTGAGGCAAAAAACAGGAGAGAAAGGAATGAGAATGGGCACCTCCTGTGTCTTAGGTCTCCCCCAGAGCCCTTTCCTCAGGTCTTAGTGGTCTCTGATCTCTGGGCTGAGGATGATAGGATCATGGATTTAGAGGAAGCCGATAAGGAAAAGGAGGCCTGGAGAGATGAAGTAAGTTATGGAATAATAAGATCATAGCTTTAGAGCTAGAAGCAACATTAGCAATATCTAATGGCAACCACTCCCTTGTTGGTGGTGGTGGCGCTGATGATCCTCCATTTTTGAAGAGAACCAATGCCATCTTGGGATGATGCTCACCCTCATTTTAGAAATGAGGAAACTGAGGAAGCCTACAGGAGTGAAATGACGTATCCAAAGTCACACAGGTAGTGACAGGTAGGATTTGAACACAGGTCCTCAGACCTCAAATCTAGTGTTCTTTCGACTTGCCATGAGTAAGGAGGTATAGGGAGATCAAGGCAGGGAGATGAGGGGGACCACACAAGCTTGTGTGGAGTGGGATGAGAGGATTTTCATTATGGGCCAAAAGGGAAGATTGGAAAGGAAGTAGTGGCAAAGAGTATGCTTATAATATCTGGGTTTTAATCTTTGCTCTGCTACTAATTAACCATGTGACTCTGGGCAAGTCATTTCCCTAAATCTGGGTCTCAATTTTCTCACAAATATTAAAGAAAGGGGATAGCCTTCTAAGATCACTTCCAGCTTTCATGTTTTATCGTTGTATGATCTAAGAGACCCCAGTCCCTACTCCAGGTTGGGAGGGGAGACAGAGACCCCAGAGACCCCAGTCCCTACTCCAGGTTGGGAGGGGAACAGACAAAGGAATGGGATTGTGGCTCTCCAAACCTTGGAAGGATGAACCCCTCACCTCCATGGCATAGGGCTTCCCATTGACAGTGTGTTCAGAGCCCTTATCCAAAAAGTCCGACCAGTGCATATGGAATGCGACTGCCTTGTAAGTGTCCTGCAGGCCACCTTGAGAGATCTTGATTGAATCATCAAGCTCCACTTCCACTTGGTGGGACAAGAGTAGATAAAAGAAAAGAGTGAAGGTCTGTGGGGTCCTCTGGTCTCCACTACTCTAGGTGTTTCATGTACCGCCTTAGAGTCATTATCCTGACCAAATTCTCTGTCACTGCCCGGAACCTTTCCCTGTATTGTTACCCTTTGCCTGAAGTATAGATATTTCCCTTTCCCAGATTTAGCATGAAAAGCTCACCTTAACAAATACCGATGAGACAGAACTTCCCTGGCTCATCCTACATCTGAACTCAGCAAAAGCTAAGAGCAGATTGTCACTCACCTTTTCCTACCCATTTGTAAATTTACAAACAACAGCTGCCAAAACATGGAGAGCATTTACCCTCTGAATGTAAGCCAAGCGGGAACAGAGCAAATAATAATGGAGTGGTATGAGATGGAATAGAGTAGAGAAAGATGGAGCAGAGTGGAATGCAACCAGATGGAGGAGAATGGAGTAGAGTGGTATGGCGTGGAATAAAGAAAGGTGGGATAGAGTAGAATAAGAAAGAAGAGAATATTGTAGAATGGAGTAAGATGAAATGGAATGGAAGAGGACAGAGACAATTGGAGTAGAGCAAGATGGAGTGGAGTGGAGAAAGATGGAGTAGAGAAAAGTAGAGGTGAGTGGAGAAAGATAGACTAGAGTGAGACGGAATAAGAAAAAGAATGTGGTGGAATAGAGTCAGTTGGAATGGAATGAAACAGGATGGAGGAGAAATGGAGTAGAGTGGGATGGCATGGAATCAAGAAAGATGGAGTAGAGTAGAGTGTAATCAGAAGAAATAGAATGTGGTGATGTAGCCTTGAGCAAGTTGAAATGGGACAGAATAAGATGGAGGAGAGCAGAGTAGTGAGAGTAGTAGAAGAGGACACGGTGGAAGCTACCTGTTGCTTCTTCCTCCCTCCCTTTCCAGATAGTTCCTAAATCCCAAGAGATGCTGACCTTGCTGGGGGAGACAAAAGAGTAATGCTATTCCTCTAGCCCTTCCCCATAACACTGAGAAAAGACTGACCTGTGTGCCCATTGTTTGTCATGACTCTTTTCTCCTTCTTGTCATAGTTGGTGAACGTGAAAGGGACCAGTGAAGAGTTTAGAATGATTTTTTCAGTGTTAATGTCAATCGGGGATTGTCGACTGTCATGGCAGTACCCAGGCCAGTTGCTTGGTTCTGAAGGATTAGAAAGGAGACAAGGAAAGGCGGGGAAGGAAAGACTGGTATCAGATCTCAGTTACAGGAAAGGAGTTTGAGGTGGGGGAAGATTCCTCTTTGATGAGTGTATCTTGTGTGATCCTATCTTTCACTTACAGGAGCCAGTACTGTGGCTTTTCACTGGCTTGCCTCCATGCTGCAAATGTGCTTCTTTCTCATCCTTCTCTCATAGAACTCTATATTTTCTTCAAGATGTGGTTCAAGTACCACTTTCTACACAAATCTTTCCAAATATCCCCAGTTCCTAGTACTTTCCATCCCTAAACCCTGCACAGTGTCCCAGAAGTCTAAGTGAATCTATAAGCTATAAGATTAACATTGCACTAAGACTTTTGGAAAACCCTGTATACATACACATTGTCTCCTGACTGGAATGTAAGCTCCTTGAAGGCAGGGAATTGTTTCATTTTTTTTTCATTGTATTCCCAGCCTTAAGCAGAATTCTTAGCACCAAACTGATATTTACCATATGTTTACTGATTGATTAATTAATTAATGTAAAACTAAGCCCATAATAGCTGCTATATAGATGGGAATGTTATTTTCCTGTTGGATTAGTCTCCCAAGATACCCACCTACCCCTTCTCCTATAAAATAGAGTTAGCTGGACCTGCACCTGCTGGGCTACTGAATGAGAAGAAAGAATGAGATTAAAGCATCATAGAAATTGTCTAGTTCAAATCCTTTATCTTACAGAGGAGAAAAAGGAGGTCTGGAGAGGGGAAGTTATTGGTCTTCCACACAACTAGAGGATACCCAAGGTGGGATGAGGACTCAGGGCCCCTGATTCCACTACCAGGATACTAAACTACACTAAATAGTGGCTGTGTACTTTGACAAGTGGGTTGTGATAATAACCTCATTATATCCCTTCCATGAACGACAGTATCAATTACATTCTCCCCTATCATCTTAATCCTCTTCAGATTTTAGAACAGTGACCTTGGAGGGACTGGAGGGGTCTGTGTTTTGGGACTGGGGAAGGATGGCCTAGGTTATCCAGGTTGTTCTGTAAGATGAGGTATTTGTATAATTATGAGACCAAGATGCTTAGCCGTGGAGAAGAATTAAGAAAATGCACCTCTCTCTGCCCTTTGCATAGGTGGGGGACTACAGATGTAGAATGTAGGATACATGGTCAGACTTGGTGGATATGTCTGTTGGTTTTACTAAACTGTTTTTCTTTCTTTTTTTGGCAGAGGGTCTTTGTTATAAGGGATGTTTAACTGAGCAGGTGCTGATACATTCAGAAATTGGAGTGATTTAAAAATGAGATACCAATACGTTTTATTTTTTATAAAAGATGAGACTGGAAGATCCTATTTAAAATCCTTTACAAATTAGACATTCTGTGAATCTGCGATTCTGCTTTATTTCCCTCTACTCCCACCCTTCCACCTCTCCCTAGGCCTGGCCCTAGCTATGTTCTTGACACTCATAACTAGAGTTGGGAGGAGGCAGGGAAGGGGGAAAGGAGGGAGGAAAAGTTGTCAGTGGAATACAGTCAACTCTCAATTCTCTGTTTGAAACAGTGGAGAAGCCTCAAAACTGCTTTCTGCTTGGTTTTTATAGTTTCTCACTGGCTGTTTTTGTTATCTTGTCCTTGCTTTGTTTTTATTTTAGCAGCTTTATCTCTTGGAAGAGAGAAAAGCTAGATATTATTTGACTGATTCAGAAAAGTCTCCATTCTCTGAGACCCCCCTGAGTGGCTGTACGAGGAGGAGTAGAATCAAAAGCATTCTGAAAGGGATGGGAGAAAGGAACCATGGATTAGATATTGGTCGGAGGTTACCTGCAGAGAGCCACCCATCCAAAGATTCGAGAAGTGATGCTTTCTAAAAGACGGTAGCTAATATTTACATAACATTTGAAGATTTGCAAAGCACTTCACAAATATCTCGTTTGATTCTCGAAATAACCCTGGGACATAGGTGCTAGTGTTCACATCCTCATTTTGCAGATGAGAAAATGGAGGCAGACAGAAGTGAAACGACTGCCTCAGTTGCTCTGACCCTGGTTAGTGATGTTGGATTATTGAAGGGTAGATGGGCTACCTGGGTTGGGAAGGAGGGATGGATTCAGAAGTCCCCAACTTACCTAAACATGTTATTTTAGTAGCCTGAGATGCATAGCACCAGTGAGAATCTGTGAAAGAAAAGGGACACAGTGTCAGTTAGAGGGAGGGAGTGCGTACAGGTGGGGTGGAGTGGATGTGGGGAGAATAGAAAGTCTTTGATGGTACTGAACTCCTATGGCTTTTCCTACATCTCTAATTGCTGCTCCTTTGAATCCTTTGCTGGCTCTTTATCTTCCTCTCATCCCTTAAGTACGAATGTCCCCCAAAGTTCTGTCCTTGACCTTCCTCCTCGCTCACTGTACTGTCTCCCTTTGTGATCACAATCATTCTTATATCTTCACTTATCTATAATCCCTAAGCAAATGATGCCCCAAACTGTGTCTCCTTAGGACTCCATTCCGTAGCTCCAGTTGCCATCCTTGGTATTTCCAACTAGATTCCTACTGAAATCTCAAACTCTTTATCTCTGGAACGAAACTTAACATCTTCTCCTCCAAACTTTCCCCTCCTCTAAACTTTATTTTCTGTTGATGGCATCACCATCAGGCTAGTAATCTCAGAGGGATCTTTCCCCCTCCCTCTTCTCTTACAGCCCTGTCCCTCTTTCACATCCAGTCAGCTTTCAATTTCACCTATATAAGATTTCTACCCTCCAATTCCCACTCCTATAACCATAGTCCAGCTCCTTAACTCTCTTGTTTTTTTGAAAGGGGGAAGGCAAGGCAATTGGGGTTAAGTGACTTGCCCAAGGTCACACAACTAGGAAGTATGTCAAGTGTCTGAGGCTGGATTTGAACTCAGGTCCTCCTGACTCCAGGGCCGGTGCTCTAGCTGCCCCCCCACCAACTCTTCTTTCCCAGACTATTGTAATAGCCTTCTAATTGGTCTTTTTGTCTCTGTTTTCAAATTCACTAGTTGTCCAGCTCCTAGAGTCCTTTATCCACTGTTCTTATCACAAAAATTTTCTACTCAAAAAACTTTCATTAATTTCCTCTTATCATTTACACAATGAAACATACACTTCCAGTACTGATATTCTTGGTCCAATTTACCTTCCATTCTTACCTTGTATTCTTCACATACCATACACCCAGAGAAAGTAGAGTATCCTCTGCCCCAGTTCTGTTCCTGTCCTCTCCAGGTTCTGTGCCTTTTGCTCACTCACATCATTCGATCGTCCCCAATTCTTGAAATGTATCTCCTCCTCCCTATTCTCCTTCCCCTTCCCACCATGGAAACTTCTCTCTGCAAGGCCCAACTCAAATAGCACCTCCTACTATAGAATGCCTTTTCTGAACCCCTCCTCCCTGCTTTGGTTGTAAACCCCTTGAGAATAGGGTCTATATCATAAGTTATCTTTGTATTGACAGTAATGTTAGTTACTTAATGTGTGTGGAATTGAAGTTAGAGTGGTAAATGATAAGGGGTTGCCCTTTCCCTCTGAGATCAGGATTGAATTTGATCAGCTAGGAGGAGGATAGATGCATTGCCTGATGCCAGGAAGAATGCAGGTTGGGGTAGGATGTTGTGGGGGTAGAAATAGAGATTTCCAGTCTCCTGAGAACTCTCCTACCCCAGTGCACTGATGGATATATGCAGAGATGCATGGATAGACCTTTATGGACCAGCCCCCTGGGTGCTGTCCCTCAGCAACCAGAAGGCAAAGGAGGGAAGAGAAACGGAACAGATTCTAGCAAATGTCCTATCATCTCTCCCTGTCTCCCCCATCCTGAATATATATATATATATATATATATATATATATATATATTTGCTGCGTATTAAAGACCTTCAGATCATGTGAGCCTCCCATCCCACCCCCCAATCCACCAGCCAAGTCCTCTAGAACATTCAATTCTGTCTTTCTTTTTGCCATCAGGCTTGCTCTGCTAAGGAGGATTAACTTTGTCGGGGCCTCCCCCTTCCTTAACAATCAGATTTGCTGGCTCAGCCATATGAGTTTATTTGAGATGATGGAAAGCTAACACAAGTCCCTTGAGCTGCTCCCCCGTCCCCTCCCCCTCCCACTGTGTTATTAAAGTAAATTCTTGGCCAAACTCTCCTCTCTATGGTGCCAAGTCACCTCTCACCTCTTACCCTCCCCAGGGCTGCTCCTTCATTCTATGAACCCTCCCAGCTCTGTGTCTATGATTCTGACAAATCTATGCACCTATGAATCACTGGGAGTGGGGAGAAAATTGGTCTGGTCCAGAAAGCAGGGACTTCTATTAAAAAACTATCCTGTGCCTTTTTGGGGGGCTTGGGCCTCAGCTGTCTCCAGCTTCACGTCTCTCTCTACCTCAGTAAAGACTGAGAAGAGGGTGTTAGATGCTCATGTGGCAAGGTCATGGGAAGATGATTTCATGTAACATGACTTTGAGTCTGGGTTGGTGTCTCTATCGCAAAGTCAGGAGGACCATTTCTTCTGGAAACCAGAAGGGATGGAGGACGGGGATTGCATGGGACAGAGAAGGTCCTCTGGACCCCTAAGAGCAATGCATCCGTCCAAGGCAGCAGAAAGAGTGCCAAAGAGGAAGAGCCTTGGCTCATGGTGGTGGTACATGATGGACCAGACTACTACTTGAACACTAGGGTACCTGGTATAGCCAGGGAAGGGAGAGGTTAGCTCAGTGGTGTAGGCTGGAAGTTTCAGCCTCACTCAGGTCATGGTGGTTGTAGAAGTGACAGTAAGGAGGTTGCTCTCCCCAAATCTGACTGAGCCTCTTCCCAGGAAACTGAGTCATAGGATTCAGATCTTTGGGGACTTCTCTTCAACTCCATGCCTGGAAAAGGCACAGGGGTTGGTCATGTGTTCTGTCATCCCTTGGGAGTAGTACATTCTGGTAGGGACTGGGACTCAGAGACTCTTTGGGATTCCTCAATGAACGTGGAGCACACTGCTGATGCTAGAGCCCTACTCCTCCCCAGAGGGTCTTTCTCACCTTGTCCAGATGGCAGCCTCTTTTTTCCCACCTTCACCCCCTCCCCCAACGGCACATATCCCAATAGTCTACTTTGGGAAAGGAAACAGCTGTGAAAACTTTTCCACATCTATCCTGCAGACAGATGTTTTCCCCTTTGCCTATTGTCAGCTGAGCATAGAATCACAGATTACGATTTAGTATTGGAAGGCGTCTTAGAAGACATTTAGTTCAATCCTTTTGTCTTAGAAGTGAGGAAACTGAGGCCCAGAGGAATAAAGTGGCAGCACATGATTCAAACCCAGGGTCTCTAACTCCAAATCCTTCACCTTTTTCGCTTAATCATTTTTCTTTATTACAAGAGATTATTCAGTAGTGGTTATAGGATATAGTGGGAAACTATTGTGGTATAGAAACAAAGGGAGTCAATAAAACAGTAAATAGGAAAATAAGAAAAGCAAAAAAAGTGGGGCTCTTAGCCCTCCTCTTCTAAGGCAGCCAGACTGCTCATGGCTAGGGAACAGCTGGGAGCTACACATCACTTCCCATCCCTGGGAAAAGGGCCATCACTAGGAATTTGCTCTTCCCAGGCTCCCCTGGTCTCTAGCCATGACCTCTGCTCTGTTCTTAATCTTACTGACTTTTGAACTGTTGTATGCTTTTACCTACTCATCTGAAAAGGAAGTGAGCCAGGGAAACAATAGTGTTGAAAGAAGCCAGGACCTTGAGTGTGGGGTGTGTAGTGAAGGGTGTGTGGAGAATGAGAGAGAACAGTTAAGGTACTAGTAGTTGGTGACAGCAGACAAATCTGAGTCTCGGATCAAGGACAACAGTGCTCTAGGCTTCAAGGGGCACCAGCTTAGTCTCTCTAATGTTTTGCTGTCTCTGAACCCCAACCTTACCCAAATCCCTCCCTCTTATCCCTTGAGAAGCATTCAAGCACAATTAGAGAGAGGGTTGCTAGCATTCTATTCCTTGCCCCCAGGTCTTTGTCCATCTGCCCCAAGAAGGGATGGGGTCAAAAGTATGGGGGTATTTGTACCCCCTATTCATTCCAACCCCACTCCAGAGGCTCCGAGTTCCACTCAGCTCACACAGCATGTCTCACATGCTGATTGACAGCAGAGTAAAGAAGTGCCCCTGTGGACCTTGCCCATCAACTCCTCCCCACCTCCATTCCTCCCCCAGAGTTCCTGAACTCCAGCTCAGCAAAGCCCATGTTTCTGAGCAAAGTCTCAGCTTCTCTTGGACAGGGGCTGGACATGGAATAGAATATGAGCCCCATCTATAGATCCATTCTTTTCTTTCCCCATAAACCAACATTGGGAGGGGAACAATTTGGCCTCTCTCCAGGCTTCGACACCTTCTCTCCCCAAATTGAGTTTATTAGGAGGAAGGCCCCTGATTGCCTCTCTAAAGGGCCGTGAGACTTTTGAAGGAGAAGTATGAATGAAAAGGGAATAACACCAAAAACAGCCATACAGATATCTGACCTGAACCCCGAAGCTCTGAAGGTAGTGGAAAGTGGTAGCTTTGTTGGTGAGTCGTTGACAGGAGAGACTAGATTTATTTGGGAGAGAGGAGAAGGGTTTGGATTGTAAGAATCTAACCCAGGGTTCTCTGAGATGTAGGCGAAAGTTCTATCTCATGTATGAGTACGTGTGGATGTGGGGATGTGTGTATGGTGGGGCTGAGGGGAAGGATGGGGGAAAGGAGAAAAGGAGTGGGAAAGAGGCCATCCTACAGTCCTTGTATAAACGAATTTTCATCTTTACTGCCTCAACCCATAAGGAAGAGAGGGCAGAAAGTTGCTAGATCTCTGGTTGATGCCTAACCCAATACTAGCTGCCCTCCCAGGTATACTAGTCCTGTCTCTCTCAGTCCTTATTCTCTCTCCACCCTTGTCCTACACCCCACACCCACATAGGTCACTAATAGAAAGGAAGAATGAGTGAGGTGAGAGGAGCTGCTAGTTCAGTGATACCACTAGCATCTAACCACTAAACGACTAGGAGAAAGATCCTCCCCGCCCCCATACCCAATCTCCATTCCATTTACCAGGAGAGAGAGATGGAGAACTACAGGTATGGAAAACTTATTGAAAGGTTTAGAGGAAAATCTGGGCCAGAGCCCCCCAGTAATAAAGCTCCCCAATCATATAAAGGGAGACAGTTCCAGTGAAGTAAAAAGTGCTAGTACTGATTCCCTTTTTACAAATGAAATAACTGAGGTTCGGAAACTTGTCCAAGGTCACATAACTAGTCATTGTCAAAGGCGGCACATTCAATTCTGATATCTCCAGTTCTGGGGTTCTTTCCATTATAGACCGCTGCCTGGGAATCTCATCCTTCCCGGAAAGACTATTGGGGAGGGAGTTGGAGAAGAGCTGCCTGCAGGTGAAAGAGGGAGTGAGATCTGTTTTTCCTTACATTTTCTCTTCAGGAGAAACGTGTGCGGTGAGGTAAGAGAGGGGAGATGGTGTCCTACAGGGGCAGACTCAGGGCACGCGATAATACCCTTTCCGGGCCCCCCAGCTCTGTGGATCCTGGCTTCTTATCAAATTTTAACACCCTCCCCCTCAACCTGATAATTAAGAACCTTGCCTCGCTATTAATCTTTAAACGAAAATCACTCCGGCTGGAAAGACCGGCTGAGCCAGGACCTCTGAGTTCCTGGGATCGTACCTCCTCCCCCGCCCCTTCCCAGAGAGGTTCGCTAGCTGGCACAGCAGGGAGCGGAGCTCAGCTGTCCTTCAGGAGACACCCCTCCCCCAGAAAGGAGAGCCCCAGGTCAGTACCGGGAGGGGCACACTGCCAGGGGAAACCGCAAACCAACCGTGGAGGGTCCACCCTTTCCCTCCACGAGACCCGTCAGACCAACCTCGTATCCTAGAGACCCTGACGCACCCAGGGGAGTAGTAGCATCGAGACCTAACTCGAACTCTACGCGTATCAGCAGACCCCGGGAGAAGTAGGGTTGCAGGGATAACACGCAAGGATAGGGAGAGCTGCAAAGGCGCGAGGGCTGGCTGCCTGGGACTCAAGAAACTTGCTTTCTCCTCCGGCTCAGTTTTCTTTCTGCGCGGGTTTGGTCTCACTGTTTTTCTCTGTGTCTCTGTCTTGATCTCTCTGTTTCTGTCAGTCACTGTCTCTCTGTCCTTTTCTCCGTCAGTCTCTATTTCTGCCTGATTTTCCCACTGTCCCTTTTTTCTGTGCCTCTGTCTCCATCTCTATCTTCTCTTTTTCTTTGCCTCCAACTTTGTTTCTGTCTACATCTTTTTTTTGTTGTTCTCTCTCCCTCCCTCTCTCTCACTCTCTCTCTCTCTCTCTATCTTTGTCTCTCTCTTTGTCTCTGTCTCTCTCCTCCCCTCCGTCTTAAGCTTTGTTTTTTCTTAATCTTTTTCTCTGTTGTTGATTTTTGTCTGTCATTTCTGTCTCAGTCTATTTCTTTTTGTCTATTCTAGTGTCTTTGTCTCTTTATATCCGTTTCTGTCTCTTTCCATTTTCTCCGTATCTCTCTCCTCCAATATATTCTCTCCAGTATATTTCTTTTCTGTCCTTAACTGTATGTTGTTTTCTCTCCCAATTTTCTTTGCCTATGTCTATCTCATCCCTTGAAGTTTCCCCCTTTTCTCTCTTCCTCTGTCTCCACCTGTTGTTTTCTGTTTTTTTTTCTCTTTATTTGACTGCCTATTTCTATCTCCGTCTCCTGTCTTTCAGTATCTGTCTTTCTACTTTCTATCTCTCTATATCTCTCCCTTTATTCTCACCCCTCCTGCGCTCCCGAGCCAGTGGATTCTTCTTACCCACCTACCCAGCTGACATGGCAAGGGATTCTGTCCCTGGAACAGATCCGGAGCGGAGGATGGGGACCCAGTCGGGGGTGAGGGAGAGGGGCTGGAAGGCTAAATCACCTGGGGCCACTGGCTGGGCCAACGTGAGGGCCAGCAGCATTAGGAACGAGATCATCTTCTGTTACTCAGCTGTCGGTCCGTTTGTCTGTCTGTCCGCTTGGCCACGTATCTGGCCAAGAGTGAGCTGCGGTCTGTCCTGCGGTCATGTTTCTGTCCCAGGGTTTTTATAGAGGAACACCGAGCCTGGGCCAGATAGCCAGGAGAGCTGGACCCCGTAGCCAGGCTCCTCCCCCCTCCTCTCTTCTTCCCTCCCCTACCCACCCTTCCTGGAATCCTTCCCTTCCTTTCCTCTATTTTCTACCCCCTCCTCAGTTCTTCTCCCTCCCTCCTCTTCTTCCCCCTCCCCTCACCTCTTCTCTCTTCCATCCTTCGTCGTCTGTTCCCCCTCTCCCTATCTCCACTCCTCTTTCATTGCTCCCACTCTTTCTCCTCTTCCTCCTCTCTCCTCCTTTGCTCTTCTTCATTTCAGTCAGTCATCCAGTCAACACACATTTATTAAGAGCTTGTTAACTGCCAGGCACTGTGCTGGGTGCAGGGATACAAAGAATGGCAAAAGAGAGATCCTGCCCTCCCGGAGCTCATGATCTTTTCCCTCTCTCCTCCTTTCCTTCTCCTACACAAATTCTCATTAATATTTGCCTCCCCCATCTCCACCCTGGTCACTATCTCTGATGGATGCATATTGGAGAGGCAGAGAGTGTCTGACTGGGATGCCCTGCCGAAGAAGGCAGGGCACGGAGGAGGATGGGAAGGAGGGCTTAGGGACAAGTCCTGAAAGGTCATTTGACTTTCCCATTAATGAATTCTGAACTGCTCAGCTCCTAGAGGGTCCGGGTATAATTGGGCCTGGGAGCAGAGTATCCTGGAGGGAAGGGTACACAGCCAGTCTACACAGTCTGTTAACACTTAGTCCTTTATCAACTGCCTCTTCCTGGTCATTCTGTTTCTGGTCTCTCTCGCTGGAAAGAAGAGGGTGGAGTGGAGCTCAAATTCACACCCGGGATCCAGGTCTTCAGAGCTACATAACGAAACCCCTTTTAAAAGGTCCCAGAATACTGAGAATTTCTCGTTCTTCTTCATCCACAACTCCCCACCCCATCCTCTCCGATGCCATCTACCTAGATTCTAGAGCTGGCCATTAGGCTTTTAGCTCGCCCGAAGCGGACGAAGTCTACTCAAGCTTAAGACTGCGACAGTGGACCCGAAGGCCCCTGGAATAAAGATCTTGCCCTCCTCCTTCTCTTTCTCTTCTTCTCCTCCTCACCGGAGAGACTTAGGGGTCAGGACGTGGTGTTACCCCATTTCAGTCTCTGGAACTGTGTCCTAGGTTGGATGCAGCATGGAGAGCAAATTGCCCATAGTGACCGGTTGGAGAGAAGGGACAGCAGGGGAGGAACACAGAATGGACTTCCGGGTGTAGGAGCTGGGTGTTTGTCCCTAAACTTCGATCTCAATCCTTTTTTTTTTTTTCTCTCCAGTCTCTTTAACTGTCCTTGTCTCTGCCTCAGTTTCTGCTTCAATTTCTTTGTCTGTCTCTGCCTGTTTCTATCTCAGCTTCTGTCTCCGTGTCTTTTTCTCGGTTTCTGACTCAGTATCAGTCTATATATGCTTTTTTAAATTTAATTCTTAAAATTTATTTATTTTTAGTTTTCAACATTCACTTTTATAAGATTTTGAATTCTAAATTTTTTCCCCTTCCCTTCCCTCTCCCTTCCCCAAGACGGCCATGCAACCTGATATAGGCTAAAGATGTAGAATCATATTAAAATCATGTCGTGAAAAAAGAACAAAAAGGAAAAACCATGAGAAGGAAAGGAAAAAGAGAGAAAACAGTAGGTTTCGATCTGCATTCAGACTCCATAGTTCTTTCTCTGGATGTGGATAAGCATTTTCCATCATGAGTCTTTTAGAATTGTCTTAGATCATTACACTGCTGAGAAGAGCTAGGTTTGTCAAAGTTGGTCATCGAGCAATTTTGCTGTTACTGTGTACAATGTTCTCCTCGTTCTGCTCACTTCACTCGGCATTAGTTCATGTGAGTCTTTCCAGGTTTTTCTGAAGTCAGCTTGTTCATCATTTCTTCTAGAACAGCAGTATTCCATTACATTCATATACCACAACTTGTTCAGCTATTCCCCAACTGATGGGCAGCCCCTCAATTTCCAATTCTTTGTCACCACAAAAAGAGTTGCTATAAATATTTGTGTACATGTGGGTCCTTTTCCCTTTTTTATGATCTCTTTGGGATAGAGTCAGCCTGTATATCTTACTCTGTGTCTGAATCTCTGTTTTAATCTTGCTGTCTCTGTCATTCAGTTTTAGCTTCCAGCTCTATCAACAACAGCCTCAGATCTGAAGTTTTCCATTGGACAGATGATAAGGGCATTCCTTGAAAACCAGGCAAAGCTGCCTTTCCTTTCCACCATCTAGGGCCTCCTAATTTCTGAGTAAGAGATATGAGGTCAAGAATGTTGAGAACAAAGGATGCTTCTGAGACTAACAGGAGTAGGGCCAAATCAGACCTTCCATCCCTAGGAGACCATGTGAAGAAGGGAAATTTAAATGGAGGATCAGAAGCAGCTGGAGAAGTCCTTGGGAGGTTTCTTCCTGCCTTCCTAATCTCTCCAAAGCCACTATCCTCTGGGATCCCCCTAGGGCGCTCTCCCAGAGACCCTAGAGGTGATGAGAACAGTGTGGGAATCAAGGAAATCTTTAGACAAAGGAAGAGGACCAAAGGAAGAATGAAGCTTGTGGAAGAGGGGAGGAGGCAGCTGGGGGGTGGAGGTATCAGATTTTTTTTCCTCAGATCTCAAGAGACCCCATCTCCTATATGCTAAATGCACATACTGAAATGATTTTGTCAGGAGGGGGGCTACTAGCATCTGGAACCCTCTAGTGCTGGATAGAGACTGCATGTACAATTCTTTCTTACCCTCCCCACACCCAAAATACTCACTTTTACTGGATCCAAAGTCTACTTGTTTGGGAAAAGGAGGGGCAGGGAGGAGTGGGTGAGTCTGTGAGGGGAGAATTTGGCAGTCCAGACATACTTAGTACAACCCAGGGCCTTGCCAGGTAAGCTTTGGACAATCTCACCCCACCACCTTACCCTAGGAGGATACCCATTTGCTAACAGCCCTCTACAATCCTGGCATAGAAATTTTCCCCACCCCTTCTAAGCCTGAGAAGTGAGCTTCTTTGAACCATATGGGCAGGGTGGGGGAATCTAACTTATTGAATTGTTCCCTCTACCCATAACAATGCAGACTGGAACTCCTGGCAGAGATAACTCTTTCCACAGATACAGACCTTCCTTGTTCCAAGGATACCCTTCCCCCACCCCCTTCCCCAGCACCACTCCACAAACACATGAACCACGAACACATGCGCACATAAATAGCCCTTACACTCCAGTCACCCCTGGCCCAGGATCACACAACTCTATGGAGTCGCTTTCATCCTCCCAGACGTGTTGAAGAGGGATCATCTATACCAGTTCCCCACCCCACCGCTGATCCACATCCCCTTTCATTTCTGGTTTTTCTGACTCCACCAAGCCCAAAGCCCCTGGGGTTGTTTATGACCCTGTAACTAGCCAGACTCAGAAGGCTGGCTTTGGAGTCAGAGCCCCTAGATTCAGATTTCGGCTCTGCCATTTACTACCTCTGTGATCTTGGGGAAATCACACCAACTCCATGAGCCTCAGCTTCCTCATCTCTAAGGTGAGGGAGATTATGCTAAATGACATAAGGTTCCTTCCTACTCTAAATCTTAGATCGTATGTTTCTCTGTGTTCCTTCCTGCCAAGAGGACCTTGGTGGAGGTGGGGAGAGGAGAGAGGAAGAACAGAGGGAGGGGGGGTCTCAAAGTTAACCACTTCTGCTCTCTTCCCAGTGAGCTTGAGAGGATGCTCCTCAGGGGAGCTTCTGCTGCTAAGCTGGGTGACAGCTGAAACACACCAGATCGAAAAGGAGCCACAGATGCAGCTTGAAGAGAAAGAAAAGAAGGGTCTAGTCTTTAAGATTGCAATTTAGAACTCAAGTGACCGCTGAACAAACTCCTTCATTAAGTTCCATGTTGTTGAAGAGGAATTTGCACATATACAAGCATTCAAAAGTCTCTCTCATGAAAACAAGCCACTGGCTTTATCAACAAGGCCAAGAATGATGAATTGGTCTATTTTTAATGCACCATTTTGACTAGTGACCCTTTGTTCTTTTATATGGGTACATTATATCCACCATATGGGCAGGCATTAAAATTTGGGACAATAAAAGAAATCTGATCTTGAATAAGTAGCTTCCTATCTTCTATCTCTGATATATGCCTACAGATTATTTCATTGTTCACCAGCGATCTTCAAGTATTGTTCCCTGAACTCATGTAGAAATACAGCAGACCCTTCTCTAGGTCTCAGTTTCCTACAGTTCAACCTTTCCATTTGTAAAGGATTAGTAACATTCCTTAGAAGAATATGGCCAATCTGGTTAACCCTTCTATTTTCTTGGAGAAATTAAGCAACTTGTTTAATTTCCTACAGATAGAAAGCAGCAATGCTAGATTTATCCGGTTCTAAATTCTGTGCTCTCCCCACATTACCTCTTCTTCTCATCAGGTAGCTGCATGCTGATGTGTCAATCCAGTGGGCTGGCACCCTGCAGGGACTTGCGTATCTTTTGGCATTAATTATATCCACACCCAATTGGTTTCTCCTTAGTTGCCAATTGAAATTTTTGAAATTTTCATGTGTAACAGAGTAAGGCTTTGTGAACTGTCATTTGTGAACTACCACTTCACCATCTCTTTCCTGTCTGCTGAGATGGTGTGATAGAATTTTTCACATTTCTCTCTACTCACAACATGGAGTAGGTCCAGGTCACTCACCTTCTCCTGCACCATGGAGTGTCATTGCTGTTCTTTAGTTGTATTCAACTCCTTGTGACCTCCATTTGGGGTTTTCTTGGCGGAGATACTGGAGTAGTTTGCCATGTCCTTTTCTAGCTCATTTTACAGATGGGGAAACTGAGGCCAACAAGGTTAAATGACTTACCCAAAGTTACATAGCTAGTAAGTATCTGAGGTCAGATTTGAACTCAGATCTTCCTGATTCCAGGCTCAGTACTCTATCTTCTGTGCCACCTAGCTGCCCCTGTACACCGTGGACTAGCTTTCCCTAAAAGGGGGCAAGGGGCACAGTGGATAGAGTGCTTGGCCTGAAGACTGATTTCAAATCCAACCTCAGATACTTCCTAGCTGTGTGACCCTGGGCAAGTCACTTAGCCCTGTTTGCTTCGGTTTCCTTGTCTCTAAAATGAGCTGGAGAAAGAAAAGGCAAACCACTCCAGTATCTTTGACAAGAAAAACCCAAATGGAATCAGGAAGACTTGGACACAACTGAAAATGATTCAGCGACAACAACAATCTAGTAGTAGTGTTGCTAAGTCAAAGGGCACGCATGCACAGTTTAATACCTTTTTGGGGCGAAGGTGCGAAACTGAACAACAACAACAAAAAGGAGGCAAAGCTTCACCCCGCCCGGACCTGATTGGTGCCAGCTTTGCTGACACACCCTCTTGGCCAGCCTAAGAGTTTAAAAAGTTCTAGCTACATTTAGTCTAGGCTTCTTGGATTTGGTGAATTTCTGAAAACCATGCCAATCACCAGTTCCTTCCCTATCTTCTGGTCTGGTGACCAGACTCATTTCCATACAAGCAGGCATCCAGAGAAACTAAGGGCTGCTGGATTCTTGTTGCATGTCCCTGCTGTGTTAGGGCAAAGCAAACCTCATTTTTCAAACCGTTCAGTGACTCAGGTGCCTCATTTTGTCTCAGTATCAAACCCTAAACTAAGAGTGCTGGCATTAGAACCACCTTCAATAGACAGGATAGTGGGTTTTGGTATTATCTCATTGGGTCTACCACAGAACTGTCAGGCAGACCTAAAGTTATGCTCTTATGAATGGGGACCAAAATATGCATAAAATAAGGCATAAGATGTCACATGCTAGTGGAAAATGTCAGAGGATCTCAACTTGTACTTGCATAGTACATCATCCCTGTGACATCATCCCTGACAAGTTGACATATTACCTATATTTGGAACTCTATTTATTGGTCTTCTTGCCTTACCAGGGGCAGCTAGGGGGCACAGTGGATTAGAGTACAGGGCCTGGAGCCAGGGAGACCTGAGTTCAAATCCAGCCTCAGACACTTACTGGCTGTGTGATCCTGGGCAAGTCACGTAACCCTGTTAACCTCAGTTTCCTCATCTGTAAAATGAGCTGGAGAAGGAAATGGCAAACCATTCTAGTATCTCTGCCAAGAAAACCCCAAATGGGTGTCATGAATAATTGAACTCAGCTGAAACAACTGAATAAACAACTGTCTTACCAGGTACCCATTTACTAAATTTTTTGTTATGTTATTACTATCTATGATTTCCACCCATTGATAGAACATAAGCCCTCTGAAGGCAGGGATTGTCTTGTTTCAGTATTTGTAGGGGCTTAATAAAGCATGTTGTTTGATTGCTCCCAGTTCTGACGTCTTTACCCAACCAAATAAGGATGCCCTTCAAGTAGGTGAAGACCCTAGGCTGCTTAGTGGGTAGAGTGCTGGGGTTGAAATCAGGAAAACTTAAGTCTTCTGTCACTTGTTAGCTCTATAATCCTGAGAAAGTCACTTAACCTGCTTGTCCCACCTATAATAGCATCCACCTCCCAGGGTTGTTTTCAGGATAAAATGAGATATATGTAAAGTGCTTTGCAAATGTACATAAATGTTAGCTGTTACAACTTAATAATAAAGAGCTCTGGATTTGGAGGGGAAAAAAGCTACCCACTACTACAGTCTGGAGGTTGCGTGGGCTCAGGCCCCCCAGGTGAGGCATTTCTGGGAGTTCTCTCTGCATGCTTTCCATGCCTTTGTGTGCCCACTCCCCCATATACAAATGCCAATGAAGGGGGCAAATACAACTTAATAATAAAGAGCTCTGGACTTAGAAGGGGGAAAAGTTAACTGTTGCAGCCTGGAGGTAGCATAGGCTCAGTTTTCCAAATGAGGCACTTCCAGGAGGTCTCTCTGCTGGGGCGGGGGGGAGGGGATTTATCCCGGTCCTCTATACAAATGCCAATGAAAGGGCCAAAGTAAGAGTGAATCTCTCCACCTCTTCCCTTCCCCCAATCCCCAAAGCCATGATGTGTTTTCCCTGCTCCCACCCCCTCCACTGGGTGTTCATTTTCACAGATAGATATGTGTAAGCATTCTTCTAGCAATGAGACTTAGGGTGGGATTAGGGTGCCCCTCGGTTTGCTATCTCTCCCATGAGAAATCTGCCCTCTGTAAGCCAGGAGGGCTCAGGGACCTTTGTCAGCAGCCTGAAGGGGTTTGTTCAGGCCCTTTGGCTCAACATCAAAGCTGCCTTCCATTGAACTGATCCACCCAGGGAGCCTCAGGCCTGAATGAGGGAAGAGGAGGGGCAGCCCCCTGAACTGGGTTTTTCCTGTGTGCCTCAGTTACTCCTGCTCCTTGCTAACAGCTCCCCTAAATGTGTGCATGAAGGAGTGATAAACCTTTCCAGTTTCTTTTCTTTTTTGTATTTCAAGTTAAGGGCGGGGGTGGGGGGGGGTGGAGAAGGGGGTGGGAGAGAATTATAAAACTCTAAGCTGAAATAAGGTTGTCAGAACCCCGGGGGGATTGGAATTATTCTGGGAAGGTTGTGTGGGGCAAAGCTCTCCCATAAACTTGGCTCTGCATTGCCTGAGAAGAGGGCAGTCACCCCCTGCCCTGGCATCAGTTCACCCTGTTCCTCTAACCATAATTCTAGGCGAATGACCCTGGCTCTTAGGTGGGTCACTCTATGGGTTTTTATTTTATTTTCCACTCTTATCTCTGAACTCTCTTCTCATTTCTGGTTCCTACCATTTATAGCCACCTGCCTCTCTTTCTCCCCTACCTCTAAATCTTACCCTGAGGACAGCAAGTTCTGATCTCCAGGTATAATCACTGCAGGGCTGGGCTGGTACCCATCCAGGTGATTTACAGCTACCTCACTCATAAAAATGTAGAGCATAAATTGGAAAGGGCCAAGCCCATGGGTCACGGATCGAGAGATTGGTTGTGTTCCATTTGTGTTAGGGTTGTCAGGTTAGAGGTATCATCCTTAAGCAGAGGGACCTAGTTGAGACTAGAGGCAGATGGATGAGGTTTGGGGAGGTTCCCTGTCTTCCATAATTTTCCCCTTCCCTAACCCTTGTTTTCCATGCCCTTTGTGTGCCCATTCTTCCCTTCTTTTTTTTTTTCCTTTTTTTCTGTTCATATCCCTGGACAGAGATCCAGGAATTCTAGGCTCTAATTCTGGGTCAGCCACTTGCTAGCTATGTGATCTTGGTTAAGTCCTGTAACCACTCTGGGCTTCAGTTTTCTCATTTACAAATAATAAAAATAATAAAAAATAAAGAATAATAATTTTATCTGCCTTGTCTCCCTTTATAGTAAAGTTTACCTTAAGAAGTTCTAATGAAATGGTAGACATGAGGGCACTTGGTAATAAGAACTGACATTTGTATATATATATACATATATATATAAATATATATATACATATATATATAGTTTACAGTTTTCATTATTCCTCCTTTGGATCTAGAGGCAACCAGGTAGCATAGTAAACAACACAGAGACTAGAGTCAAGAAGACCTAGGTTCAAATCCAGCTGCAGACACTTACTGGCAGAGCAAGTCAAATAACCTCCATCAGTCTCAGTTTCCTTATCTGAAAAAAGGGAATAACCAAGGCATCTACCTCTCACAATGGGGAGAGTTTGAGGATCCCATGCGACAATATTTGTGATGTCACTGTCCTAGTAGGTATTTAGTAAATGCTTGTTTTCTTCCTTTTTTTCCTGGATCTTCCCTGTGTATTCTCTTTCTCTGCAGTGCCCTGAACCCTCTGTCCAATCCCCAATCCCTCCACCAAACCTGGATAGGTCCCAATGCTTTGGGGCTACCCCTCCACCACACTCACTTAGTCACCATTTCCCTCTTGGGGTTTAAATAATGTGGTCTTGCTGCCAAAATTATTGAAGTCAGAAAGAGTTGGACATGACTGAAAAAATGACTGACAAATAAATATTTATCCACAATAATAAGAAACGGGCCAATGATCTGAAGAGAAATTAGGACTAGGCTTGTAGGAAATATGGTGGGGGATGGGGCAAGGGAAGGCAAAGTTACAGGATGTGTACAGAGGTCCTGAGTATTTGCTCTTGGGAGGTGTGGGTGTGCTCCAGAGCTGAGTGTAGAGGGGACAGTGTTTGCGACCTGAAAAATGAATGCTTGGAGTGCTCCATTCCCTTATACCATATGGAGTTATTCACAGTGGAAGGACCTTGTTTTACTTTCATCTCCTGAGGGGTGGGGGAAGTTGTTCCCATCACTTACATCCTGGAATTCCCACAGGCTTATGTCAGGACATTGTTTAGGTAACTGAGATCTTGGAGGCCAACCCCTTCAGTTTGTTATCGTTGTTGTAGTTCAGTTATATGCAACTCTTTGTAATCCCGTTTGGGGTTTCCTTGGCAAAAATACTGGAGTTATTTGCCATTTCCTTCCGCAATTCATTTTATAGATGAGGAAACCAAGGCAAACAGGATTAAGTGACTTGCCCAGGGTCACACAGCTAGTAAATGTCTGAGGTCAGATTTGAACTCATGAAGATTAGTCTCCCTGACTCCAGGTCCAGCACTCTTATTATGGAGATCTGATTGAGGGGCAGTACCTCCCAGCATTCTCTCCCTTTCCCCAGACCATTGTGAACCTCTCACTAAGGTCCTGGCTCCCTGGCTTTGGACCTGGATCCACTCGACCTCTCTATCCATGATTGGTAAGAGAAGAGACAGTTAAGAAAAGTCCAGTGTCCTGCACACCTTTCCTGCCTGCCAATGTCCAGGAGGGGCTTTGAGCTACTTTCTTCTTATTCCCTTAGATGGCAGAGTTAATGAGAGGAAGAGAGCGAGAGTTGGTCATTGGGGTGGAGAGGATACTTTCCAAGAGGAGGGTGAGAGGAAAGAGGGCATGGGAACCTTATGACATCAAACCTTCTAAAATAGAAACAAAACTGAGAACCATGGCCATCACAATGAAGAAAAAAACAAACCATGCTCCTCACTCCAACCTTGCAGATGTGTTAAAATATTCTCCCTCCTGCCCCTTATGATATCCTGGCCACAAAACCTATGTTGTCTTGATAAGCAGGAAGCTGGAACTGGGCTGTTAGGGGTTCTCTTATTTGTACTTGGTCTTACCATACACAGGGAATGATGCCTTTCAGGTGTTAGATACTTCATTGTTAATAAAGTAAGGATGCCTGTAAGGGCATTTGTTGTCTGGGGGGATGACTGGGCTTCAGAGTCAGTTTTTTAGGGAAGTTGTGTTTAGACAGATAGCATCAATGGAACGATCAAGGAAAGGAGTGAAGGATTTTCAAAGGTTGCATTGGTAAGAGAACCCAGGATCCATTGTACCTGTTCTCCACAGAGCTGGAAGATACTTCAAAGGTCATCCAGTCCAACTTCTTTATTTTCTACATACAGAAGCTGACGCCATAGAGGAAGCCTGAGAGTAGCCTCTCTTCCTCCCTTTGCTCAAGATGGAGAGTACCAATGTGTGTCCTTGGGGAAAAGTTTCTTTTGCCATGAAATAGTTGATGCAGTGCACATCAACATCCCTCTTTTTGGGGGACTGATAAGAGTTTCAGTGATACAGAGTAATAAGGACAAGTGATTCGCTGAGCTGGTCTGGGGGCAGAGATTGCATTGCCATGGCTGTCATAGGAGCAGCTTCATAAAATTAAGAAGAAATGGAAATATGCTGAAATTGACATGATGCATAAACTAAAGGGAGAAAGAGAGAGAGAGAGAGAGAGAGAGAGAGAGAGAGAGAGAGAGAGAGAGAGAGAAATTAGGGCACCTAGATTGCCCGAAGCACAGGCAAGCAAATGAGTGAAGTCAGGGAGAGCAACGTGAAAATGGCCATGAGATGCTGTCCCTTCACTGAAGTCCTTGACACCACTGTGACTAAGCGCTAGACTATGACTAAGTCCTGGACTACAAGTTGAAGCAGTTCTCCGAGTGTAGTCTGGTAACCCCGGGGGTCCTTGAGACCCTTTCAGAGGGTCTACAACGTCAAAACTATTTTCAAATAGTAAGATGTTTTTATTTCTAATACAGCAAATATCAATAGATGTAACCTATACAAACAAAAGTTCTCTGGGAGCTCAATAGTTTTTAGGAGTGTAAGGTTTGAGAACTACAGAATTAAAGTAACTCTGTTAAACAGTAAGGGATAGAAGATTACTACCAGTCAGAATTGTTTCTTTTATTTGTTTCTATGCTTTTCCTACCTTTAATAAAATATGTTCTCTGTTAAAAGTTTTGTCAGTTTGTAGATAAGCATGGCAGAGAATCAGGACCCTTAGAGAAAGACATGAACCACATTTGAGTATACCTAGTGGCTGAACTCTAGATGAGTTCTGAACCATTAAAGATTGAGAGAAGCCAGTTCAAAAATTGAAGCCAGTTCAAGGGAGCTCAGACCTTGAACCACAGATTACACAGATGAAGAAATGGAAGCCCAGAAAAATGAAGGGACTGATTGAAGATTACAGAGACAGTGAGTAGCTAAAACAGATTTAAGATCCAAATCTTATGACTCTGAGTCCAATTGCTCTTTCTACATCACACTAGAGCCAAATTGTCAGCTGCAGCTGGTAAATCAATCCAATGTCTCCTGATCCCATGAATTTCCTTTGTGTGTTTATTCATACATTTATGTGTTGTTATTCAGTAGTGTCCTACTCTTAGTGACCCCATTTGGTTTCTTGGCAAAGATACTGGAGTCGTTTGCCATTTCCTTTTACAACTTATTTTACAGAGAAGGAAACAGGGTTAAGTGACTTGCCCAGGGTCACACAGCTAGGAAGTGCCTGAGATCATATTTGAATTCAGGTCTTCTTGACTCTAAGCCGAACACTCTACCCACTGCACCACCTAGTGGCCTTTACATTTATGTACCTCTGTGAGTATTTTTTTTTTTTAGATTTCTTCCTTCAAGGCTCAGTTCAAGTGTGGCCTCCTCCATAAAGTCTTCCTTATCTTCCTTTGATGAAAGTGTTCTTTCCCTTCTAAAATTTTCCTGTCACATATCTGGATCTTTCCCTTAACACCAATCATTCCCCTGACACCAATTATCTGTGTACATGTCATAGTCTCCTTTCCTACTGGCTAAATGTTAAGTTCATGGAGGGTAGAAAGTTTAATTATTTTATTGTAATTGTGTAATTATTTTATTTGTGTATCTTTGGTGCTAGCACTACATCCTTGTATATAATAGATGTTTATAGTCAAAATTTATGGATTATGTGTGTGGGGAGCAACGAAGTGGGTCTTTAGATATGGGTTTCTGAGACAACAGTGACCTCTGCTGGCCATGCTCTCTGCATAGGTTGATTGCATAAATTCTAGTTGCATTGGCTCTCCCTGTTTTCTCCTCCTATTGGTAACTGGAAGATTCTTCCTGAGGGCTAGCTAAAATTTCTCTTGTAAACTCTATCAATTCTTTCTGAGTTCTCAATTGGCTATGGTTACCAGAAAATACATAGTTTGAAGAGATAACATTCAGAGAATTTAAGACCAATTTCTTCATTTCCTCCACCCAGCCAAAACCTCCCTCTAACTGTGCTCTGTGAATGCTACCTTTTTCATTTTCCCTGTATTACTTGGACAGATCTTTGCTGGGTAACAGAGGTATGTTGAATGAACCAGGCTATTTCCAAGCTTCTTTCTCAGTAAGCTTTTCCCCATCTCCCAGACCTGATTATCCTTACTCAGCTAAGAGAATCCTAGTCTATCAAAGAAATTTCTACTTAACAAAATATCAATCTGATTGCTCCAAATCCATTGCGGAGGGCACACCTTTGGTCTCTGATAAGTGTTCCCTGTGGAAATAATGCTGGCTGGTGATTAGATCTATTTTGCCCCATGGGTTATCATAGCAACCAGGAGGTGGGGGTGGGCAGCAACTATTTTCCTTGGTTAGTAACGCAAATGCTCCAATGGGCAGGTGGTTAAAATTTAATCAGCCCCTGGTAGGAAAGGGGAGTTGGGACTGCCACCTTTACTCTTCCATTTGCAAAGCTGTGGAGTGGGACTGTGTAGCTCTGTGATATTAGTGAGGGGGCTATGATGACTTTGCATGAGAATTGCTCCTGGAATGGTAGCCAACTGTGGAGCCCACAGCTGGTATTAGTACTAGGCATCCCTCAGGTAACTCTCAACATCCCCTCCCTAGTCTCTAATGGGGTGGTCATCATAGTCATCTTGACATCCCATGATCTGCACCACCCCATCTTCATGCTCTTTGGCAACCTGGCCTTGTCAGACCTTTTGTCTAGCTCATCTGGCCTCTGGATCTCCCTGCTATTCCTGGCCCATCCAGACAATACCATTCGTGGTTCCCGTGATCTGCTGGTACCATATGCTATTTATGCCACCTCAATCTTTTCCACCATCTACAACCTGGTCAGTATTGGCATGGAGAGGTACCTGATGGTGGTGGGTGGGGGAGCGAGGGCTCCAGCCAAGGTGTCCAAGAGAAAAGCAGTGACTGTGGTCTTGGCTAACTGGGCCCTTGCAGTCACTCTGGGTTCACTACCTCTGCTATCTTGGAATGTCCTGGACAGTGGTTGCCAGCCTTCGGAACTCTATAGTCCCTTCTGTATAAACTACCTAATTTTCATCACTGTCCCTCACTGTGTGGTGGCCTTGGCTCTGCCCCTTTTCAGCGACCTGAACATTGTGCTGATGCAGAGAAAGCAGGAGGCTGCCATGGAGAGTCATGGAGGAGGGGGGTCCAGATTAGCTGAGGTTCCCGTGGTCCAGACCAGCATTGCTATCTGGCTGCTGACTCTGGCTTCCTACCTTCCCTTCTTTGCTGGTGTTCTGGTGGATGCGGCTGCCTGGCATTGCCCTGAGGATCTATATCCTGGATTCTTTGTGTTCCGAAATGTGACCGCCATTATGATCACCCTCAATGCCCTAGGGAACCCCGTGCTCTACACTCTCAAGATTAAGAGTCTAAGCAGCAAGTTTCTTCTCCTCTTCTCTAGGTGCTCTCCCAACAACCAGATCCAAATGCAAGATGTTAGGGATGTTAGGGACATTAAACCCTGATGATTTATCCCCTCTCCCAAAACTGGATATTGCCAGGAACAGAAGGGAGGGGGCATCATCTATACTAGATTCATTCTGAGGCAAGGGATTAAGTAGGGGAGGAGATTCCAAACTGCATATAATGCAGAGGGACATTCTTCAATTATCTTGGTAGGATTTAATAATCACAAGTAATCTTTCTCATAGTGGGGGTGGGTTAGGTGTGCTTTTTTGTCCTTGCTATTGAATAGTTCATCTTGGCTGTGTAGGCAAGAACAAGGGTTAATTTGGATATAAAATGAGAAGGACTTGAGTAACTTAGGAGAAATCAGGTTGTCTCATCATTTTGGTATCTGCTCCAAACTCATTTAAATAAAGGCTTTCAGTGTGTGCATGACTGAGAGGGACAGGGAGCCCTCAGGATTATTGACATAGTGGACTGAAGTCAAGGTCACTTTAACTTTCTGATGGAGAATTCGAAGACAGAGGGAGACAGTAGGGAAAAGGATCTTTTCACATACCCTAGATGTCTCCTAGATGATCTCTCCTCGCCTCTGCTGCGAGGCAGAGAACGTTGGACCTGGTTCAGCACTCGAGGGGTTGGACAGCTCCCACCTTACCCGCTGAGCTGGAGGAGTTGCAGGCTTGAGTCCTGAAGTGGAGCCAGGGGTCTGACGTATTCCACACTTATGCAATATTCCTCTCCACTCCTGGAGCTTTTGGGCAGGGGCTGTGAGGGCAATAGTGGGGCGGGGAGGGTGTCTCCGGAAACCAACGGGGGAGGGAAAAAGAGAGGGGAAGGGAAGTCTGATTCCCCCCGCCAGGTGCCTTCCCTTTTCTGTTCTCTCTAGACCTCACCTTAGTATTTTTCACTCTCCCAAGAATAAATTTACCTCTTCTTGATACAGTTGTTCAGCTCACTCCTTGTATTTTCTCAACTTGAGTAGGTGTCTGGCACTATAGTCAGAAAGCACTAAAGACAGAGACTAAAGGAACACAACCCAAATCGGATTGCTCTGTGCCAGTGTGAACCCTGAGAATTTACAGTAAAGACCATGAATTTGTATTTTTCTGATGGGAAGATGGAGGTTAGATTCGACGGTTCCCTCGGTCAAAAGGGCAGCTGAATACTAGTCCCTAAGGTATTTTGTCTCGATGTCCCCAGTCCTCTTCTTCCTTCTCCACCCAGTCTCCCATGCCCATACCTGGGATTTCTGTCCTTGGTTGGGGTGGGGGAGGGTGGTGGAACTCAGGAACATGCCTAAGGGGCAAATCACTCTTGATCTTTCCACTCATTCCTATGTACGCATGTATTTATGTAACTTTGGACTTGATTGGTGACTTCTTTGATGTAGGGAGGTCCTCTCTTTAAGCAGATTGGCACCTTCTTGGCACTTACAGTCTTAGTTTCATGAGGGATTTTGAGGGTTAAATTAATTACCCCATGTATCAGAGGCAGGACATGGACCCAGGTCTAAGGTCAACTTTATAGCCACAACATCTAGTTAAAACAAGGTCACAGGCAAGTCAGGACCTCACCCTTGTGATGTCATTGGTCTTCTCTGATTGTAAAGGACAATAGGACAATGCAAACAGCTTTTAGCCACAAACGAGCCACTGAGGGGAAGTGAGTGGGATGGGAGAATACCAGAATTCCTGTAGGGAAAGGATTTTGGAGATTGTCTAGTCCAAATTCCTTCTTTTTACAAAAGATGGAACTGTCCCAGTGAGGACCTAGCTCTTTAAAATTGGTATTATCCCTACCCTATTATGACTGAGTGAGGCTCTAGGCATCCTACTAAAGTTCTTGGGCAGAACCAAGGTTCAAATTCAGGTTCAGCCTGGCACAGTCAGTGTGATTTTCACTACAACAAAAGAATAGTCTTTCCTTTAGGTCTTTAGTGACAGGTTTTATTTGTGTGTCTGTGTGTGTTGTTTTTTGTTTGTTTGCTTTTTGGCAGGGCAATTGGGGTTAAGTGACTTGCCCAAGGTCACACAGCTAGTAAGTGTGTCAAGTGTCTGAGGCTGCATTTGAACTCAGGTCCTCCTGACTCCAGGGCCGGTGCTCTACTCACTGGGCCACCTAGCTGCCCCTTTTATTTGTTTTTTAAAAGAGCCGGTGGAGGCCTTCACCTCATTTTTTCCAATCTATTGACTTCTCTGATATCCCTCCAAACTCTAGAAGCCTAGGAGTCCACAAAGTGCCAACAGGTGGGGGATGCCATAATCCCCATTTGTCATACCCCAAAGAAGGCTCAGGCCAGAACTTGAGCTTCAGCCAAAGGATCCCAAAGCAGTGTCACCTAAAAGGCTGGAGAGAGGAGGAGAAAACTAAGGATCAGGAGAGATGGGTGGGGCATGAGGGTCAAGTTGCCTGAGCACTACATAGGAACAGACCTAACAGCAGAAGAGAAAGTAGCTACCCAAGAATTTACAGCATTTACTCTGCACAACAGAGATCATTATCATCTCCAGCAGATGGTGAGTGTTCCCTTAGATAACTTTCTTTTCTTCCAGGGAAAAAATCACCAAGGCTCTCTGTCTTCTGCTCTAATCTTGAGAATGCTCTTAGCTCCTGTCTTCCAACCCCTCTTGGAGAGGGGACAGAAGGGGGCTATGGAAATGTAGAGGTGCCACCTCAGCCAAATAACCCAGAAGGAAAGACCTGAGTCTCTATCCCTTGCCTACCTTTATCCCTATCCCCTCCTGGTTGTAGTCCTCCATCTTAGTTTCCTCAAAAAGATGGTTGAAGAAGAGGGACTTAAGGGAGCTGTCACCAATTCAAGAAGGGAAGGTCCATTTTGGGTTGCCTGTGGGACGGTTAGGGTCCCATTCTAGACGTTAGTTCTTCTCTAGTTGGCACACCCAAGCAAAGAAAGCCCAAGGAGTGTTTTTACCAGGTTGGATGTGCTTGCTTTAGTTTCACAGAGTCCCAGAAGGCTCTCTAAAACATCTCTCTAATATGCCTCCTTCTCTCCTTTGACACTGCCACCATTTTAGCTCTGGACCTCATCAACTCCCCTCAATTACTGCAATGGATGATTTGTGGGTTTGCCTTCCCCCACTCTAATCCAACTTCCATTCAGTCACTAAATCACTAAAGTGATTTTCTCACAGCACAGGTCTGATCATGTCAGTCCTGGGGGGGTCTCTCCCCCACCCACAACAAATAAACTCCAGAGGCTTGCAATTGTTTCCAGGTGCAATGCTCTGTTTGGCATTCAAAGCCCTTCACAATCTAGCCCTTTCCTACTACAAAGTCTTCTTATACCTTACTTCTGGATAAGTACTCTTCAACAGCCTCTTGGCTCTTCTACAAATGAGACACTCCATTTCTCAGCTCCAAACATTCTCTCTGGCTGTCCCCCATGTCTCCTTCCTCCACTCCAACTACTGACCTCCTGGCTTCCTTTAAGTCTCAACTAAAATTGCACTTTCTACTGGAAGCCTTCCCCAACCCCTTTTAATTCCAGCGCCTTCCTTCTATTAATTACTTCCTATTCATCCTGGATATACGTTACTTTGTATATATTTATTTGCATGTCTCTCCCTTAGATTGTAGGCTCCTCGAGGGCAGGGACACTTGGCACATAGTGGATACTTAGTTGGTTATTATTGTCCTTCATTCCCTGCCAGGACCAAAATGCCTGAATACTTAATAAATGCTTATTGATTGATCGATTGGAGAAGGTGAGACAAAACTCAGTTTCACGTAAAGACATATAAAATAAATAATACAAGTCATCCTTGAACCTGGTCCAAGGACACGCCTCGACCAAAGACTGGGGGAGGAATCTTAGGGCTACCCTGATCTATTGTGTTCTTTCCAAGCATGTGATTTTGGAGAAATCTGGATCATAGGATTTAGAGATGGAAGGGACCTTAGAAATTTAGTCCAACTCCCTCATTTTAGAAATGATCCCTTCCAACATGATCTCCAGAAACTCATCATCTAGCAAGATGATATCAACTCTGAAACATCTTCTCAGTACCTCGTGTCTCTGGCCCCTCTCCCTCTCTGACTGGAGAAGGTGAAGGGTGAACATAGAGGAGACCTCCCAGTTTCTTCATTTAAGGAGAGAGCCCAGGGCAGTCAACTCATTTCCCTCCCTGGATGCAGGACTTCATCGTGCCCTGGCGCCAGGTACCCTCGCCCTCTCCCCTTTCTCGCTTCTTTTTATGTGTTGTCTTTTCTCAATTAGATTGTGAGCTCCTTGGGGGCAGAGATTGTCTTTTGCCTTTCTTTGTATCCCCAGATCTCAGCACAGTGCTTGTCACGGTGTAGGCACTTAATAGATGTTTAGTGACCACTTACTATTGTCCATCTCAAGATACTAAGAAACCTATTAAGTTTCCACCGGGTACACAAAACTCTGGAGGGATCTGCGTGCTTCTAAAGAATCACGTGATCTTTCCTTCTATCCCGCCAGCCACGTGCAAGATCGAATACTTGGGGCTATACTATCTTGGTCTAGTAGGTGGATGGAGCGGGGATCGATTTGTTTGTTCTAGTTTTGGCCTTGTCTGCACCCGGATTGGAGAATCCTGAGGAAACAGATCGCGTACTTCCGGGTCCTCTCGCGATATACAAATCTTAGGGGGCGTGGCGCGGGAGTTCGGCACACGCTTGCGCCAAAATCCTGGAGGCGGCTATGGCTTCGCGAGCAATGCCGGGTGTGTGTACCGTGTGCGAGAAAGTCCCAAAATACCGCTGCCCGGCCTGCCGCGTCCCGTAGTACGTGAGGTCTCGTGGGGAGAGCGGAGGGGAGCGGGGAGGCCCTCGTGGGCTCTGAGCCGGGTCTTGGGGGGCTCGTGGGAGGCTGCGGCAGTTCCGGGCCCCATCCCCGGAGGAGCCCACGTGGGGGAAGAGGCGTCCCCCCGCCCTGACCCCCCTGTCCTTGGTTCTCTTGCAGCTGCTCCGTCCCTTGCTACAAGAAGCACAAAGGTAGGGAGGGGTGAGATTCCCAGCAGACCCCGTGACGCCGCCAGCCCTGCAGCCCCCCCTCCCCCCCAAGTCTTATCTTCTCTCTGGCTTTCGCCATCACCTCCGGTCGCTTCCCTCCCTTAATGCTGCCCCATCCAGTCTCTCCCCTGTTCTCTCTTCCCATTTCTGGTACCCGTCTTTTCCCCCATCCTTTCTCTCTCCCACTCTCTCCTGTTCACTGTGCCTCATCATCCTGCCCCTGTTCTGTCTCTCTTCCCTTCTTCTGGCCCCGTCCTGTCTCTTTCCCCATTCTCTTCTGGCCCGTTTGACATTTTTCCTCACTCTTACCTTTCATCCTGTCTGTAGCTTTCTTCCCGTTCTTTCCTCCATCTCTCTGTCCCTCGCTTCTGCCCTCCCTGTTTCTATCCTTTTGTTCCTCCCTGTTGTCTCAAAATCCCAGAGTCATAGTGTCTTTCTCTGCCTCTCCTGCGTTTTGGACTGTAAATAAGTGAAGCCTGTAGAGTTGATTCTTTGTGTTCTTTTCCCTTCTCCTTCAATCCAGCCATGCTTAGGCTTTGCCTGCTTTGTAAAGAGACTTTGGTGTTTTTAATTTTGCCAGAGCAATGCATCTCCAAACCCTCTCCCGTGGTGAAAAATGGAGACTCGGATCCACATCTTATGAAAACAAAGATTTTGAAGGACAAAGGTGAGTGCTTTTTTTGGAATGGTGCAACTGGAAGGCTTAAGGACTAGTCAAGGGAAAGTTTGATAGGACGAAAAGGTGAAAAGAGTAAGAAGAGAGAACAACAAACATGTACATGATAAAATTGTGCCACATTTTTGTGATGGGGGGAACATTTCAAGCAGTGCACCGAGACTGGATTTGAAGCATCCAGTATGAGGACCAGTACCTGGGCTTTAGAGAAGGTGAATTCCATGTGAAAAAAACTAGAGACATAGGAAGGAGGCAAGTTACAGAGAACTTTAATTTCAGCTAGAGGAATTGATGTGTGATCCTGGAGGTACTAGGGGGCTACTAGAGTTTGAGTGGTGGGGGGGGTGAGTCAAACCTTTGCTTTGGGAAAACCATGTTGGTAGAGGATGGGGTGAGACATGAGGTAGGAGACCAAATAGGAGTCTTTTTCAATAGAATAATGGAGACCTGAACTTGCTTTTAGGCAGAGGACAGAGAGTTGACAGACAAGCTGTATGATGGGATGGGATGAGATCAGGACCATGGGTCCACATAGTTTTGAAAAGTGAGAGAGAAAACTTTTCTTCTGAAACACTATGGAAAGAGGAAAGGACAGGGAAATACTCAGAAAATATTAAGGGAAAGAGGGAAGTCGAGGAAACTCACATCCCATGTTTGAACTAGTAGGAAGTGAGGTCACCTGCTGGGAAAGAAAGGGATAGAGGTAAAGGGGGGGGGGTGTTGTTTGAGGAGAGAGGTTTGGTAGAGTCATTGTAGTAGTGATAAAGTAGCAGGATAGAGAGTATTAATTAGTAGCAGAGATGCCCTGGCCTAGTTATGGGACTGTGTCTATCCAGTTGCCTGGGCATGGAGAAATTGATTGAGAGGAATTCCCAAGTGTTCAGTTGGCAAAGAGTGGGGTTTGGCCAAAAGTCCTGGGTAGTGATGGATTCAGGGCTCTACAGAGAGTGAAGGTTAGCTGACATTTTTCCACCGATTCAGTTAAGGGATTGAGGAAGAGTCCCATGAGTGAACCATCCTAGTCTGTGACTCAGTTCTGGTTCTAGCTCAGTTTCCTTTCTATTCAGTTATAGGGTTCTAATCCAAGTTCTGTCTAGTGAGACAACTTTATTTAGTTATGGGAATTGTGAGAAAACTTGATTGCCTTGTTTGAACCAAGTCTTTCATGGCTAGGAAGCTAGTCCACACTTCTACCTGTTGCTTAGAGACCCTTAAGTAAGGACCCAGGTAATGCTGACTAGAAACCCAGTCATATTCAAAGATTGATGTAGGGGGTTTTCTCACAGTTATACATCTCAAACAACTCATGTCTTACCTGAAAACTGGCCTGTACTGGTCAGTGTTACTGTTTCCTTGTTCCCTTGATTGAATCTAGGCGTTTGTAGGGAGGTGGGCAGTGGGACATCTCTTTTTCTGATTTTGGGGAATTGCACCTGTTTGCTATCTCCCTCTCAACTTGGAAAGCCCCTAATCTTTCCTCCAATTCGAAGTCAGATTACTAATCTTGTATCTTGGTTTCTATCCTATTGTTTGCTTTATTGCACAAAAAAATCTGTCTCTTCCCATATTTGGGATCCAGTGCCAAAGCTGAGGAGGCCTGGTTCTGATTAATTTGTTATGCATTTGGCATGTATTACTTACTAAATTGATATGCTCAGAAGCTTGAACTCTTGTTTCCTTGGTTATTTCGGGTTTCACTTGACATAGGTGGCAGACACAAGGATGGAGAATTCAATCAAGTGTTTTTTTGAGCACCTACAGAACTACATGTCTGGAGCTGTTCTAAGTGCCTCAGTGGTGGGACACATAAAATTCGGCCCTCATCTCAGGGTGGCAGTGGGCACTCTTGCTAGGTTCTTCCTCAGAATTTCCTTAGGGCATGCCATCTTTATTCCTCCTTTGCTCTTTTCATACTTTTACCTTGCATTCGTTGAATTGTTCCCTTTTACCATGTGGATTGTAAGCTCCTAGAAGGCGAAGACTTGTTTTCTCATCTCTCCAGCTTCTAGCACAGCAACTGGTACACACGCCTAAGAAATGTTTATTTGTTGAATCTGTTGCATTGTTGACTCAGTAAATATATATCCTAATGTTGTTGACTGGAATGTAGTAACGTTAGTTTAACATTTTCTTTCTTCCTCTTTTTAAGAATTGTTGGGAGTGACTTGGTGGGGATGGAACTGGATTTGACTATTTCCTTCCTAGATGCCTTCCATCCTTAAATAACTTCTTGAGGCTGGGTACTTTGGGTTCATAGATTTATAATGTTTGTTTGCTGCCCGTAACCCCCCCACTGATAAGGCAGGCAGTGAGGCCCTAGAGTATCATAGGATCATAGATTTAGAGCTGGAATGGACCTCAGAGGCCATCTAAACTAATACTGTTTAATTTGTTCTTGAGGAAACTGAGCCCCAGGGAGTTAATTGTGAGGTCATACTGGCAATAGCTGTCAGAGGTAGAATTTGAACCTAGGTCCATTATTCTTTGCAAGACCCTTCTTTTGATCATTGCAAGTAGCATTGAAAAAGTTTCTATTTGTTTAATGTTGGACAAATAACAAACATGTTTCTTTTTAGGTAATGATTGGTCAGTGGCAGATATTCTGGACAGTGATGATGAAAAGGACAGAGTTTCTATTCGGAAGCTGAAAGACCTGGGTAAGTCAATGGCATAGATCACATTTAATCTCTTTGGTTTTGTAATCTGATGGGCCCATAGCATAGAAGATGTTTGCATGTGTTAAGCCAAAGCATGACTAATATCAGTGAACACAGAACAATTATTGACAGATTGTTTAATTAGGCTCCTCTTTGTAGCTCTCTTGTAAAAAGCAACTGTTTTTTGTAATTGCAGACCCTGTGGCTTCCTGAGAAATTTCCAAAAAATATTGCCAGAGTAGCTCCCAGTGAGAAATGACTTTCTGTAGTACATTGGAAAGGACCCAGTCTGTTTGTGTGACATTGAATGAATCACTTACTCTCTCCGAGTTTCAGTTGCCTCATCTGTAAAATGAGGGGGTTGGACTAGATCGCTTATGAGAGCCCTTCTGGCTCTGTGATCAGTGATCCTGTGAGGCCAGCAAAATATGCTTGTGACATTCAAGCATGTCTCCCTGAATTTCTATAATGACTAAAGGGAAGGAGATCTTGGTTTATTAGGCAAAGCATCTGTGTGTTTTTTAATCAGTGAGGAGACTACCCCTCCCCTTTTATTCTCTCTCCCTTCTCTCAAATTTAGGCCTTTTCCCTCTATATTGTGTTGTGACTTGAAAGTTCTGTGCTGTACCACCACCCCCCTCTCCCCGATAGTCAGCAGAGCACAGGCATTCAGATTCTGTCCTGCCCTAAAGATAACAAGTTTCAATCCACACTTGGCCTTTGTGGGTTTGCTGAGGCAAGATAATGTTGGAGGTCTGACTCCTCCCCTTACTAATGGCCATGTACCTTCACCCCAGAGCAACTGTCACATGGTGTACCTCACAACTTTGAGGAGGCCTTGGAAATGAAGTCATTTGTAAGGGGCTAAGATCTTGTTAAGTCATTAAGCCTGCTTGGGCACACCTGGTCTCAGCACTGATAAAATGCTGTGTCCTCTCTGGAGATTGAGAGGGGCTATGCCATACATGCAATTTTTTACTTGCTAAATGCCAAAAAAAAAAAAAAAAGGGAGGGGGGGAGTTGGCTTCTGAAATGGTAGAAGTTGATAGAGAACATCTTTTTTAAATTTTTTGCTTTAAAAGTTAGCTTTTTATCTTTAAGTTTTTCAGGTATTTTATTTAAATAAGTATTTTAAGTAAGATCCTTACTTTAAAATTATTCCAGTAGTCTTAATGTTGTTGATTTTATATCTTGGATGTTGCTGGTTAATCATGGGCTATCTGGTTTCAGCTTCTATGTGAATATTGTACTAGGTGACAGGAGGCCAGGTAATAAGGTAGCTATGTGTGATTAAGCTTTAGTCCTAGTAAAAGCTGCTTTCTTAAATTTGACTCCCTGAGAATCTGGTGGATGAACAGGTAGTGCTTTCAGCTCTATTGTGCTTGCCCTTCACACGTTCATTCTTGTCTGTTTTTCAAGGGGACTCTAAGGAATTAAGGAACTTATTGACCAATCCCCACCTCCGACAGTTGCTGGTCAGCATTGACCAGGCAGAAGACAAAGAGACCCTTATGAAAAGCCATATGCAAGAGCCCTTGTTTGTGGAGTTTGCTGACTGCTGTCTTAGGATTGTTGACCCTCCTGAGAAAGAAAACACTTTGGATGTGGAGGGGTGAACTGGGCTTGCTATGAGCTCCTGCAAACATGGAAAAGGAACTAGCCAGCCTTTGGGAAAGAGGAAATGAGGTTGGTCCCATCACTCTGGGGTTTAGAGTGTAGGCTGGATCACAGGCAGCTCCAGGACCTGATGGAGAGAGACGTCCCCAGGGTAGAGGCTCAGCTGGGCGGCTGGCTCTAGTTGAAGGCCTGGGACTCTTCAGCCTCTACTTTTCATTCATCTTGCCAGTGAACACAATGCGCTCGAGCCCCAAAGCGGTAACTTATTTGGAGAAAAGAAAGACTATTTGCTAGTAATGTGGACTGGCTCTTTCAAAAGCTTTATTTGTTCATGGTACACATCAAAACAAGCCTTGGAGAGGGGTTTGTTGGGCAAAGTTTCCCTCTCCTACACATCTGAGTTAAAACCTCATCAGCTTGGCTCAGCTTGTTCCTGAATGTGACTTAGTAATAACATTTAAATAAAATGGAGAGTTACTGATTTTAGTGCAAGCTGTTTGTCATGTTCCCCAGATCATCATCTTTGGTATAGAACAAGCTAATCATCTGAAGTAACTTTAAATAGTGTCAACACAAGACCATTATCTAGATTTTGTCAGGTAATGAGCGTCTGCCTTGATTTAGGCCACGTTCCCCGGCACCTTCGGCCAGCACCATTTGCAGAGCTGAGTGGCCAAGTTCTAACTTTACTCAACAGGAGCAGAGGACATAGGACATAGAGCATAGGCATGGAGGCTTAAGGAGGCAGGAATAGCCCTCGTTCTTCTGAATCCCACTGACCCTTCTCCCTTCCTACCCAAAGCAGCTGCACTGTCCCTGGGGGGCATGAGCCTGAAGGCCAAACTGCCCAAGGCCCTCACCACTCCCAGGGCTGCCAGCGTGCCCAGAGGGAGGTGGAGTCTCAGGTATAATCAAGGTTCCTGGGGAAGGGGGGTTGGAATACTGTGCTTCACAAAGGCATCAGGAGGCCGAAAGTGCAGTGCACGGAGGCTGGGCAGGTGCAAAGGCAAGAAGAGCATCACGCTGGAATCAGTCTGTGTCTGTCTAGCAGGATCTGATTAAAGCCGGTGATGTCGTAGTTCTGGGGCTCAGGACTGATGTTGGCATAGAGCAAGGGGGACTTCTTGCAGTGAAACCTGATGGAGCCCTAGGGAGACAGTCAGATGGCACTTGGCTCTATTCCCTGGGAGAACCCAGGCCCTGAACCTCTACACCACATCCCAAAGGATGTACAGAGGACACCCCCCACTGCTATATTTTCACACCCTTGTAAGCAGGCCCTGGAGTTGCCAACTCATTCTGTAGTCAGAGTAGCAAGAAGAATTCAATGACCATTCTCTTCTACTTACCTCATTAGTCTTAACTAGTAAATGAGAACTCAGATTCATTTGGTTAACTAGCTGCCAGGGTAAGGTGTGACCTGACAAAGCCCAAGGCAGGGAAGGACAGTTGGGATTCACAAGCTGTGCTTCTATATATTTTATTCTTACTAATTTTTTTGTGAGGGGAAGAAGGTAGTATTTAAATGAAGATATTCTGCTTTCCAAAACCCTTAATAAGGTGGAAAACGGGGTGGGGGGGCAAAGTCAGCACTACCTTCTACATGAAGGCTGCTTTCCTGATCCTCCCAGGTACCAGGGCCTTCTCTCCCATTAATCCAACCTACCAAGAAACTACCGCACATCTATTTTTTATATGCTCATAGAATGTAAGCTCCCCAAACACAAGGATTATTTCCCTTTTCATAGCTGGCACATTAGTAAATACTTATTGAGAACTGGGGCTGTGAGCAAGGGTATCAAGGGGGTACTGAACAGTTTACAAAAAGAAACAGCTGGAGTGAAAGAGACTTTGTGTAAATTCTCAGTTCCAGTTCTGGAAAGGATTCAAATGGATCAGATGAAATGCTACTAATGCCTGTTTCCCCTTTAAGGAAAAACAATCCCTTGTCCTGGCATGTAATTTCTTTAGTTCTCCCCCAGTGGGTTCCTGGAATTTATTTTGTGCTCTGTCTCCAGAGAGTGAGCCTATCTAAAAGCAGTACAGCTAACATGCTGGTCAGAGTCAGGAATTGAGTTTGAAACCTGCTTCAGATCCTTATTAGCTATGTGACCCTGGGCAAGTCACTTAACCTCAGCCCCAGTTTGCTCACCTGTAAGATGGGGATAATAATAGCACTACCTCCTAGGGTAGGTAATGTAATAAAGTGCTCTGCGAAACTCACAGGACTAGATAAATGTTAATTATTATTAGCATTAGCAGTAGTACCCACTGCTCCAGAGTGGTCACGGGGCAGAATTTGCCACTCTCCTCTCCTCTACTGAGTAGAGAGCTCTTCCTTACCTGGGGCAGTGCTCTGATGGAGGTGATGCCAGCTTCCTCATGCTGGGTAGCCTCCACTTTGTAGGTGCTGCTGTGACAAGGAATTTGCAGACAGGCCTGCAGGGACAGGTTCCTCCGCATCCCCATTACACCCACAGGCGCATTTGACAGCACGAGTCCCAGGGGCCAGAGCTGGATTGTCTCACGTGAGGGCCATGGCAGTGTGGTGGAGAGCAGGGGGTGGGGCACTTTGGTGAAGCAGTTTTCTTCCACATCGTCCAGTTCTATGGATACTAGGGAATCCACTTTGGCCTTCAAAGAACACCACACAAGAAGCCTTTTACCACCACAGGCCCTTCCCCTGCTATGGCCTCCTAGTGTATCATGTGGCAGATCATTCCAACATCCACCTTCAAACGTTTGGGTGGAGTTGAGGAGGTGAAAAGTTCGGCCGCTCCCCAGAGGGCTGTCTGGGAGTCAGGGGACCCAAGTTCTAGGTTTGTGCCTGCCACTTAGTGTGTGGCCTTGCCCTCTGGGCCTGTTTCCTCCTTGGTAAAATGAGGGAGAGTGGATAAGGTAATTCCTAAAGTCCTTTCCCATCTCTAAAACGGGATTTCCTATGGTGGCTTTGGAGAAAAACAGTTTGGATGATGAACACAGACAATTCCGTAAACGTGAAAAGCTCCAGAACTTCTTTTTCCCCTTCCTGTCTCAAAAGCCTGTCAGCACTGGCTTTCTCCCCTTGCAGGGTGATGGGGCAAGGCTGGGCACAGGGGAAGGCACTTACCCTCCATTTCCTCCAGGCACGCTTGATGCAGGTGGCAGCAGCATGCAGCCTTTGGATGCGTTTCCGTGTCAGCCAGGAGCGGACAGCTGATGGGTTTGGTCACAAATGAGAGGAAGGAAATAAAGGGCTGTTCAAGATATCCTGAAGTTGCCATTTGCCAAGGCTTGCTTCAGTTGTGACAGCACCTTACTAGGAAATCTTACTCTTGATGCCTCAGGCACTTATCATCAGTTGTCTTTGGGGGAGGCGGGGGTGCAGCGGCCCTGGAGTCAGAGTTCCTGGGTTCAAATCCCACCTCTGATACCTACCTATGTGACTGGGTAAGTCACAAACTCTCTTGGGCTTCAGTTTTTATCTGTAAAATGAGAGGGGTTGGCCTTATTGGCCTCTGAGACCTTTTCCAGCTTTAAATATGTGATCTACAAAGGGAAACAACATGCCAAGGTTCTGGAAGACATGGTCTGTGGACTGAGGGATCATGTCCCATTGTCCCCTCTCCTCCTTCTCCCTCCAAATTAGGGCCCTCTGAAGCTGCCTGACCTAAATGTCGATGGACAGGGTCAACGGTGAAAAGAGCGCCCTCTACACTCCTGTCAAGGACTTGAGGGGGCTGTGTCCATGGAGCAGTGGTGCTCAGGCTTTCTTCAATGGGGATGCCTGCACTTTCTTTTTAATTTTTTAACTCTGCAAGTGGTGGTTGGGAATCTACCACTTCTATTTATCTTTTGTTTTCCCTCAGTTACATGTAAAAACAATTTTTATCAATTTTTTTAAAACTGAGTTCCAAATTCCCCCCCACCACCACACTGAGAAGGCGAGCACTTCACTATAGGTTATACATGTGTAGTCATGCAAAACATATCCATAACAGTCATGTTGTGAAAGAAAACAGACAGGGAAAAAAAAAACCTAAAGAAAAATAAAGTTAAAAAAAAGTGTGCTTCCAACTATTAAGACATCACTGATTCTCTCTCTGGGGATGTACAGCATTTTTCATCTTAAGTCCTTCAGAGTTGTCTTGGGATCCCTGCACTTAAAACCGGGGGTTCTTAACCTCTCTTCTGTCCTGCTAACTATCTCTCGTGATTACTGGTGGGATGGAGGAGAACGAATGAACGATGAGCATTTGTAATTACTATATAGGCTTTATATAGCTGAATTGAAGTCAGTTAAATGCATAATGATGAGACTCACTGCAGGAGGAATATCTGGCTTTTCCCCTACAACCACTGGCAATTGCTCTGGTTAAAGACCCACATGGAAGTTGGTTCCCTGGAAAAGCCACCCTGAACAGTGAGCCAGCTCCTGTCCCAGCTGCTGGGCCCTACCTGCTTGCAGAAGAGTGGCCGCCCATCTCTGCTTCTCCAGCTTTCTGTGTTGGTGCCGTCGCCAACAGAACTGGATGTATCTAGCACACTTATTCAAGGTTTGCAGGCGCCAGTGTTCTAGCAACTCCAGCTGTGGGGACAGCAGAAGGGAGGGACGGTAAGGAAGGCCAAGGTCTCCATCCTGATCAGGTGGAATAGAACTAATGGCTGGACAAGATAATTAAGGGTTCTTTAATCTTAGAAAATTGATTTTCATATACTTTGACCATTTATCAATTGGGCAATGGCTCTTATTCTTAAAATGATTAGCTCCTTACATATCTAATGAGACTGTTAATCAGACAGTCAAAGATTTTTCTCAAATCTACTTCCCTTTAGTTTTAGCTGCACTGGTTTTGTTTGTACAAAACCTTTTTAGTTTTATGTAATCAAAATTGTCCATTTTATCATCTGTGATCCTTTTCTCCATTTGGTCACAAAGTGTTCCCCTACCCACAGATTTAATTTCTTCCATGTTCCCTCTAATTTGTTTATGATGTCACCCTGTAAGGGCTTTTTCAGTTCTCAATCCTATGTAATAATGCAGCCAGCCTATGACCACCAATTCACATCAAAGAGGTGGGACCCTAGAAATATCAGCTGCTAAAGGGGCTGGCTAACTCTGGAGCTCTTTTTAATTGGGTGTGACCAAGGGAAAGCCCTAGAAGTAGCAACTATCTGTAAAAGCAAAAAGCTAGAAAAATAATTTATGTGCCCTATAAAAGGAATAGTTGAATAAGATATATAAATGGAATGAAGTGTCATCATGCCATAAGGAACAATGAATATGAATAATTAGTACTCATGGGAAAATGTGCATGAAGATAACCAAAAGAACAGTGATCATGATGATATACATTAAAAGGCAACAGCAGGAGCAGAGCCAAGATGGCGGCTGAAAAGCAGGGACTAGCGTGAGCCCCTCGCCAAGTCCCTTCAAAAGCCTTTAAAAAATGGCTTTGAACCAATTCTAGAACTGCAGAACCCACAGGGTGGCAGAGGGAAGCAGGGCTCTAGCCCAGGACAACCTGAATAGTCTCTGGGTAAGGTGTGTCCCGTACGGAGCTAGGAGCTGAAGGGAGTGGAGCTGAGCGGAGCAGAGCCCAGTGTGGGCAGTGCGGACCAATGAGACCAGGAGCCAGGCGGAGTGTGCCCTAGTGCCCTGAATCAGTGAGCTGCAGCAGTTACCAGACTTCTCAACCCACAAACACCAAAGACAATAGAGTAGGTTAGTGGGAGGAATTAAGTGGTGGATCAGAGCAGGAGTGCAGAGCCTGCTGAAGATCTAAGTCCAGTCCAGGTTGGGGGTTCTTGGGGAAGGAGGAGTGCTGATAAGGCAGAGCTGGCACATCCCCCGAAGCGTGGAACATAGAACTCTTTAGTCTACAAGCAGTCATACCCTGCTGAAAAACTCAAGGGTCAAGTAAGTTGGCTGGGAACACGGCCAGGCAGCAAAAATGCACTCAGATTCAATCTCAGACTTTGGAATCCTTCTTTGGTGACGAAGAAGACCAAAACATATAGCCAGAGGAAGTCGATAAAGTCAAAGAGCCTACAACAAAAGCCTCCAAGAAAAACATGAACTGGTCTCAGGCCATGGAAGAGCACAAAAAGGATTTA
>CM053626.1:205450257-205535687 GCA_028646595.1 Phalanger gymnotis
AAACACTTTTGAAAAGGAACAGGGTCAAGGGAGAAAATTCAATAAAGGGGGATAGGTTAGGAAGGATCAAAATATAGTTAGTCTTTCACAACATGAGTGTTGTGGAAGGGTTATACATAATGATACGCATGTGGCCCATGTTGAATTGCTGGACTTCTTAGGGAGGGTGGGTGGGAAGGGAAGAGGGGAGAGAATTTGGAACTCAAAGTTTTAAAAAATCAATGTTCGAAAACAAAAACAAAAAAGTTTTTGCATGCAACAAGAAAATAAGATACATAGGCAATGGGGCATAGAGATTTATCTTGCCCTACAAGAAAGGAAGGGAAAAGGACATGGGAGGGTAGTGGGGTGACAGATGGGAGGACAGACTGGCGAACAGGGCAACCAGAATATACACCATCTTGGAGTTGGGGGGAGGGTAGAAATGGGGAGAAAATTTGTAATTCAAACTCCTGTGAAAATCAATGCTGAAAACTAAATAAATAAAGAAAAAAACACCAGGACCAGACAAATTTACAAGTGAATTTTATCAAACATTTAAAGACCAACTAATTCTAAAGTTAAATAAATTATTTGGAATAATAGACAAAGAAGGGGTCCTACCAAACTCCTTTTCTGAAACAAATATGATACTGATATCTAAACTAGGAAAAGTAAAAAATAGAGAAAGAAAATTATAGACTAATTTTATTAATGAATATGGATGCAAAAATCCTAAATAAAATACTAGCTAAAGCATTACAACAATATATTACAAAGATTATACGTTATGACCAAGCAGGATTCATACCAGGAATGCAGGGATGATTTAACATATGGAAAACTATTAATATAATTGACTATCAATACTAACAGTAACAAAAAAAAAAAGGCAACAGCACTCATAATGACCAATGCTGGCTCCACATGGGTTAGAGGTCCAGTAAATTAGGGAATATGAATATTATTGTGATGTAGATGAAAGTGGGAAATTCAGAGGCTCATGGGAAGACTGCAAGAACTGATACAGAATGAAAAAGGCAGGGCCTGGGGCAGCTGGGGGTACAGTGGATACAGCACTAGGCCTGGAGTCAGGAGGAATTCAAACCTAGCCTCAGATACTCATTAGCTGTGTCACCTAAGGAAAGTCATTTACCCTCAACTGCCTCAAAAGAAAAAAAAAAGAGAGAAAAAAGCAGGGCCAGATGAACAATATGCACAACCACCACAATCAGATAAATATGAAACCTCAAAGGGCGGCTGCAGATGCCAAACGTGATCAGGACATGGCAACTGTGGTTGATTTTGCTTGACTCGTTTTCTGTATTACAGGAGGGGAAAGGTATACTGGGAAATGGTTATAATGCAAAAACTTCCTACAGTAACTTATAAACATATTAGTATTACTTTAAAAAAGGGTAAACCTTATTATAAGAGTGGAAAATTAGTTGCACACACGATGTCAGTCATAATCAAGCCATTGACTAATTTTTAGGAAGCAATTGTGTCAGAATAAAAGGTTATCCAGAAAGGGAGCAGCCTTTTTTGCTTTCTTTTTACTGATGCCTTTATTTTAATATCACCTTCATTTCCCAGTACACCTCAGACCTACCTAGTGATCCTTCCCTGGTAACCAAGATTTAAAAAAACAAAACAAACCACTTCAGTAAAATCAGCCCCAACAAGGAGAGCATATATATGTACATTCTTCACCCATCGTCCTGCTTCTGATCCTTTCAACAAAATGCAAAATGGCAACACCTCTCTCTTTTCTGGGACAACCTTCTAGAGCATTTTCACAGCTAGTTTCTCATTATCTCAAAGAGCGATAAAGTAAGGTAACAGATGGTACTATTTTTAATGCATAGGACACTAGCATTTAGCAGACCATGGTCCACCCATCCCAAGATCTTTCAAGGTTCGGTTCAAGTCCCATCTCCTTCAGGAAGGTGCTGCCCCATGCACACTGCTCCCCCTCCCCCTGCCCCTCTGCCTCCCCCATTCCAACCTGTATGGAATTATTCCTTCTCTGATTTCCTTCTCTCTTAAGCCAACCACACAAAGGGTGTTTGATTTCATGCTGTCTTATACTGGTCATTGCTGCATGGATATAAATTATTATTACTTTGGCATATATTACGTACAACACCGCTGACTGCACTGACTTACTGATTTGATGTCTTTATGTTGGATTATGAAATATTGTGTGTGTGCTTGTTTGTGTGTGTACATGCATGCACTTGCGTAATCCTTTTGGTGCTAGGGTTATGCATGTATATGAGAATAAGAAAGGGGGAAAATGACTAAGGAAACTGTGTCATATTGCTTTAGGGGGAAGAGGCCCATTTTAAAACTTCTTCCTCTTTCTGGAAGGGTTCGTGGATTCCCCTAGTCCTCCTCACCTGCTTTCTCCCCAGGTTCCTTTTTATTCCTCATTTTTGCAGCTGTCCCTGAAGCTCTGCCCATAGGGCTCTAGGGGAAAGTACTTACCACAGAATCAGTCATGAAAACCTTGGTTCTACCGCAGTGAATTGGGCTGACCTCCGGGTGGTCTCTGAGAGTAGTCACTGTCGGGGGCAGAGTCAGAAGAATGTCCCTGATGAGGGATTGAAGCATGGCATCCTTCTCGGGGGTTGGCTGTTGTTCTGAAGACCAACAGACAGAGACCTAGATCAGCCCAGCCCAGTCCAGTCCAGTCCAGCAGATACTGAGTCTCCATGCATGTCCACAAGGTTGAGTATACTGGTTTTGAGGAGGACCCATCGGGGCCATGGGACTCTCCATTTTCTGACCAGGAAGGCAGCACGGTGAGAGTTTGGAGCGGGCCCTGGCTACTCCAGATGAGTCTGTCTAGCCACAGCTGTCTCTGTAGACATTCTGCTGACCTCACATTCTTTGCTGGTTTGCCCCAGGTACCTGGCCACCTCCAGCCACAACCATGTTCTCTCTTACAAGTCAGGCCTGCAAAGTATTTGGATCCAAGACTGCCACTGTCCAACTGAGCAGGGCCATCTTAGCCAAGAACCCCAACCAGCTCATCCAAGCTGTGGGCCTACGGATCACACAAATGGTGTTAACAGCTGAGCGAGCCCTCATTATTTCTGCCCTGCACAAACTGGAAGCTGGATGCACTAGAGATTACAGCACTTTTAGTAGGAGGGCCTGACTGGCCTAATTCACCCAAGACCGACTCAGAGGGAGACAGAGAGTTCATTACCTGATCAGTCTGACCGCACTTAACATCATCGCCTCTTTGGAGACAGATTGGCAAAGGGAAAAGCCGTGGAGAAGAGGCAGAGGCGGCAGCAGGAAGATCCTTTAAAACTAATGGCCAGAATGTGGTTTTGGCAAAAGAGACAGAACAGGAAGGCAGACTATAGGGAAAGAAGAGGAGAGAGAGGAAAAAAAAAAGCAAGGAGAATAACACAAACCTCTGAAAGATGACAAGAGAAAAACCTTAGTTTGGGGACCCACACTTCTGGCAAAACAAGGGCTCCAGCAGTCTCAGAAGAGTCACTGAAGCCAGAGGTGGGGATGGGCTGGCCCCCTAAAAGGGGTAAGGAGCAAATCGCCCCATTATTCCTATCCTGGTGGAGATATGGTCTCAGGGTCCTGTGGAGACTCTGAAGTGGGACGTAGCCCCAAGTTCCCCAGCACTCACCTGGGTGGTCCTTTGTGGACAAAGAGCTGGGCAATCTGGAGGAGGGGCTGGGCTGGGCTGGGTGGAACTTTCTCAGCAGGTTGTATCGTTCAAGGAAGCTTTGAAAAGAGACCCTGAGAACCAAAGGGAAACCACATCAGTCATTTTGTTGCATTTCTGATTACTAAGGATTCACGCTCTACCCCTCTGAACAATGAAAGGGACCACAGGCCAGCTAGGCCAACCACTAGCCAAACTGTGGATCTTCTCTACGTCACCCACGAATGGCCATCATTTAGCCTCTGCTTAAACTCCTCCCAAAAGGATTGGAGGGAATTTTGGAACTGGGGAAGACAGGATGCTTGTAAGCAAAACCAGACACTGCTGGGGTTGCTGCTGCCTATTGTGGGGAATGGGAATTCAGGGAGGGCCTGGCCTTAACGCCTGTGTCCGTACAGGTTCTTTGTTTAGCCCTCGCAATGTTCCTGCACTCTCAGTTTGGCACCTGGGCATGTATATATAACTGTGTGAGAAGGAAGTGACCACATCTGCTCCTAACCAGGATGCTGACCAGTAATGCAGTTCAGTGGCCTTTGGGTGATCCAATCTGTCCTTGGCTTTGAACTGCCACAGACATGCCAGGGGCTCCTCTCCCCAGAGCCCTTCTCATGCCAGGGGCTTTCCCCTACTGCCTGTGCCCTGTCTCTGGGCTGCCCTGGATCCCAGCAACAATGATGTCATTGTGGTTCCGTAACTCCTCCCCACTCCCACACACACCCTTCCTGCTTCTGTGAATCGCCACAAATCCTCTCAACAGAGGGGCTTAAAGTAGAAGCTGGGGCTTCAGTGTTAGGTGGGGCAGGAGTCACTAGAAACCTCAGTATATCTTAACTTTTCCCTTTCCCTCACTCCCCTCAAATCAGCTGCCAAGTCTTAATGACTGTCCCCCAACAAAGTCCTTGCTATTCCCCTGGACACCACCCTAGTTTAGGCCCTCAGTTTCCTAAATGATCCCCCTGCCTCTAGCTTCTCTTTTCAACCCATCCATCCCAGAGCTGTCAAAATAGCGCTGGGAGGCACTGACCCTGGAATCAGTCTATCTGACCCAGGGTTTACAATCCAACCTTCAGGCATGTGTGATCTTAGAGCAGCAGTCTACAAAGCAGGGGCCGTGACCTGACCCCAACAGGTGTGTGACTAATCAGCTAGAGACAGAAAACATCCCACTTGGCTCAATACCCTTTCAAGCCAATCATGGGCTTGACCCCTCTTTCAGCCATTATGACTCAATACCTCCCCACTCTCCTCAATTGCTGGCCTTGTGTGAAGGGAAAATTTCCATTCTACCACTGTCCCCATAGCGCAGTTCACATTGTGGCTGCCACAGGCACCCCAACAGGTCGACTGTGCGCTCTGGGGCTGTCACAGGAAAGTCGGGAAATTCATGCCCCCCACCCAATGGCCAATTTTTCAGTAGGAATGCGTCCCATAGGATGAGCAGGCACCAATGGATTTTGATCTGAATCTTGGGAGTTCATTATATAATCTTTCCCCCCAAACCTACTACCCCTCTTACTAAATTCACTATTTTCCTCAAGGGTACCACCATCTTCCAGTCTCCTAGGCCCTTGGCTTTCTTCATCCTTGGGGTCTCACCCTCAACTGAGACTGCTTTCTCCAAAGGGACCAATGATCTCTTAATGTACCCAAGATCTAACGGCCTCTTTTGACACTGTCCCTCCCCCTCTTCTCCTGGCTACTCTCTCTTACTATAGAAATATATTATTTATAAAAGTTCCTATTGTCACACAAACTCCGAACAGCATTTTCCTAATCAGTTTTAAAAATCTTCCAAATGAAGAGGTGCAGTGGGTCCTGAATCGATGCTAAAAATGTCAAAATGTAGAACTTACTATTTTTCAGGAACAATTTTTGACATCTGTGAATGTGGAAATTTACTAGCTCAATTTCAATAAAAACCTTTGCATCACTGGTGGATGGAGTCAAAAACAAGTTAAAGCATAGCTAATAATGCACTTTTCCTATCTGGATCTATGGATCTTTTTAAGATATCTTTTTCTCTACAACAGCCATTAGAATCAAGTATCAAAATAAAATAAAAAAGAACATAGAACTAAATCTATGAAATACTGTCATATAAAGTGTAACCAAGATTTTTTAAAAAAGCATTTTCAACAACCATGCTGTCAACCAAAAATAACTTTATCATTTTGGTGAACAAACATATTTTTTTGTATTGTTAATGAAATACTATTTTCAAAATGTTTTCATCTTTATTATCCTCTTTTGGTTTGCAGCTTTTGTGTACATTTTATGATGCATGTGATTATTAATACAGGAATAAAAGCATGTAATTTATAAGTACACATTTATTTGGGGGACAGATAGCTTGAGAACTTCTGACTGGAGCGATGACTGTAAACAGTCTTAGAGCCTCAGCATCTTCATTTGAAAATGGAGACGTGAATAGTCAAGATTAGCTATCTACAGAAGGGTCACAGCACTTCCTTGAGGCTCAGTTCAGGTGTCACCTCCCCTATGAAGCCTTCCTTGATGCTACGCCAGCTGAAAGTGTGCTCTTCTAAGTCATCTTCCTAAAGCACTCTCCACGTCGCTTTTGTTCAGTCACTCAGGCCAGCACTATACTTTTCTGGGGACATGACATACACCTGACTGTACAGTGAAGAATGGAAGCTGCTTGACAGAGTAGGCCCTAAGTATTTGGTGTTAGTTTGAACTCACCTGACAGGAAAGCCAGCAGCACTGATGTGAACAGTCTCCACGATGCCACAGGCTTCAAGCTGGCTCAGGACCTGCAAGGCATATGTCAGATTGAGGGGACGAAGGAAGAAGAGGAGGGAGGAGGAGAAGGAAGGAGGAGGAGGGAAAAAGGAGAGGAGGGAAAAAAGGGAGAAGGAAGAAGAGGAGGGCAGAAGAGGGAGGAGGTCCCTACAGTCACAGTCACCTCTTTTGCCTGGAATCTCTGGGCATGGCCTTGGCTGTTGGGCTTGATGCAGCGAATGTAATGGGGTGTGGTGCTGTGCAGGACCTGCATGAGCTGCTCCAGGGAGCTCTGTGGAGGGACCAGGTGAGGGGAGAAAGGGGCCAGGCTGGACAGGGCACCAGCAGCCCTCACTTCCCTCTTGGTTTCTTGAAGCTTCTCTGCCCCTCACTACCCTTGAGCCCAACCCTCCAAAGACCTATTAGGCACGGCCCAAAGGAGCAAGCACAGTGGTTCTGCTCCTGGGATGCTTCAGGACAAGCCAAACCCTCTGTCCCCCTCCTCTACTCTGGGCTCCTCCCCCCACATCCTGCTTCACTGCTTTGGGTCTTTCCTCTCTCTCTGCCCCAGCCCCTGGCTGCTCCTCTGCTGTGTCTCCCCCTCCCCCAAATTCCATGTATCTCCCTGCCCATCCCTCTGCTCCAGGTCTCTCTCCTCCCTACCTGTTCCAAAGCTGTACCCCTAGGCTGTTCCTCTTTCTTGGATGTTGTACATCCCCACCTGACTCAATGGATAGGTCAGATTTACAACATTCCCTTCTATTTACTTGGTAAATATCGAGAGTTGTCTTTTCCTTCTTCTCCCAAGGAGATCATTACTTCTCCTAGAGGGGAAGGGGGTTTTCTCTCCCCAGCTCTCATACAATCCCAACCAGTGGCTAGGCTAGGACACCACAGAACTCTGCTCAATAAATAAGTAGCTGGTTCTCCTGGGGTATGTGGGAAGGTGAGATGAAGATGGGAACCCAGGAACGCGCCAAGTCCTAGGTCTTACCAGGAGGCATGAGGGAAGACAGGCCTTTCAGCTTCACCAGACCTACCTTGAACTTGGAGACCACAGTAACCACAGGGGCTCTGCTCTGGCCCAAAGGGTCATTTGGTTCATTTTCTTGGGAAGGAAACAGTCTCTGGAGCAGAGAGTCCTGGGAACGCTGCAGGAGCCGAGTCAGCTCTGGGGGAACTGGATCCTGTGGGGGTAGCACAAGGAACAGATGGCCAAGGATGACCACCCTCCCCACCCTTCTGAACAGGGCTGGAGATCACAGGGACCTCAGAGACCATCTAATGCAAGCCCAGGAAATGGAGGCCCAGAGAGGGGCCTAAAAAGAAGTGTTTTAAAGCAAGTAACCACTGGAAGAAAAACAAAGACCCTGCAGGGCCTAAATCCACATTTGTCTAGGTTACTGGAGGATTTCTAGGACTGGGAGATAAGTTGGTGAGATGAGAGTCCCCTTGTACTTTGCCTGGCTCAGACCACATCTGGGGAATAGCATTCTCATCGTGTGCCACCTTTAATGGAGCTCCAACATCCTGGCCAGCCACGTCTCCTGACTCTCTTGGGCTTTCTCTGCCATTACTTTCTCCTTCTCTCCCCTCCACCTTCCTTTTAGGTATTGTCTTTCTGTCCTCTCCCTCCTTGAGGGCAGGGACCATCTTTCTTTTTGCTTATATTAGTATTCCCAAAGCTTAGCACAGCACCTGGCACATAGTAAGCACTCAATAAATAGTTGACTTAAATTTGACCAACTCCTACCACCCATAACTTTCCCAGACTCTATGATAATAAATTCCTAGCCACCTAGGAGTACTGCCCCGCCCCCCCAACTTCCATTCTCATCCTTCTGAAACCTACCTCTCCAGTTCTATTTGCTCCCTCATTGTGCCCTTTGGAATTCCTACTCCACGTCTAACAAACTTGCCTTCATTTTGTGCTCTGGCCCCTTCCATCTTCTGGCTCTCACAGGTCCTGGTTCTGCTCCCCCCCACCTGCTGCGGCCCCTATGGTACACCTGGCCATCCTCTCCACCTCCTCTCGTGCTCCCCTCCCTGCCTCTATTACACTGATCTTGGAGAGGAACTCAGAATCTTCCCTGTCCCCGGTGCCTCTTCCAGATTCTCCCCATGCCACCATCACTCAGTAGCCTCTCCTTTGAGGCTCACTCTGTCTAAACATATCACCCAATCTAGAGAACGGTGGCTGCTGCCTCGAGCTCGCTTCTCAAGCAGTTCAGTCTCTAGCTCTCCTCCCCAGCTCCTGCTCTCGGGGAATCTTATGTTCACGTGGATGCTCCCTTAAACTCCCCAGAATCCAGCTCCTCAAGCTCCTCACTCGGGCCCCACAACCTACTCCTTCAGGCCTTCTCAGCCACACGCACGCAGGGACGGTCATAGATCATCACCTACTTTTACAATCAAAACTTCAAAATGCATTTATCTGGACATAACTAGCATCTCACTCTCCCTGTGCCCTCCCCGTTCTAAACCTATTCTTCTAAGCCCTTCACCCTCCCAGTCTGGAACTGATGGCTAAGCAACAGGACTCCATGCCATCCTCCCTCTTGGATTTTTTGTCTCCCTCCCCCCACCCCGCGTCTTATTGCTGATCATGTTTTCCCAAACCTAACTTTGAATCACTCCTACCACATCCCTCATCCATTTCTACTCCTGTGCTAGAGGTAGAAGCTCCTGTGCTTAGAGCTAGAAGAAGACGCACAACCATGCTAACTGGGTACACTATAAATTCACATTATCCAGCTTCAACTGGGTCCTCCTTCGCTGTGGCAAGGCAGTCCTTTTTTCCTCCCTACTTGATTCCTTTGCTCGCTCCCCACAAAAACTAATTCCTAGAGATTTCTCATCTCTCTTTTCAAGCCTATTTCATCTTGCCTTTCCCCCACTCTCCCACTGGAGGCCCCTGCCTCCTGCTGAGAAAATTGAGACCCTTTGATAAGATGTGGGCACCCTTCTTTCCCTTTCTTTTCATCTCAAAATTCTTTGCCATCAACATCCTTTGAGGTGGCCGTTCTCCTTGCCGAAGCCCATCCTTCAATATGTGCCTCGACTCTCCTCTTTCTCCAGACTATGCTCTCAATCATCTACTTACTTGCTCTCCTCTCACTCACCCCTTAACTCTCTCCAGTCTAACTTTCAATTTCACCCAACTGTAACTGCTATCTCCAAAGACACCAATGATCTCTTCACTGCTAAATCTGGTGGTGTTTTCTCTCTCTGCAATCCCTTGCTTCATTTCTTCCAGCCACTTGCAGTTCTCGTGCCCAAGTCATTCTTTTTCTCTGAATCTCTTGTTAAAGGGGCTACTCTCTTCTTTGGAGTTTGCCTCTCCTTCTGTTTGCTCATACTTTCAGCCTCCAGATGTTGTGCCCTCATTAGTTAGGCAGGCCTTGTTTGGTCCTGTCCCTTCAAAAGTCTGGATGCCAACACTACTGTTGACAGAGGGTAGGAGTGGGGGGTGGGATGGAGACTCCACCCTCTGCCTTACTCCCTGGTTTAGGTCTCAATCTCCTGGTGGTCCACTGTGGATTCCAGCCTTGACAAGCATCTGTCTTCTCCTCAAACAATCCCTAATGAGGAGTAGGTTTTGTCCCCTGGTGTGGTTTTGGCAGGCCCTAATGGATATTAAGACTGATTTCAGGTCTGCTGTATAGCATTCCCAATCCCTCCCAGCACAGAATTATCCTGGTCCCTAATTACTGGAGCTCACATTGGCCTGCAAACCCCCTGCTCAGAGCACTGACTGGCTCCTAGACTGTTTACCTTCCTTAGCACGGCTTCTCTCTCCCTCTCTGTCAGCTTCAGGCTGGATTACCTGCACATAATCTGGCTTCCCAGGTATAACCCCTTTCTTCCAGATTCCACCAATTTCTGGCCATCTTTTTGTGCAATTTTGAACATCTCCATGAGACCTTTCCTGAGCCTCCCAAAATTAATCCACAGCTCTCCTCTCTCTATGTGTACACATTCTTACCCTGGACTGAATGTAAGTTCCTGGAGGGATGAGCCTGTTTCACATTTGTCCCCAGAGCTCAAGGCAGTGTCTGGCACAGAGCAGACACTTAATAAATACTCACTAAGTTGATTCAGGTCTGGCACCCATATTTTAGGAAAGATGTTGACAAACTGGAAAGCAACCAGAGTAGGCTGACTAGAGAATGGGCCCAATGAGGAACTAGGGATGATTGGCCTGGGAAGAGAAGGCTTGGTGGGGCAAAAGAGAGCTTTTGCTAAGTATATGAAAGGCTGCCACCCCAGTGGCACATTAGATGTGCTCTGCTTGGCCCCAGAGGACAGGACCAAGGGGAGTGGGTGGAACCTGCTGGGAGTTAGGCAAGGCTGCCAAGGGAGGCTGGAGTGCCCTCTTACTAAAAGTTTCCATGTCAAGGAGGCTGAATGACTACCCTTTAGGGATCTGGTAGAACAGACGGCCTCAGAGATCCCTGGCAACTGTGAGCATTTGTGAAAGCCCTCTATAAAAAGTCCTATGTAAAGGTCACTGAGCACTGTTATTATCCCTGTCAACAATTCGGAGTTGAGTCCACAATCCATAGCTTCTGAGATCTTGCTGCAGGAACCTCCCCACCCACAGGACAGAGCATCCACAGTCTCAGGCCACTCCTCTCTCCTCCAGAGAAAGATCTGCCCTGTCCCCTCCAAACTCCAGACTGATGAGAAACCCACCCTCTTTGCTCTGTGCCCTAAGCATCTGGGTTTTCCTTGCTGTTTGCTAACCTTGTTTTTCTCCACCATGCCCTCGATCTGATACTGCACAGGGCCAGCGTAATGGGCAATGATAAAGTTGGGGTCTTTGCTGAACTTGTTTCGGCTCAGGCTGGCACTGCTGGACAGGGCGCTCTCAATTCGGGTCTGCAGCTGGATGGCATTGGACAACCTATTGAGACGACACTCCTGCAGAGACAACAGGGCTGGGTCAGTGAGGAGAACGAGGAAAAGAGAAAGAACAAGGACATTTTACATTTGCATCATGCCATTACTTTCTATGATTTTTAATCAACCAAGGTTCCTTCCCTCCTTTATCCCTCTCTTAGAAGTACAGCAGCTGGTCATGGGCAATCCCACTGAGATAGATAACAAAGCTTGGACCTGCTCTGTTTTCTTTCTCCTTGAGTGGCACCCCCTCCCTGCCCCACCCGAGGCCTTACAATATTGGACTTAGTTTGGATGCCCACTTCATTTAGCCCACTGAGGCTCAAAACTTCTGAGCTCAAGTGATTCATCAGCACGGTGACCATCGCCTCCTTTCCTTCTCACCTCATTTATGAGGGAACAGATGCTGAGAGGGCTTCCTTCAATCAGGTCCAGGCAGCTCTGATTGTCCTGGTAGCTGATGAAGGACCACTCCAGGCCCTCAGCAGCATATTCCTCCTGGAGCAACACAAAAGTAGGGTTGGGGGTGAGCAAGGGGAGGGGAGCAGAATTGGCCTGAGCTCCTGGACAAGTTGTCTTGTGGTCTGGCCTCTGGGGGACAGGCCCAGTCAAATCTGGGAACTTAAGGAGGCAGCAGCTTGGTGTGAAACCCTGCCTTGTTAGCAGAAGGCTGCAGTCAGGAGCACAGAGACAGCTAAAGGCATAGGCCAGCGACCCTTCCCTCCCCCACCCCTGCCCACAGCTCTGAACCCAGTGTACAGTGAGGGGCACAGAGCTATAGAGCCCCAGGCCAGCTGCCCTCCCTGCATTGCTTCCCACCACTGGCTCCATACTTGCTGGGCCCGCAGGTAGTGAGCCACGAAGTGCTGCTGCAGCTTCTCATTGGCGTAGTTAATGCATAGCTGCTCCAGGTTGTTGTTGGGGAAACATTCAAACCCATACACATCCAGTAGCCCTGAGGTAGAGAAGGGCACAGCAGCAAGGTGTAAGGGAGAAAGCACACAGTTACTGTGAAGGGCGAGGGGGCAGATGCCTTCTCAGAGTCCAAAACTGCAGCCTAACTCCAGCTAGAGACTAACAGTGTTGGAGCCAGGTATCCCAAGAGCCACGCGCTGGCACAAGCCTGGTACTGTGAACACTTCTGTTCTAGGATGTGTAAAGCAAACTCTCCCTCCCCAGGGGGAGCACCTTGGCTCTCTGCATGCCCAGGGCGACATCAGATACCCAGGCTTCTCTCTGGAGTTTTCATCTCAAAGCTCCCATTCTGCCACAAAGGTATGAAGGAGGAATGGCAGTGCTGTGCGCCCACACTGCCCAAAGAACCAGGACCTAATGCAGGAGTTCTTAACCTTTTTTTTTTTAAATCATGGACCCCTTTTCAGAATGTTTTAAATATGTAAAATAAAGTACAGAGGATTACAAAAGCAAACCAATCATATTGAAATGCAGGTTTAAGAATACGACACCTCCCCCTCACCCCAAAGTTCACAGACCCTGGGTGAAGGCCCTCTGGGACAGGAAGTGCAGTTCAAAGGTGTGGGAGAGTGGAAAGAGCCCTGGGTTTGGAGCTAGAGCACCAAATTCAGTTCAAATTCAGATAATCTTGGTAAAGTACCTTCATCTCCTCCTCTATAAAATGAGGGGGTTGGACTGGATGACCTTAGGGTCCCTACCAGCCCCAAACCTATGTTCCTATGATGAAGAGACCTGGCTCATACCTGGCCTCCTGCTTTCCTGCGGGTCTACAGAAGCCTGACACTCAGTCAACTCGACTCCCCAATACCTTTCCCTTTCGTTCTCTCAATTCAATACATTTTCGTTAAGTTTTCACTCAGCCAGGCACTACTCTAGGTACTAAGGATACAGCAAAAACAAACCCCACAAAATAATCTCTGCCCTCAAGGAGTTTATATCCTACAAGGATAATAACATACATATGTTAATTAGCAAATATGAACTGGAGGAGCAGAACTTGGGGAAATCAAGGAAGGCCTCTTAATGGAGATGCACCTGAGCCTTACAGAGAGAGTGTTTCAGGAAGTGGAGGTGAAAAGGCACAGGGGAAGGCAGAAGTATGGAGCAAGAAAATGGAAAGTCATTCACAAGGAACATCAAATGGGTCAATTTGGCTGAAGCAGAGAGTATGTGGAGGGAATGGTGTGTAATTAGCCTGGAAAGAGACACCAAAGCCAGATTGTGAAGGGTTTTAAATGCCAAGCCAAATTTGCATTTTTGTATCTTAAGAGTTTTATATCAGGGAGTCACTGAAACCTCTTGAGTCATGGAGTGCCATGCTCAGAGCATGGAGCAGGGAGACTAGTTAGGAGGAATTAAGTGAGGGCGTAGGAGTGGAGAGAAAGGGATAGGGAAAGAGATGTGGGAGAAAGAGAACTGATGAGACTGGAAGGAGGCAGGAGCAGTGTGAGAACACTGTCCAATCTAAGTCCTGGGACAGGCTTTGTAATGACATCCTCCTGAAGACTTGGAGAGACGACTATTTCTTCACCAGGAGGCATCTGGCCGCTGTGCAGAGCCAGCCTGACCTCTTCCTTGCCCTCCGTCTTACACTCCCCTCCATGCACCCTTAGCACCCAGGACCTCATTGCCCTTCCTCACACACAGCACCCCATCTCTCTTCTCCATGCCTTTGCAATGGCTGTTCCTCATGCCTCCAATGCCCTCCCCTCCTCATCTTCAGGGGCCTTTCCCAGCCTGCCCAGCTGCTCATACCTCACTCTCTGAGATTGCTTTTCATCTTCTCCAAAGAGGCCTTGGATGTTTTTCATGCTGTCTCCTCCATTAGAATGGGAGCAGGGACATTGTTTTTGCCTTTCTTTCACATCCTCAGCACTTAACACAGTGCCTGGCACATGGAATAAGACCTCAATAAATGCATCATCTAGTCTAAACCCCTCATTCTGCAAAAAGGGAAACTGGAGAAATGACTTGCCTAAGGTCACGCAGGGAGTTTGGTGGCATGCCTGGGACTAGAACCCGCTTCCTGACTCTCAGTCCAGCGCTCTTTCCAGTCTCCTGACACTGCAAAGCAAAGGCCCTCAGGAGGGCCCTGGGCTAGGGAGGCACTGGGGGCAGCTGAGTCAGTGAGGAGAGGAGGCAGAAGAACACAGTACCAATGAAAGTGGTCCAGGTGGAGGGCTCTGCACAGATGCTCCCGTTGATGATCGAAACCAACCAGTCAAACAATCTGCAGAGGAGAGTGATGGTGAGCTCTGAGGACAGGGGTCTAGTGAAGCAGTGCCCCTGGGGAGAAGTGGTGCCCCCTGAGGAGAAGCAGTGGCACCCTCTGGGGAGGAACAGGGCTCCTGGTTTCCCTGAGGTCTGCGTGGCTCCAGAGAGGCCAGAGCTGTGGCCATCGGCCAGAGGCGGGGGCAGGCTGGCCTACTCACCGAGCGTAGGTGACTTTGGCCAGACAGTCTCTCCTGGTCTCACATTCAGCCCGGGAGCAGGGCTTCCTGAAGACCTGCTGCTGCTTTCCGGCTGTGATCATTCGGACTCGGAGCGTCTCCAATAGCTCCTCCTTGGGGATCTGGAGCAGAGAGGCCGTTGTCATCACAAAACCTGGTTTGGGGACCATAGCTATGGTTATCTGCAGGTAGTGGGTCAGAGAGGATGGCAAAACCCCCAGGCCCCTGCTGGATGTGCAGGTCCTGAAGGAGCTGGGGGAAGGAGCTCGGATACCCCTGCAGCCCCTGATGGGGGGCCCACTCACCATCACCATGCCGTTGCCTAGTATGGCAGACTAGAGGACTGGGGGAAGGACTGGAGATGGGGCTCTCATTGCTCATTAGCGATGGGCATTCGAGTCAGGCTTCAAATGCCACTTCTCTCTCCCCACCCTCTCTGCTCAGATTCAGCGCACTTCCCCTGACACTGACTCTCCTTTCCCCACCCTGCAGGGCACTGGCCTGCTGTGGCTCTGAGGCAGATGCATCCTATCTCATTGGCATGCAAGCTTGGCTCTTGGGAGCTGACCCGGAGTTCTCAGGGTCCCCAGTCAGGGGGCGGTGAGCTCCTTCCCCTCTTACATTTAGCATCTTCCTGTGGCTGGCAAACCTGGGATTCATCTTCTGAGTCATCAAAGTGGATATTCCCGAGGTGTAGCAACCCTGATAAAACCTGTAGAGACAGCGAGGGGATTGGGTCTCCTGGGGACCAACCCAAGCCCTGGGCCAGGGAGGAGACTCCCATCACCAAAAGCTTTTGTGTGCTCACAGCTCAGGTTTACCACTCAATGGTGGATAACAGGAGGCCTCATGACCTCTGGCCTAGGGGAGGGAAAGGAAGGAGATTCTCTCCTTGCTCAAGAGGCTGCAGGGGCAGGCTGACAGAGCTGCTCCTGTCTGGCCAAGTCCCAGGTGGTTCCTTTTTTAATCTCACTGCTGGGGGGTGAAGAGGGGGTGCTGTCCCTCTCTTGCTCTCCTCTCCACCACTGTGTGCCTCATTTCTGTAGAGATGCAGACAAAAAGAGCTTGATAGCTACAGTGTATCCCGGCCTCCTAATAGATGTCTTACTGCTCTCAATCAACTAAGTGTGACAACCTTATAGGCATGACCCCTAAAATGAAAGCTAGCTTCAGGTTCCCCAGGCCTGAGTACCCCAGACCCAAGGAGCCAAGGGGCATGATCCTCTCACAGTCTTCCAACTTCCTTCCTTGATGAGGCTCCTAGAGGACCAACCACATCCAGCGGGCAATATTAAAAACAATTCAGAGGACACAACACCCCTACCCTAGGACTAGCACGGGATCCTGTTCACTAATGCCCTGACCCTGTCCTGAAGCATCTGTCTGCTCCTCTGAGTCTCAGCCTTCTTGTACTGGGCCTGCAGTAACCACACCCCTCCTGTTCAGCTGGACTGCTGCTACCCACACTCAGGCAAGCTCTGCCTTGTTCAAAGATCGTTTAGGCCCAGGCATTGCCCAGCAATCTTTATTGGCTGGCTGACTGAGAAGCCTAGAGCTCCATGGGGATATGTACTCATTGGCTGGCCCCAAGGCACTGGCAGAGGCCTCATCATAGCCATGTGCATCAGAGGGAAGACAGACCATCTCCCTGGAGTTCAGCCATTGGAGCTCACTGGGTGATCCTGTCGCCTCAAAAGGGGATAAGTCCCAGGCACCATGTCAGGAAGGTGTTTCCAGCTGCAGAATCTCCTGTCCAGGGGCATCTAATCTCCTTTCCTAAATTAAGTGCCTGTTTTTTCTCCTGACCTTAAAGATGTTGTTCTGTGTGGAGCGGTCAATGCCCAGGTGAAGCATTGCATCTCTGGTCACTTCAAAGCAGTCCTCTGGAAATAAAACAAAATACCCATGTCAGACATGGACTTCAACTACACTGCCCCAGAACCAGCCCAACACCTCTGGCCCTCCTGGGTCCCAGACTTGAGAAGGCCTAGAACCCAGATGCTATTTTGCCCCATGGAGTCAGGGTATATCAGGCTCAGTTCCCATGCCTGTTGCCACACTAGGGCCCAGAAGCCCAGAGCTCTTCTTACCTTCCAAGGTCCTCTCAGAATTGGGCAGCCAATGGAAAGCTGCTCCCTCAGGCAGGTGCCACTCTAACCTTTCACTTGAACTGGCTCCTTTGGTAATCTGGGGAACCAGAAATGTGACAATGAGATGTCCGGATGGATAACTGTACATGAACCCCACAGACAAGGGCCTGTGGGCAGGAGGCTGATATACTCACTGCAGGTGGGGCACTGTAAGAGGCACTGAAGGATAAAAAAGGAAGAGACAGCTCCCAATATCACATCACACAGGGAGAACTTCTGCTCCACATCCTATTCCAGAGGTGGTGAGCAATAGCTTGATAAGTAATCAGAGGCTAATCCCTATCCTGACTCCACGGTCTTGCTTTGGCCGTCATTCCCCTAACTCCCAAGTATATTCGGTCTCTCTTTTTCCAGCAGTTTCTTTCCATCTGTCTCCAACCATGCATGGTTTCTTCAATCCTAAAAAAGCCTTCCCCTGATGCTTCTAGTCTTGAGGCAGCTCCATTTTCACTTCTCTCTTCCCCTTTTTGCTGCCAAACTTCTTCTACACCCAACACTTTCATTTCTTTACTAGGCCTGGGGTCTCCTCCATTGCCTTGCATTATGGCTTTGGTCCCACCACTCTCCTGGATCTGCTTTCTCAAAGGTCACCCAGGATGTCTAATTACCAAATCCCTTAGGCTTTTGACACAAGCGACCACCTCCTTCCTACCAGACGCCTCCTTTCCTTTAGTTTCAGATACCATATTCTCCTTGATCTTCTCTTGAATGCATGATGTGGGTATTACCCAGGGCCCCCCCCCCCATGCTTCAACTATCACCTCCATGGAGATGACTCACAATCTGTACCTCCAGTCCAGAACTTTCTCCTAAGTTCCAGACCCACCTCTCCAATGGTCTATAGGACTGTCCCAATGATGGCTCAAACTCAACATGTTCAAAACGAAGCTCATCTTTTCCTCTGGTGCCACCATACTCCCAGTCTGCCCATTTCTGCAAGCTTGGGGGTATCTTTAGCTCTTTCTCATTCAGCTGCCAAGCTGATTTCATTTCTTTCTGTACTATTTTCCACATCTGTTTCTTCCCTTTTTTCCCCCTTGCTCCCAACCAGCCTAGCAGTCTTTCATTTCCACCCCACTACTGCAACAGCCTCCTAACAGGCCTGCCTGCCTCAGTCCTCATTCCCCTTCAAGCGCCTTTACGTGGCTGCCACAATGATCATTTGGGCACAGATCTGGATGCTAATGTCACTCTGCTCAAAAACACTTTCAGTGGTCTCCACTGAGTCTGTGGAATAAAGTTTCCATACCTTTGCTCAGCTTTCAGGGCCTCTCACAATCCTCTCATTCGTAGGATCATGCATTTAAAGCTGGAAGGGACCTTAGTCCAATCACTTCATTTTTTCCATCTAGTCCAACTACTTTGTTTTACATATGAGGAAACTGAAGCAGCTAAGCGGTTCAGACTTGCCCAGGATCGCACCTAGTGAGTATCTGAGCTAGCGATATGAACCCAGCACTCACTGACTCAAAGTCCAGCACCTGGACTAGTCTCCTATTCCTCGCCACCCTGCCTTTACAGTCATATTATTCATTTTACCACCGGTTGCTGTACTTGGTTTTGATGCTCCCCCCAGCCCATTTTTCAGCTCCTTTGAGGATAGGGACTATCTTGCATCCCCAGAGCTTAGCACAGTGCTTGGCACACAGGAGAGACTTAATAAATGTCTACTGACCAATGACTATAACCCTGACCTTAAGAGTCTGCATTCTAGTCAGACTGAACTATTTCCTGCTTCTGAGTAAGCACCATCCTTTCATACCTCCATGTCTTTGCTTAGACTGGTCCCTATACCGGGAGTATGTGGAATTCTTTCCCTCAAGTATTCCTATCCCTCTTTAAAGGTCATCTAAGATGTCACCTCCTCCAAGAAGTTCTTCCTGATGCTTCTGGTCTACACTGGCCCTTTCCCTCAAGTCTTCAAAGTACTTTGATACTTCTCTCACTTATGACAAGGTGCAGCTAGGTGGTGCAGTGGAGGGAGTGCTGGGCCTAAAGTCAGGAAGACTATCTTTCTGAGTTTAAATCCAGCCTCAGACCCTTACTAGCTGTGTGACCCCAGACAAGTCACTTAACCCTATTTGCCCGAGTTTCCTCATTTGTAAAATGAGCTGGAGAAGGAAATGGCTAATCGCTGTAGTATCCATGCCAAGAAAACACTAGATGGGGCCACAAAGAATCTGACACAACTGAAAAACAATTCAGGACTTAATATTCGGTAGTCCAGTCATTTGTGTTTATAGCCTATCTTCCTACTAGTCTGTAAGCTCCTGAGGACAGGGACCTTGTCTGATCAAACTTTGGGTCGCCTCCATCTCTATGACAGTGGCCTGTATCCAGCAGACACCTAATAAATGTGGATGAAACATCCCAATAAGAGAGTCTTCCTTAGTTAATTCTGGCAATTAGAATCATTCCGCAGTCACAGGTGATGTGCCTCCTCGGGCCTCACACATTAATTCAGGACACTTCTCTTTTGACACCCATCTGAGGGGGATCTCACGGGGCATATATTTGCAATCTGGACATTAAAGGTCTAACAGATGATCCAGGATTCACAACTAGAAGATCTTTATCTAGCCCTCAGTCTGCCAGTTATCACTTTGGGCAAGTCATTTAAATAATGAGTCTTAATATTCTCACCTGCCAAATGGGAATAATGTTTGTCTTCCCTACATCACAGGTCTAATCCTGAGGATCAAATGTAAAGAACCCTGTAACTGTAACACGTAATTTAATGTCGGCTATCATTGTTATTAAATAACTTGATAAATAATCATGCGTAGATCTATATACAAGTGTTAGGAAAAACAACAGAAGTGGCCAGAACCAGTTAGGATTTGTCAAAGAAAACATCCTAAAGGAGGTGACTTGAAATGGAAGGTAGTGGGGAGAGCAGCAGGTCCCTTTAGGACTACCAAAATCAACAACTGTGAAGTATAAGGCAAAGAGCATCATTACTTACAGCCCCAGGACAGGACCTGGAACCCAGTGCCTGGCACAGACCTGATAGAAGATATGAAAATTCCTCTCCCGTGGGGCCTGGAAGGCAATTCGAGTTTTCTCCAGGAGGTAAGTCTGGACAGAGGCCCCAGTCATCTGCTGAGCTCTAGGGAGGAGAAGGTGGATATGTGGATGCAAAGCCCAGGGATTGCTGGCCCCCACATGGACTGACCATGAACCCCACAAGCCTGCAGATGACACTGAGGGATGCAAAGTAAACAGCCCCTACCCCTCAAAGTGCTGCATGAAAAAAGGGTGCAAGGAGGGTCACTTTTCTCATGTGAATTTAGAAATGCATATACTTTAGTGCCAGAAAATCCTGCTCTCCATGACAGAGACGTCTCTTTTGTGATGAGCCAAGCCATACATATATACTGAAGGCCTGAGGCCTCCAGGGGACGGCAGCATCCCGAGCATAGCCAGGGCATACACGTGCCTTGTATAAGCCACAAGGTCCAGAACTCATGGCCAATGGCTGGGAGCAGGGACAGACCAGGGCTGGGGGACCCAGAGCTGTTAAGCAAATAAGGACAGAAAGAGGAGCTTGTGAGCAAGCAAGGACCTGAAAAGAGAAGCTCCACTGGTACCCTCTTCCTCCAGACTCCCACCCCTTGTGCCCAAGCCAGACAAGCTCCTTGTCTGGAGGGACATCGGCCCAAGCCAAACTGCTGGGTCCTAGCCAGCCTGCTTCTCTGCAGAATAAGGGCAGTCAATGGTCATAGCGGCCAGGACCCTGCCTTTATTTAGTGGTCCTATTCTGGGTCCCTGGGGACCACCTCTTTGGGCTCTCTGATCCTAGCAGATAGCACTGCCCCTCCCCACCGGGGTGACCCACAGCACGGCCCAGGACACAGGCTGCACCTGCACAGGATACCTGTTGAGCTGGAGCTGGATGTACTTTCCGAAACGGCTGCTGTTGCTATTGCGGAGTGTACAAGCATTCCCTAAGAAAGAAGGAAAATCATCAATATTCTCTCTTCCCTCAGCCACAGCTTCCTGCCCACCAGTCTGTGCTCCCCTTTCCCTCTATGCCTTCCGTCTCTGAGGCCCAGACCTTCCAGCTGCCATGTCCCAGGGTGAAGTCAGTGACAGGACCCTCCCCTCCTGATGCTCTCATTTGGAGAGAGCTATCCTACAGTCAGAAAACACAGGTCTGGGGCAAAGGAGCTCAGACTGTAGAAAGAGAGATTCAGGATAGATAAAAGTGAAGACTTCTTGACCAGCTGAGGCAAGAAGGTCCCCCTGTATGAGGTGGGAGGGGCCTAGTCTTTAAATGCAGTATTGGTTCAAGAACAGCTGTGGTCTGCTGCCCAAAGAATAGCCAAGTGTCCTCCTCAAGGTCCCTTTCCAGACCTGTGGTGCTGTTATCATAGCCAACTACAGTGATATCATTGTGCCTATGTTTGTCTAAGCTGAGGGAGCCCTGGATCACGGGGCTCCAGGGTCCTAGAGAGGGCAGAGAAAGCCTGTGTCCCCATACAGCTGAGGATGGCCTGATAGTGTTTACCAAAAGCCTCCATGACTGGATTAGAATCCAGGACTCTCTTCTCGATTCTCTCCACTGTCTCATGGGTCTCCTGAGAGGCAGAGGAATTGGCGACTGTGGCATAGAACTTCATCAGGCACCGAGAGGTCCAAGTCTGCAGAAGAAGACAACCTCATGGCGGTCACGCCCTGTCACGGGTCTGCCAGTCAACAAGCATTTATTAAGCACTTACTATATGCCAGGCATGGTGCTAAGAGCTGGGAATACAAAGAAAGGTAAAACCCTTCTCCCCTGACCTCCAGCAACATATATTCTTAACAAACAACACGTAAAAGATTAGGTACATACAAGCTACAGAGTTGATGGAAGGCACTGGTAGCTAGGGGGTGAGGTGGGGCTGGGGGCTAGTAAAGGCCTTCTGCAGAAGGTGCCATATGAGCAGAAGCCAGAGAAACAAAGAGGCGGAGGTGAGGAAGCAGCAACAGTTCAGCAGGAAGGACAGCCAGTACAGGCAAGGTCCACCCTGGAGAGGAAGCTGAGGGTCTCTGAGGTCCCTCCCAGCTCTGGATCTCTGATCTAATGACCCCCGGCATGGAAGCAGGAGGGTTTGGGTTCCAGAGCCCTGAGCTGGGGCATCAGGAGAGCCATGCTCTAGTCTAGCAGAGTTTACTAGGTGGCCTTCTTCAAGTTACTGAAGCTTTATAGGCCTGTTTCCTCACCCTAGGAGATAGGCCTGCCCAGCCCACTTCTCAGGAATGTAAGGAGGGTATGGGGATCAAATGAGATCATAAACTGAAAGGGAAATTTTAAAAGTCAAATTACTCAGGTAAGGAAAGTAGTCTAGGTGAGGACAGTGAAGGAAGCAGGCAGCCCGTGCTGGCGGGGCCTCTGGGACAGGCCTGCTCGGACTGGTTATACCACTCTCTGGCTTTCGGCCTTGTAAAATCTTTTTCATTGCTGTTCCTGCCAGCCAGGGGCCTCCATCTCTCGAGTAACACCCTCTCAGTGGTTCCTTCCCATCTTCATCAGCCCTTCCCATAACCTTGGAAGCTTGGAATCAGGTTGGGAGGAGGGGAGCCAGCCTGTCCCCAAGGATAAGAATCCACAATCTAAGAGATCATGATATCACAGAATATTAGTGCTAAAGGGGTGCTCTGAGGTCATCTAGGTCAACTCTGGTATTGCACAGGTAAGGAAACTGAAGCCCAGAGAGGGAACCTAACTTGCCAAAAATCGTGTACCTAGGGAGTAGCATAACCAGGCCTAGGACACAGGCCTCTCCTGACCTTCAGTTCTTTCTAGGGCAGCTCATAGCACAGCAGATAGAGCCCTGGGCCTGGAGTCAGGAAGAACTGAGTTCAAATCCAGCTTCACACATCCAGCTGTGTGATACTTGCTTTTCCTCAACTATAAAATGAGGGTAATCATAGCACCAACCTCCCAGGCTGTCATAAGGATCAAAAGAGATATTTGTTCTGTGTGCCTGGCACATAGTAGGCATTTAATAAATGCTTATTCCCTTCCCTTTCTACCCCACCTACTATAGGGCTGACTGAACATAGAACAGAGAAAGCAGCCAAAGATACCCCTCAAAAGGGCTGGAGCTTCCACTGTAGGCAGACAATCAAACGTCAAGGAGAACAAGGCATGTCTGTTACCTTTCCTGCTCCACTCTCCCCACTAACAATGATGGACTGGTTGACAGGCTCCAGCAAGCTCTTGACATTCCTGTAGGTTTGCTCACCCACGGTGAAGATATGAGGCTTTAATTTCTGAAATACCCAAGGAACCCAACATATTAAAGGCACACAAAGCAACTCTCTTTTGAGATAAGCAATCCGCTCAGGCAACACTAAGATGGGTAAAGTTGCAAACACTAAGTTTAGAAGCATGCCCCTCTCTACCATCACCCCTAGCCTTGCCCAGCCCAGCAGGAAGACTTCCTGAAGAGATCAGAGACCATCCCCCAGGCTTGCCCATCACTATGCCCCCCTGCCCCTACATCCACCTCTTACCCCAAAGGTGAAGCCTGACCAAGACAACATTTCTCCAGCTATTCATGCTCTGGCTTAATGACTTTCTTCTGTTTTCTCTACCTCCCCTCTAGGAGCTGTGTTGGACTGGAGACCATCAGTTCCTCTAGGACAAGGGACCCCACTTGTGTGAGTCTCTAAGGGCAGTGCACGAGTCCATGCTTGCTACTACTTTATGACACCATGATACAAACAGGGCAAGGGGTGAAGGAGTGAGGCAAGCTTGCCTGTAGTTGAGGTGCCATGTGGTAGTCTCTCATCAGCTCAGGGCAGTAGAGGTAAGGGACAGGTTTAAAGGGGTTCAGAGCCACAAGGGTACAGCCAGCATTGGTGTAGAACACATCCACTTGGTACCTCTCCTGCAGACACCTCAGGACTGAGACAGATGCACCGTTAATGAAGTACCCAGCGTGCTTAAGCGAGTGAGCACATGCATACACACTCAGAGCTCTAACCCTGCCACAATTAGTCAAATGCTATTCTATACACTCTGATTCAGCTCAGATCTAATGAAAATGAAGCCCACCTAGGAATGGCCCCAGCCCTGAGAGACCCAAGCTGGGAGAGATGTAAACCAGCAGTCCTGGCTTGGGATTCTGGGTCCCACCAACCTGGCCTTGGGACAGAATGGGCCTAGGGAAGATAGACTAACTACCCCTAAGGCCCCACACCTCATCAGAGGTTTGCTTCCTACCTGTTGCTGGAGTCACAGGGTTCACTTTTGTGAGGTCATCCAGCTCAGCCAATTGGATCTCATTCCCCAAGAAGATTTGTAGATCTTCCCTGACAGGGTCACTGCCACACTGGAAGGAGCTCATGTCTTGGCCATTGACCTGGGAAACAGAAAGGAGAAAGCAGATGGGCATTGTGTTATGGAGAGAGTTTTCCACAATCCTTGCCTTTCCTCTCATCAGTGGGGAAAGGCTCAAGGCCCTGTTATAGGCTCTGACCACCTCAAATTCTTGTATGTGCAGATCATGAAAACAAAAAGGCAAGCCACAAGAACCATTTGTGCAAAAACCCAAACCAGCCCAATATCTGGAAGCCTTTTAGTCTTCTGTTTGTAAATAGGGCTGCCTGGCAACAGACCAGGGAGAAAAGGAGAAGGAAACAAGGGAGAGCAAGTACAAATTCTGAGAAGTGTTTAACTTAAAACCCACATTCCTCCAGGGTTTTCCTAAAGAAATTGTTTGGTTCATTAGTGACCTCCCTACCTTGCTGCTAGGGCCTAGAATTAGCCCAGCAAGTCTCCTCTGACTCTGTATCTCATAGAGGAAGAACTCAGCTCAGGGGGTCTTAGATCGTTATCTGGTGGAGGAAAAGTTCTCTCCAACTCTCCCATCTGGTTGCCGACATTGTTCATGTTCCCATCTTTCCCCTCCTGGAGCCAATCTCATCTATACCAATTTATACCCTCCCTTCTCTCTTCACTTCATCTTGGACCCCAGGAGTGAAAAAGAATGGAATACCTGCTTTCCCAGAAATGATGACTTAGTAGGAAGATGGAGAACTCCAGGTCTGGTGTGTTCTCCTCCTCCTGACCTCCTGGAACTCTTGATCCTTTCAAGATGAAAGTGCAAACTTTCCATACAAGACCTTATCTGACTACCACTCTTCCCCCGAAAAAAACCCAAAAACTTATTTTGTAATATTTAAAATCTGCATACATGTGGCTTCCTCCTGGTAGAATCTAAGTTCCTTGAGGACAGGCTGTTTTCCTTTTTGTCTTTGGATCCCCAGAGCCTAACAGAGTGCCTGCCCTGGGGTAGGTGCTCAAGAAATGCTTGTGAAGCTGAAATGATTAGGAATTAAGGCATTCAAATTTGAAGACAATGTTGAAAGTCAAAAGCAACTGAGGTCAGAACACCTATAAAGGTATGACAGGTTGGGGGTTGGCCAGCTGCTTTAGGCCCCTAAATTCAAGGGGCCAAGACAATAAAAGACTTCCCTGCCCAGAGACGAGGGGACATATTCCACAAGTTGTTTGTTCTCAAGGTCAAGGGACCTGGCTGATGAGAGTATGGATAGAACCAGACACATCTTTTCCCACCGCTGCTTGGTGGTATCAACCTAAACCGGTGACAGTCTTAATCTAGAGATGACTCTGCAAGCCAATGACTTTTGTCTAGAGGTCAACTTCCTGCCCTTTTCAACAAAGTCAAGTTAATTCCTACCTCCCTCTTGTTCTCATCACTTTAAAATTTGGGGGCAGGGGTTCAAACAGATGTCTGAGCGTTCTTCAGTTTTGACAGCCTGTTTTCTGGCACTCTTTGTAAAAGTTTCTTTCCCCCAGAACTTGCCCAGTTAGCACAGACCTTCCCCATCCCAACAGTGGCTTCTTCAACTGCTCTGCAAGCTGAGGTGGGTGCAACCCATCCATCCATTCTCCTCTTTCTCTCTCCACAACATTGTGTTCCCTTCGTAGGGCCAGCAGGGAGAGAAAGTCACCCTGAAACAGGGCAGGGGAGCCCCTGGCTCCCGACAGACAATGCTGGCCTTGTTCCTCATAGCCTGGGATGGTTTCTGCTTTGAAAGGGGTGGAGCCATACACATACCAGTTAGACCAACACCTAGGTGGGGTCCTTTCCAAGGAATGAGATTTGTCCAGGACTCTCTTGAAGTTATTCCTGAGTCTCTTTCTGGAAGGAACCTGAACTTGGAATGTTGGGTTTCTTGGGAGCCATACACATCTAGGTGCAAATGGTGCATTCTCTGTTCTGAGTCTTTTTTCTGGATATGCTGCCTCCCAGAAAAAGGACACACCAACCCACTGGGGTTGGACATAACCCTTTCACTTCTCCTGAATGGAGGTGGCCTCAATTGCCCATTATATGTATGTCCCACTCCAGCCATGCTTTACCCTCTGTCTCCTTGACAATCACCTTGGGGCCACCCAATGTATCACCCCAACCCCCTTCAGTTCTGGAGCCAAAAATCAACTGTGTCACTGCTCCTGAAAAGGGTATGGCAATCTAATCATCCCAGTAACTTTCTAAACCAAAATATTCCTCAAGGTTACCACACCTGTAAGCTTCTCAAGGGCAGAGACAGTCTCATTTTTTCTTACTACAGTGAGTGACAAATGCTTTTGCATTCATTCATTCACTATGGCCCAATCCAAATGAATACCAAAAGGCTATCCCACATCAGAGCACCAGGGAGGAACTTAGAAAGGGGATCAAACACCAAAAGAAATTATGACAATAACCATAACGAGAAGAACCAACCCCAAATGGTTCATTTGCCACTGTCTTGGAAGAGGGCCACCTGGCTACCCCTCCAAGGCAGTGGATGGAAGTACGGGATTAGAGAAGTCCTGGAGGATGGCTATGCAGGAACTCCAGGTCTTGAGGAACCTGTACCACACTCCAGGGTGGCTGCTGACCTCTCTGCTGTTTCTGGTACCTCACACCACCCCCCCAGTCCTCAGCCTCCCACAGTAAAGCTCCCGCCTGTACTGCTCTACAGAACTACTCCTTACAAAGTATCTCCAACACCTTTCTTAACCACTAAATCCAATGGCCTTGTTTCAAAAGATCTTATCCCCCTGGACCTGTCTGCAGCATAGAACCTAAGCAAGCACCCCTTTCCCATGGGATACTCTCCTTGAAAAGCTTCTAAGACACCTACCATTCTTCTGACGCTCCTTTTTCAAGCCCTTGCTCTCTCCAGGGTCCCTTCATAGGGCCACTCCTCAAGATTCTGTCTTTAGCCAATCTCCTTCATGTCCATGGCATTAACTACTAATTTGGAGGGAGAGTATACCTCAAATCTGCAACTCCAGCCCTGACCATCCTGCCATTCTCTCCCACCTTTCTTTCAACTAGCCCTGCCCCCCCCCCCGCTCAATAAGTCAAACTGCCTCCTGGGACACTTCCACCCAAATGATCCATGGCACTGTACCCTTTGGCTGGCCCCGAATGTTATTTTTCTCCAAAGCCTGCTCTTCTCTCCTCATCTTCCTATGTATATTAGTCACATACCCAATTTCACTCGAAGCCTTTGGTATCTTTGATGACTCTTTTCTGTCATCACCCATGTCAAATTAGTTGCAAAGGCAACCCCGATTCTACCTATACAATATCTTAACACTTTCTGCTTCTGTTCCCTCTATTCTTCTCTCACGTACCACTTATTGCAATAACATCTCAACGGGCCTTTCTACTTCTCCTCTCCTCCACTCCCTTGGAACTTAACCTCCATACCACTGTAGAACAACATTCCTAACACTACTATGCTATAAGGAATGATGAGCAGGCTGCTTTCAGAAGAACCTGAACTTCTACGACCTGATGCAAAGTGAAGCAAGCAGAACCAGGAGACCACTGTACACAGTAACAGCAATACTGCACGATGAACAACTATGAATGACTTAGCTATTCTCAGCAAGAAAATGACTCAAGATAATTTCAAAGGACTCATGAGGAAAAACGCTATTCCAACCCCAGAGAAAGAGTCTGAATGCAAATCAAAACATACTATTTTTCACTTTCTGTATTTTTTCCCCTTTGGGTCTGTGTCTTCTTTTACAACATGACTAATCTGGTAATATATTTTGCATGACTGAACATGTATAACCTATAATAAATTGCTTATCATATCAGGGAGGGGGGAAGTGAAGGAGAAAATCTGAACCCAAAATTTAAAAAAAGAATGTTAAAAATTGTCTTTACATGTAATGGGGGGAAAAATAAAATATTATAAAAAAATAACATTCATGAAGTATAACTTTCATCGTGTCACTGTTGCTCAAACCCTTCAACGCTCCCTACTGTCTACCAAATAAAGCTCAATCTCCTTCCCCAGCATCAGGACCCCTGCAAAACGGTGCCACTCTGCCTTGATGAGCTCACCTCACACCCAAAGCTCTAACTGAAATGAAGTTACCTCCCCACAAGCAGCCAGCACCTCCTCTCCTTGTTGTCCTTACTTTTACTGCTTACCACGTTCTCCACCCCCTCACCACTGCTCCCTACCATGTGCTGGCAGTCTATGCATCCTTCTGAAGTGAAACTTGACCTTGAGATTCACCTTCTGAAGATGCCCCCTTGACAAGCATTTCTAGTTTTGTTTTCAGTACTGATAGTCTGTGCTTTTGGATCCACCAGGGAGTCGGCCCCAGAGTGGCTGCAAACTCCTCCAGGTGCCTGCCGCAGCTGCTCCTAAATCAGAATGGGAAGCACCTTTCTCACAGTCCAAGAAGAAGCTTTCTCAGCCTGTTCTACACTGAACCCACCTCAACCAAAACAGATGTTCTGGGGGAGGAGAGGTCTGGATGGAGATGCCTGTCACACCTGAGTCAAAGCCCCAGATTTCGCTCTTCCCTAGGAGCCCCAGCCCTCTATGGTGCAGCTACGCCTCAAACTCAGGGACAAATGAGGCAGGGGCTATTAAAGATGACACACAGAAGAAAGCTAAGAAGGATGACTGAACTGCCTGAGACCACACACTGCGTCACACTTACCCAACCCAGTTCTCCCGACAGTTGGCTAAGCCCTTAAGGTCTCAAGGCTACCTGTGGAAGATTTTATTTCACATTTAGAAAAAGGAGACAAGGTTTTCCATTTCTACAGCCCTCCCAGGAAGATAGGGTCCTTTTTGTCACTAATTAGAAGGGACCCTGTGGGCTACTGGAAAGAACACAGGACTGGAAGAAAGGTGATCTGGGGTTTGGCTCCGGCTCTCTAATTATGACCCGGGGGACCTTGTTCAAGTCACTTCCCTTTCTCCTGGGCCTCAGTTTCCTACTCTGTAAAATGAGAGGGTTGGACTAAATGATGGTGAAGGTCCCCTCTAGCTCTAACAGTGTGCTTGTTCTAAGCGTCACCTGTCCTTAAATAAAACCCTTTGGCCCTGACACCTTGGGGGGCCAGCGCCCCCTGAAGAAGGATAAAGCAGAATTGCAACTGCTTTGATTCTCATACTGGGAAGGGTCACAGTTTGTGGCCTAAGTGGGGCAGCAGGAGTCATGAAGAGTAGACAGCAGAGATACCTTCATGATTTTTAAGGGTTCAAAGTTCCTGGAATGGGTGTCTAATACACATTTGGGACGTTCTGCTCACAGGGACCCCATTCCTTTCTCAATTCAACATTTACTGAGCATTACTGGTACATGCAAAGCACTCTGGGGCTAGATGCTGCAACCCAAAGTCCCTGACCTGAAGAAGTTTATATCCTACTAGAGGGATACAATTTGTATACAGACCAGTCAGAAAAATTTCACGTGAGGGAGCCAATACCAACAACTAGGGGAAACAGGAAAGTCATCTGGTAAGATGGCAGTGGAGGAGGGGGTATATTTCGGACATGAGACAGTGTGCTGATGCAGAGAGAGGAAATGGGGAACAACAATTGGGCCAGTTTGGCTGAAATATAGATTATGTGAAGGGGATTAATATGAAATGAGTCTGGCTTTGAAGAGCTTTATGTTCATCAAGCTGAGGAATCTAGACTTCATCTTAGAAGCAACAGGGAGCCTGTGAAAGTTCTTGAACAGGAGAAGTGCATAGATCTGCATTGCAGGAATATCACTTTGGAATCTTTGTGCATGAAGAATGGATTGGAGAAGGAAGAGACTTGAAGCAGGGAGAACAATTAGGAGGCCATCTGAATAGTCCAGGTGAAAGCTGATAAGGGTGTGAGTGAGGGTGGTGGCCATACCAGTGAAAAGAAGTGGATGGATATGAGAGATAGTGGAGAGACAGAAATGACAAGATCATTTTTCCAGAAGTGGAAAATTTTCCAACAAACCAGCTGTTCATCTTAAGAGACCTGCTGTGGATATGGGTACCAGAAGTGATATGCTTTGCCAAGGCGAACCCACTCCAGGGTGGTCCTTGCCTTCACAAAATAAAGATAACTCTAAAGAGTTAACTTTAAAGATAATAAAGAGCTCCCTGGGGCTCTGACAGACTTCTCTGGGATCAGCTGCAATACTGCACTGGACAATTCTTGGATTTGGGGATCAAAATCTGTATTCCTCTATGCTAGACAGAGTACAACGGAGGCCATCGCTTGTCACTTTGGAAGGCAGTGCCTATCTTTCAGGAGCAACTGACCCAGGTTCAACTGCCATTCACGTGGAAACCTTTTTTACTTTATTCAAAGTTCTCATCTGAATATTTGCTACTACCACCAAGAACTGTACCTATAAGCAGCAGCTCCAGGGCTCACCATGGGAATCCCCTTCCCATTCTTACTAACCAGGTCAATCATAGAGGAAAGAGTTCACACTTTCCTCCAGCTTGGGAATTCATAAGCAAGACATTTTTGTTTGTTTTTTGGAGGGGAGGAAGGCAAAGCAATTGGGGCTAAGTGACTTGCCCAAGGTCACACAGCTAGTAAATGTGTCAAGTGTCTGAGGCCGAATTTGAACTCAAGTCCTCCAGACTCTAGGCCTGGTGCTCTACTCATTGCGCCACCTAGCTTCCCCAAGCAAGACATTTTTGTTCCTGTTGACAGTGAAAAGTTAAAGATGAGCACAAGGTTATGACCATCAGGTGCCTGCTCCTGGAGGCCAGAATGGATACTTTAGAACTAGGTACTGTCAGGGAGAGGGCAAGGCATTTGAGAGTCCTTGTTAAAATGTGAAAACTGTGACCCTGGTACTCATGTCCACTGGATACCTCGGGCTTAAGCCATAACCCACCCAACTGCCTTACCACAAAACAAATGCTCATGTGCCACAAAGAACAGAATGTTCTAGCACTTAAAAATGTATATTTATAACACACTGTATTAGAAGTTGTCCTTCACAATACTGAACCCAAAGCAGATGCCTCCTCATTAATGCCCCCTAGGTTACCTGCTGCAGCATATTGCTTTGTTTCCAGCTAGGGCTTTGGATTACCAGATGAAGAGGATTTTATGGTTCTGAATGTGAGACATCTGGAACACTGGCACAGTGAAGGGGTTTGATCTGGAGGAACCTGTGTAAGGTCAACTAGAGCACCTGAAAGAAGAGAATGGAAACACTGAGGGTAAACGTCAGAAGATCAATGTGTGTCCTCTCATACAGAGTTGATGGAAGGCATTGGTAGCTGGGGGGTGAGGTGGGGGTGGGAGATGGACTACGAAAGGCCTTCTGAAGAAGGAATGAAGGGTTCAGCTCACTCGGGGACTCTGAGTCAAGAATGCACACTGCTCTCCATTGAGGCTGGGAATAAGGTCAGTGGCCCAGCAACAAGAAGTCAGAGAGTGAGAGTCTTCTGCAAACTGCCAATGGTGGTGGTGGTGGGGGGATATTTGAGAGTACTGCTGAGGAAGCTTAGGCTATTCTTGCCGAAAGCCAACACTACTTTGGCAACAAGGATTCAGGTTAAATCCTCCAGGCCAGTATATCAAGAGAAAAATGCTCATCCTTGCCCCAAGGATTTGTGAGACAGAAATTTCGAGTTATGGTGGCCTTCTTTGTGGGGAATTGGACTTAACATAATAATCCTAGGTAGGTAATCAACCCTAACCCTCCACTTAATAGGGAAACTGAGGCTGAGAGATTAAATGACTTGCCCACGGCAAATGTTGGAGGTGCCACCGAATTCCAGTCTCCTGACTCCAAGTCCAGAGCTCTTTCCACTTTTCCAGCATTCATCTCTACCCTAGCCCCCAAATGATGAGTTCTTGGCCAAAGTAAAAGCTGAACTTAAGTGGGTATTGCTTTCCTCCACAAAAAGTTACACTTGGGAAAAGGAATAAAGAGGCTATTTGGACAGTAACTTTTTTTTGGTAAGAAGCCCTAAGTGTCTAGAAGAAATCCCCAAAGAGCCCATGATCATAGAACTAGGACTGCAAAGGTCATCTAACCCAATCCTTTTATTTTTACCCGATGAAAGAACAGAAATCCAAGACAGTTAAGTGATTTGCCCAAGGTAGTAATGAGTGGCTGAACTGAGAGACCCTCCCTTGGACTCCAGATCCAGCAATTTCAGCTTCAGCTTCTCCCCCCACACCCTCCTCTCAGCCCAATTAATCAATCTACTATTCTCGCCGGAGGGTGGAAAGAACACTAGACGAGAGTCAATAACAAAACTAGGGTCTAGATCCCTTCCTTCCTCGGAGACCGAGAACTAGGGCAAGACTCGGGAGTCGGTTTCGTCATTTGCAAGATGAACAGTTTCTCACTTAGCCCAGCCTACCTTTCAGGGTGCTGGGTGGGTCAAACTTAATTCTATGCTTAACTGGCTATCAGGTTAGCTTCCAGGGGTTCTCCCTGCTCCTTCCTGGTAAGTTTGAGCAGCGGAGACTACAAAGACTACAAAGGCAGGGAGCGGGGCCAGGTCGCCCTCAGCGAATTCCTGGTCCGCAAAAAAAAAAAAATCACTTAAGGTCAAACACAAGGGCAAGGGGCAGCCAAACTGACCGTCAATCGGTCTTCCTTCCAGTGGGTCTAGCTGGGGTAGAATGAACTCCAAGGGGCCGGGCAGTGATTCCATCTGCGAGGCCACAGCCTCCAGGGCACAGGGCAGGGCGGAGAAAGGAGACCCTGGCCCAGCCCTCAGGCTTCCCCCCCCCCCAGCCCGGGTTTCGCCCACGGGCGGTGCCTGGCATCGGGGCGCAGCTCCCTTGGAAGCACTAGGAGGAGGTGGTCCTCCAAAGTCCGATCCCCGGCCTCTCAGCCCCTCCAACCCCCAGCCCTCGCTTCCCGCGACCAAGGGGGATAGCTGCGAGACGCCCGGCTTTCCTCGGCCCCTCCCCCCGCTCCGCTAGCGAGGGTCTCTCCCCCGCCCCCCACCACACACACCTGGGGCAGCCTAGGCTGGGAGGCGGAGAGATGACCCTGCAAGGTCTTCGGCTCCACCAGGGACCTCAAGCTGCCTCAGGCAGAGAAGGGACAAAGAACCACGGAGGAAAGGGAGCACCCCGACCTCTAGGTGAGAGGCTCCCTCGCGCCTCAGTCGCTCCCAGGACCGCGGCCCCTCCCCTCCTCAGGCCCAAGATGGTGGTGAGCGAAGGATCACTCACCGCTTCGATAATCCAAGCAGGCATTCACAGGGTCCCCGGATAGGCGGAGACGGAGGTGGGCAAAAGCAAAGGAAGGAGGGGTCTGGGCGAACTGAGGGGGGGGGGGGGGGGGAAGAAGTCGCCCCGCCTCGGGGGCGTGCCCACGCGGCGGGTGGCGCACGTGGCTGTCGCAGCACCCAGGCTCCCTGGGTGAGGACGGAGAGGAAACCGGTTATTTCTGGACACCGCAACAGTGGCTGAAGGTGATGAGGAGATGAAGGAGGAGAAAAAAAGATACGGAAGAGAGCCCTTGAGTCCTAGGGGAAGAGCAGCAGGAGCGCGTCTGAGGCCTGTGAGAAGTCAGTGTTAGACTAAGCACAAATGAGAGGCCTTCTCAGGTGTTGTGGGAGGGGAGCTGGACGCCTGGGCCCGCCCCTGGCCTCCGAAAGGCGGGCATCAGGCAAGGACTCTGGACCTCTGTCCAGATTCTGCGGCTGCGCGTTCCTTTTGGTGGCTTTGCTTCTCGGCCTCTGCTGTCCTAGCGTCGCCCAGACCCGCGCTCCTCGAGGCGGGAATGCGGACCGGATGCGCTAGGAGAGGGAGGATGGGAAAGGGATGGGAGATCCACCCCGCCTTGCGGATTGCGTGTGGAATCGGGTGGCCTGGACTAGAAGGCTGACTCTCCGGCTGTCGAAAGCCGAATTACGGAAGGGAAGGCTTGGTCTATCTGTGCCTCCAGCCCCGGGAAGAGGATGCTTCTAGTCCGGCGGCTGCTTTTCCTACGTGTTTCCCAGGGCCTACGGGTCCTTCCTTTTCCTCCTTCCATTCATCCAGTCCCTGGTACCCTTGAAAAAAAAAAAAAGTTCGAGCGTAAAACCAACCCACTGGTGGAAGATAAAGGTCAGAGGAGCAGGTGGGGCTGGTGGAGGTTCGAACGCGCGCGCTTGAATGGGAGGGTGTGTGCTGGGGATCCGGGCAGCACTGCAAGATTTGGAGGGGGCTGCGTATTTTTTGAGGAGCCCAATTACCAAGGTTGAGAACAGGATCATAATTTTTTAAGAGGTTTTTATTGACGAGAGCCACAGATAGGATTTAGCGCCATAGGTACGTTACTTACCTTACATAGGTAAAACACCCACGTTTCATGGAGGAAGAATCGGAGGGCTAGGCAGTGAAAATTTGTTCAAGGTCACCCAAAAGGTTACTGGATGAGGAAGCTTTTTCCCCACAGAATGCTCATATGCCATTGGTAATCTGTACCGTTTGTATATAGGTTATTGCAAATATTGTTCTGAAAATGCTTAAGAATTAATAATTGTATTAAATATTTTGTAAAGATATAAAGTACAAAAGAATTTCTGGAATACATAAACTATTTACACTAACACATGATGTGCATCATTTAATAAGATTACTCTCCCTACCAAAAAAAAGCTGAAAGCTAAAACTGAAAATCGCCAACCTGATAAGGCCAAATAAGGCCCTCAATAGACGTCTGATTCTCTTTGGATACTTTTAAAATTATACAATGAAAGCCAGATACTAATTTATGTTAATTGAGGTTTATACAGCTCTTTAAAATTACCCTGTAAGGCAAGTAGTACAAGTATTACTTTTCATATTTTACAAATAAATAGAGATTCAGAGAGCCTGTGAATTTACTAGTAGGGGTTTTAAGATTTACTTTACAACTATTAAGTGGATCCAAACTTGAGGTTATTAAATCTCAGGTTTGACTGTTGGAGATTTTGTTTAAAAGGAAAAAAAAAATTACAACTTGGATGTGGTCGTAGATTAGGTAATTTAAAATGATCTTTTCAGCTCCAGAATTCTAATTGTCTGATTTGAATGCATTACATTAAAAAAACTAAAGCTTTACTATCTACTAATGCCTTTTGCCCCCAAAGTTCAACATATTAACTGCTGAACTTATCCATACTCTATACTTCAATATATAATCTGAGATCAGGGTAAGGACAGGAGATTCCTCTAAGCCGATTACATTCTTAGTAGGGGGAAGGAAATAAACATTTGTATGGACACCTACTGCATGCCAAGTACTTTGTTATTCCTTATTTTACAGTCAAGGAAACTGAGGCAAATAAGGTTAAGTGACTTGTCCAAGGTCACACAGCTAATAAGTTATGTCTGTGGTCAGATTTAAACAAGCCTTCTTGACTCCAGTTCTAGTTGCCTACTTATATATATATTTAGCATTGGAAGGCTTCACCGTAAAGATCTGGTCTAGCTCCCTTATTTTACAGATAGAGGCTATAAACATGAGTTGCCCAAAGTCACAAAACTTGTCATAGACTTCTGTATTGATGGTCTTTCACACTATAGCTACTAATACATAATGAATATATAAACATACATATATACACAAGAGTTAAAATTGGTTCATTTTCATTTGTCTTTATTAAGTATTATGAGGTACGAAACACTGTACTTTGTTGATTATTCACAGAATGTTAAAACTGAAAAATACATTTGAAATAATCTTTTAGATTTTAGAGATAATTTTTATAGACAGTGAAAGCCTAATTTTGCCACACCAACATGGAGCTTGAACTAAAAAAGAACCTGAATCTTTTTGAGTCTTAGTCTGTTATTCTTTAGACTATACCATACTGCCAGCTGCGATATAGGTTCACACCAGGGAATACCTAGCTTATTTAACACTGCCATATAATATACTCTCCTCTGCCCTCTCTTTACCTGAAGGTGTTCAGCCCAAAGGAAGGTAAGTTTTGATGGCTGAAAGCTACTTAGTTAACTTGGGGTTTACTGGCTAGATTTCTTTCTCAAAGACCAAGGCTTAAACCCAATTCACTCTGGATCTCATGGATTGGACAATAGGTCCCTGTCCAATCATCATTTAATGGTTATTTTTTGGGCCCTCCTGGCTCAGAAGGAATGTAAATAGTAAATATTTCTCTTTTGGCCAGCAACCCTGAGGGTCTTCCCCTCCCAGTTTGATTTTTAATTTTTATTAAAGGGGCCATCCCTTGACTCTGACTGAAAGTGAGAATCTGAAAAGACCTTAGCTTAAAAGGGCCAAGGTCTCCCACTGTATTTAGGGCCATTCCTGATTGATAGATATCTGGCCACCGGACTCAGATGGCTCTGGAAGAGATGGTGACTTTGAACAGCTTTCCTTCACTCAAAGTCAATTGCAAGTCATATCATTATCTCCCTGATGTCATGGTCCTCTTTGAGAATGAGGGCCAAACCACAAGCCCTGTAACGTAACTAAGGTTGATCCTGAATTGTTATTATGCGCTGTGCTATAGAACAGAATTTTTCAAAATGAGATCTTAGTAGCTGTAAAATGGCTCATTGAAATATTTTTAATTAAAATTGCTAATTACTTGGTGATATGACATTCCCAAAAATCAAACTGGACATCTGTAAAATATTGCAAATCTCAACTGTTCTTTTCTGAAGATTGTTATCACCTGGGTGATACTCCCTGGATGATATTCTCAGGAAACCATCCAATGGAAAGACCCACATACAAAGAAACAGGTTCTGATTGTGGCTTTACCACTTACTAGCGCTGTGACCTTGGGCAAGTCACTTCATCTCTCTAGGCCTTGGTTTCATTATCTATAAAAAGGGTTGCATTAGGTTGATCTAATAGGATGGCAAAGTTGAGTGACTGCTGGGTTTGGACAGCCTGCTCAAATCTCAGCTACTCCACTGATTAATAATAGTTCTGTTATCCGGGGTAAGTCATTTTACCTCTGTCCCTCAGTTTCTTCATCTGAAAAATAAGGAGGTTGAGCTAAGCAGGCCTAAGTTCCCTTCCAGCTCTCTCCATCTAGTTTCCTTTAGTGTCCTCAGTATTGGGCTGAGAGTGAAAACGGATGGATTCTGATTCTGTCACTCAGTTCAATTACCTAGTTCCAAATTTTCTCCCTGTATCATGGTAAAAATTTGGCCTCATAGATAAGGTAATTTTATAGTACTCAATTTTCTTATAAATTCATTTATTTGCTCTTTTTATACAGGAAGAAAAAAATGTCTCAGAGGCAAATGAAGGAGGCCTTTGTCAGCAACCTCAATGGAACCAGCCTACTGGAAATTTCAACTGGTTTGGCCTTGCCCCCCCTCTGTACTGTGTGTAGAGGTCTGATACTCATTCTGTCACAACTCCACCATACAGCCCTCTCATGTAGATGGGGAGCTCATCTCCTCACTGACTTTGCTTTACTTGTAGTGCCCTTGGTAGCTTCTTGCACCATTCTTTCTTCTGTGATCTTTCTTATGCCACTTGTCTTAACCATTTTAGGTACTTGGTTGTTCTGCGACATATATAGCAAGAGGACCTATTATGCCAGGGCACCTGCCCAGAAAATCATTGAGGCATTCCTGAAAATCAGTGTAGATTCCAAAAACATTCCATCTGTTACTATGTTCCGTGTTTACATTAATTTGGCCACTGCCATCAACATCCTGGCTGTGGATTTTCCACTTTATCCTAGACGATACGCCAAAACAGAGCTCTATGGAACAGGGCTGATGGATTTTGGAGTGGGAGCCTTTGTTTTTGGGAATGCTATTGTTTGTCCAGAGGTTAGAGGAAAACCCAGGGCCAGATGTTATTACCTGGCAAAGCAGCTGTTCTCTGTTTGGCCATTAGTAGTCCTAGGGCTAGGACGGCTGATTAGCATAAAGTCCCTAGGCTATCATGAACATTTATCTGAATATGGAGTTCACTGGAACTTTTTTTTTACCTTAGCAGTAGTAAAAGTGGTAGCCTCCTTACTCTTGATTCTTTTTCCCCTTAATAAATCTTGGATAGTGGCTGTCATCATTGCCATATTGTACCAAATATCTCTTGATTTTGCACAGCTCAGGATGATTATTTTGCATGGCACTGATCTCAAAGACACAAGGATTGGTTTCCTAAATGCAAACCGTGAGGGAATCTTCTCCACCTTTGGGTATGTGGCAATATATATGGCTGGTGTGCAAACTGGATTATATGTGTTAAGGGTAAAACCTCTTCTCAGAGATTGGATCAAAGTGGGATGTCATCTGTTATTGACAGCTGCCATTCTCCTTGTGTTTCTTTATATATGTCAAACATATGTAGATGCAGTTTCTCGGAAAATGGCTAATTTAGCCTTTTGCATTTGGATAGTTGCTTATAGCCTCACATTTCTTAGTTGGCTGATACTAGGTAATGTGATTTTGGGCTTCACAAAATTCCTGATTAAAGGAGCTGTTGTGCCATGTTCTTGGGATCTCATCCAGACACTCAACAGAGATAAAAAGCCTTCAGAGCCTCTGGCCCACCAAAACAGAAGAGAGCTGCCAAGTCTTTGTTTAATCGCTGCCATTGACCGAAACCAATTGCTTTTCTTCTTGCTGGCGAATATTATGACCGGCTTGGTCAACATGACTGTTGACACTCTACATAGTAGCTCCTCTTGGACTTTAACTATACTACACCTGTACATGATTAGCAACTGTTTAATTATATATGTCCTGCACATACAGAATATTACTATAAAATGCTGGTGATTATTGGGATGAAAATGATAAATGTTAAGAATGGATTTTTGCAACACAACGATTAATTACACCTCAAACCTACAAACTCACAAATGCAGACGTGTAACATTATGCATTGATTCTTATTTATTTGATGTACCTTAACACTGCATATGGTACTGGATGTAAGATGAAGCACCGCTTCTGAAATTCCCCATAGGTTACTTAATAAATGATGGTATTCTAGTCAAGGTGTAGATCCTTTCATTACAGCTCAATTTAAAAAAATCTTATAAGACAGTTTTTAGCCTAAGTATAAAAGCAATCATTCAAAACCTGAACAGGTATTCTAAAGTGCATAGTACAGAGTGACATGCAATGAACAGATAGCACAAGGCAGTAATAAGTAAGTTCTCTAAAAATAGATGTAACTGGTGTGGTTTACGAACCAAGTAATTATGAAGCATTAGATGATGTTTTCCTTTCATATATAACTATTGAAAAGGAAACAAGTTTTTAGATAGCTAAAATGCAGTCCAGTTTAATTAAACTGACTTTGGCTTGACACATTCTCTTTTAATGACTACCTCCCCACCCTGAAAATAAAAGCTGGGTTCCTTTGAAAACATAGGCTTGTGCAAAATCTTTTGACTACAAAAGATTGTAATTTCATATTAGCCTTTTGTATTTCTGAATGAAAATCTGTATGTTTCAGATACATTTTCTATACTTCAACCAATTTAGAATGTTTTACATTTGTAGAAAATTTTATATAACCTGTTATATCCTGAATCATTGTATTATCTAGAGGCATTTATTTTTTCCCCTGAGATCCATTCAATGAACTGTTCATGTAGCCACAAAAATAAAAATCATGTTAACAGATTATTTTCTACTTTCAATTAAGAATTTAGGCATTTAGCCAATAAAATTACAATATGCAGATTAAGCAGGACAGGGAAAGGGGATTGGCTCACTAGCTGCCTATGTCACAGTCCCACAACCCACAACCAGTCTCTTCATAGCATAGCAGAGGAGGGCAGAGGGGCACTAATCGTGTCGGTCTCTCATTTTATAAAGTAATTTAAAGTAAGTTATCCAATGACTTAATGAATATGTTGGTTGATTGGTATATTTTTTGTTGTCAGTAGTCACTCTTTCATTCTCCTATGGCTGGGGGAGGGTACCTAATAACATAACTCCATAGGTTTTCAATTCCAAACAGTTATGGAAAGAAATCATCTGAAAAGATCAAAGTGGATTGTCTTTTTTTCCCTTGCACTTAGAAAAGTGTTTAAGTAAAACTTGATGAATAGCTTACATAACTAACAGAAGGAATAATACACAGATAAGACCTCTTATTTGGTGATTCTGGTTTACAGGGAGCCAAGTAACTTACAGGAGTTACCTTTCTCTTTAAGACCTAAGTGGGGGAAATATGTATGTATTTTTGACAGATACAACAGAACTGCCCACTGTCAGCTCATGAAAAAGAAAGCTCAATTTCACAGATTCTACACATTTGGACAGCTGAGGTAATTAATATCACATTCTGCTGTTAAGATTTTACTACCATGCAAAACAAAATATTTTAACAGTTAATATTAAAAACAAAAAGCTTAATTTGTAAGGAGGAAGGAAAGAACATTATAATAGGAAGAAAATGAGAGCAGGAATTGTTTAGGAAGCAATGTGGTTTCAAAACTATGACATCATCCTAACCGTGATCTTCAGAAAATGATTCTTATATGACTTTGTATTATATGACAGTTCTGGTTTACAACTAAACCAGATTTTACATATATGTATATTTGTGTATATGTATATATAAAATATGAGTTCAATAATCTTGGGAATGGAATGTATAATGAGGACTACGAGGTATATGTTTGCCAAACACTTCATTGTGGTATTTTTATTAAATGTATTCAACAGCAGAATGCAGTTATTTTAAGTCAGAGGAATCTGAATCTGGATCCTATCTTTTATAATTAAAGCTAGTTTTAACTTGAGAAAGTTACTTAACCTCTCTGTGCCTCAGTTTCTCTTCCAGGTATAAATCTAGGATCATCTGAATTTTGACACATAATATTGAACAAAGCATACCAAAGAAAAAACTACCTAAAACAGTAAAATAACTTTCTTTAAAACAGTTAAAGAAAGAGGACTTACTAGTTCCTTAATGACCTCTCAAAAGCTTGGAATCTTCCAAGGAGATAAATTCAGAATGACTGTGCTAACCCCACTTAAACCAAATTTTTATTAATAGTAGTTAAGTGGTCTAGTCTTTTACTGGCCTTATTTCTCACCCCCACCCAATACCTCCGTAGCCATTCAACCTTGTTATAGACCCAATTTTTCTTTTTGATCTAATTCTTAAGAAAACCAGGGAGAATGGTGAATGTGCCTTTTTTCCCCCTTCCATGTTTGGTAAAAGCATGGCTATGGTGTTACTGTTTTATCAAAGAATTAGGTTGTAAGTTCTGTAAGGTTAAGGACCTTGTTTTTAACATGTATAATGCCATGCATCTAGTGAGCACTCAATAAATATATCCTGTAAATGGTGGCAAGAGGCAAAAGCAATGCTAGTTTTTATATTATTGGTTTAAACCAATAATATAAATAAAAGTTAAGAACCTGATCTGAAATCAGGGTGGCATAATCAATGAAATACAGTTGCTACACCCAATTTTTTTTCTAACATCTTTACTTAAATATGTAATGACTCCTAACTTCTAGCACCTTATTCTTTGAGAGAGCAATCAACCCAACAAGTACTTTCTCCTTTAGTAGTCAAGAAGTACTGAATTCCTAAAGAATATGAAACACTGCAAAGCACTCAGTAAGAGGCTCCTATTCAGTAGACCAAAAACCAAGTCAAATTCAAGTCACAGAAAGCAAGCAATACCAGACTGAAGAAATTTTAGTAGTCTTAACAAAGATATAAATCCAGGTCTTAACTGCCTTCTCTAATTTAGATTTTAAGTCTCTAGGGCAAGAAGCCATGTTCTTTTCAAACAGCAACTAGCCTAAGTTCAGTAACGTTACTAAAATTAGCATCTATACTGAAGGTCGTCCTTTTCAATCAAAGGTATACAACCAAAAGAACTTTAACTGATATAAGTAGATTAACTTAAATAGTGACAGCTTATTTGACAGAATCACCTTTTGGCTTTTTCAAGAAAATGTTCAGGTTTTTACCAAAATCTAATTATCCTGCACACCACTCACAAATTGCCATTTTGTAAAGTAATAATCATACTGTTCTAGATGCTAAAGTGTGACACAAAGGTTAGATGATAGGCTCCCTACCCACATGAAGCTTACTGTGTGTGTGTAGATTCATACACGAATACATACAAAATAACACATGGCACTCCCAGCTGTCCTTCCAATACACCACCAAAGAGCACAAATATTTATTGGATAATCATAACTTTAGGACTGAACAGTGCTTATTCCAGCTTATGTCACCCACCCCACAGTGACCACACAATGTCCTAAGTCAACATGGCTGAGGATGCACTGTAGGTTTTTTTTTTTGTTGTGAATCTCTAAGACTTCATGTGATGACCAAAATAGCTTTTAAAGGTCAGTATCACAGCTCCAGGCTATTCTCTAAGGATTCATATATCTGTCTTTAAGAGTTAGCTACTATTAGGAACAGTAAAATAGGGTTTATCCTGAAAGGCTTCCGAGTTTTCCTTAAGAACAAACAAATCTTACAGCAATCCTGAAAGCAGAATCCTAAAATTGCCACTGTGGCAGCTCTACTCAAGAAACGTCCAGAAGGGTCTTCTGCCCTTTGCCCAAGTTAATCAGTGCTCTCTGCCTTCTCGAGTTAAAATGAACCTAAAAGGCTTCTCTGACCTACTCAGAAAAAACAACTAGGTTATTCCACCCCAACATGGTTTTGACATAACCACCACTACCACTTGATAAAGTGGGAATTTTTCCCTTCAGGGCATCTCGGGACACAGATGAAATAACACATAACCCCTCCTCCCTCTCAATCCCCATTAAGTCAGTTCACTTTTCTAGGGCTCAGTGTCCACTAGACCACTTCCAAGGGTCCCTCCAATAAGTCTTACACGTGGCTCGGAGGCGCCTCTAACCGGCTTGTTCTTAGGGAGCTGGGAGAAGGGTAAGGCTTTTCCGACCTTTCCTCACCACTGTAGGCGGGTTGGGCCTGGGGCAAGGAAGGGATTCTCATTCCCCAAAGTTCAACTCTCCGAATCCTCCATGCCGCCCCGCCCCCGCCTGCACTTTCCCTCGCCCTTCTCTACTCACCACCTTCGCCATCTCTCTGCCCTCACAGACCCTCTTCTCTGCTCCCCAGGCCCCAGAGCCACCGCTGCGGCCTAGCCCGGCCTCTCCTCGCGCCCGGCTGCCCACCTACCCTGGTCTGGCCTCGGTTGGCCGCTCCCACCCCCCTACTCCCGCTTTGGGCTGATTTAACATAGTAGATTTGTAGTGCGGACGTGGGTTGGAGGTGAAGACCGGCAGTCCCGGTTAAAATGACCGAGCTGCAGCTACCGGCCGTTGGGGACGCCGGGTAGGGCCGGTTAGCACAGGAAAGGATCCCGCGCGCGGCCGTTGGCTGGCGGGAATCTCGCGAGAGGGGGCGGGGTTCCGGGAGGTGGGTGTCTTCTCCCTCCCCCTCCCAGCCCCTCCCCTCTGTCCCGGTGCTCTCTCTCTTTCTCTCTCTCTCTCTCTCTCCCTCCCCCTTCCCCTCCTCCCTCCCCACGCGGCGCGAGCGGCTGACAGACCTGGGAGAGGAAACGGCCTTCAGAGCTGCGCTCCCGCCCAGCCCAGCCCCGCCCCGGGCCTCGTTAGCCGGTAATGGGGAAGGGTATAGGGTTAGGCGGGGATAGCTAGGGCCTGGACTGAGTAAGGGAGTGGGGGTGAGGAGCTCGGGGTCCCTTCGGCCCTCGCCCTGCCTACGGCTTCGGGAGGGGGAATGGGGAAGACTCCGTCCCCTGCGCCCCCTGAGGTTCGGGGCGGGGCCCGACCCCTCCCTGGGGCGGGGCCGCGCCTGGGAATGGGGACTGACAGGGCGGGAGCGCGCCTGGTTTGCGGGGGCGCGCCTGAAAGGGGAGAGCAGTGAAAGGAAGGAGGGGATTCGCGCGCGGTGGCTGGAGGCGGGAGGGCAGAGCGGGTGCTGGAGCGGGGCCGAGCCTGGGCTGGGGAAGCCTGACAACCGGGCCGAAGGAGGAGGGGCTGGCCTCTGAACTCTGGGACGGGCGGGGCCCGGGACTGCGGCAGCTCTGACTGGCTGGGGAAGCCCCCCTCTCTGGCGGTTCTCTTCCGCCGTCTGGTGTTCCTGACAGGAGGCCGGGTCGAAGGCGTGGGCGGAGAAGGGGGGGGTGGAGGGAGGCGAGGGGAGGGCGGGTTCGGGCGTTTCTTGACGCTGATTGGCTCCGAGCGTGTTGAATCAGGCGATGGAAAACGCTGAGTCCGTTCGCGGCCTCCCCTCTCCCTCCCCCCGTGGCGAATGTGCGGCGCCGCGGCGGCCTCTCTTTACGCTCGCGGGGTTTGGCTGTTGCAGGCAGGAGCAGGGAGGAGGCGGCAGTAGCAGCAGGAGCGGCAGCAGCAGCAGCGGCGGCTGGGAAGCGGTCGTGACGGCGGCGACAGCAGCAGCAGCCACATCTGAGACGATGGCGCGGCTGGTGGCAGTGTGCAGAGACGGGGAGGAGGAGTTCCCTTTCGAGAGGAGGCAGATTCCCCTCTACATAGACGACACCCTCACGGTGAGCGGGCCGGGCCGGGCCCGGGCTAGGCCGGCCTGGCCTCTCCCCTCCTCTCCTTTCCCTCCGCCGCCTTGGCAGCTGTTCCCCCCTCTCCCCCTCCCCCAGGCCCAGAGCTGCGCATTGGAGAAAGGCGAGGGTGTTGCAACTCAGAGGCGAGGCCTTCCCTAAGCCCGACACTCACTCCTTGCCCCTTGGTTGGACAGGGCCGCCCTGGCCCCAGCAGGCCGCTCCTCGCCCCCTCACCGATTTTCGCCAGCCTTTCCCACATCTCCACCCCTATTGGGCTCGTCCCATTCCAGGAAATGTGCCCCAGTTCAGACGCCTCTTAAGAATAACGCCAGAGCCACGGGCATTTTTAGGGCCTATCTCTTTCTGAAACCATCAACCCCAGAGGAGACTTAATGATTATCTGCAACTGTCACAGCTGGGCTGCTCAACCTGCATGTTTGTATTTCATTATATGCAGCACCGTACCCGCAGGATAGCTTAAATACTGAAGTTTATGGGCATGCCTAGCCATTCAGTAACAATTTCACCAGAATTATTTTTATTTAGCTCTATCTTGTTTTAATTGCCCTGGGGGGTGGGGTGGGGGGTATCTACAATTTATTCTGTGAATAGTCCAACCCGTTTAAGAAACTAAGAATGATTTATGTCGCAAGGTTGTGCTCAGATAAATGTTCCTGGCCTTTAAAAAAAAGGCATTGTGTTTTTTCCAATTATCGTTTATTTAGAAGCTTTTTTTAAAGGTATAAATTTGTCTCAAAAAAGCCCCAGAAAAGCCGCTTCCTGTGTGATTCGGTCGTCTACAATAATGGGTTTACAATTCTTTTCAGGAGTTAATAGTCCTACAGTATTATCTGGCTCTGTTTTTACTGTACCATATTAAAAAAAAAAAGGTGTTTCCTTTTGGAGGAAATGGCAAAAACTTGCAATTGAATCTTAACAGGAAATAAAGAGTGCAGTTGCTTGTCACTATTTTTAAAGATCTCTGATGAACGTTTTCTTTTTTGAAATCTGTTTTTGGTATTCTGAAGTACTTAAATTTATTTAGTTTAGAATAGATTTGGATGAAAATACACTTGTTTTCAAGATAAAGGTTTATGTGTTTCAAACCTAAATTGTTTGTTAATTGATTTTACATGTAATTGTGAAAATAATGTCACCTGAAATTTACAATAGCTGTTAAAATGCAAGTCATTGTTAGAGATGACACTCTTGTTGGCCAGTGTCAAGACTGGATTGAGGTGCAGTACTTCTGTTTAAAATTGAAAAATGTAACTGAGTTAACTGGGTAATTTGTTGGAATCTTCAAGGCAAAAAGCTATTATTATAATTAGCCTGGTTGCTTTTTCATGGGAAAAAAGGTGGAGTACTTTCTGTTGTCTTAAGAATTGAGGAAAGAAGATTTATTGGAAAATAGCTCCATGTTTTGAGTGCCCTTTATTACCTTCTATATGAAAAATTTAGGGAAACTTCATTTTAAATTAAAAAATTAATATAGCATCCTTGATGTCTTAAATGGTCTATTCATTCATTAAGATAAATGCTCACGTACTTAGCACTCATGCAGACATTATGTGTACTCTCTTTTTGTTTATCTCAAAATATCCTTTCCCCTAGGATCTTGAAGTGAAAAAAATTCTACTAGAGAATACAGAGGAGGGAGAGGACATTGGATATAAGGAAGATTGTATGAAGCTAATCACAAAAATTTGAAAATGAATTTAAGATGTTCAATCTTCCAGTTCTACATTTTAACTTTAGCTCCTAATGAGCAGTGATAGCCTAATATCTCAACATTTAAAGATAGTATTTGAGGATTTGAGTTAAGTATCTGTCAGTGATAATTTAAAATTTTGCTTTTTAAAAAAAGCCTTTTTTCCCTCTACATTTTATTTTTAAGTCACTTAAAATTAGCTTTTCCCTGCTTCTAGGTTTTATCTTCCTTCTTGAGTTCAGGATTAGGAAAAAGAGAGCTTCAAGTAGTTGGGCTTAATTTAAGCAACATTTCCTTTAAAGAAAACCATTAAAGTTGGAAAAATGTACCTTTAACAAATGTGAATTTTAGTCACATAGGAGAATGATTTCCTTTAGGAGTTTAATATTTTAATGACTAAATGTTTTTAGTGAAATATTTTTCCCTCAGATATACCATAATGGAGGAAATAAACTTCTTGCAGAGCCCTTCCTCTGTCCCTAATTTAAGAGAAATAGCAAACCTAGTAGTCACCTGTTGATTTGGGGATGGGGGGTGGGGATCAGGGAGGTTAGGAAGGAATAGACCATGTAATGGCACCTCTGCAAGAAAGGAGGGTATGGTAGGCTTTTGTGGGAAATGATCTTAGTAATGGTGTTTATGAAGTTCATTGGGTTTGAGCTTTGGTTCCCCTTATCCATTGATAAAGTCCTGAGCACAGTATGTTCTCTGGAAAAGTATTGATGCATTTGGTGCATTTTTAGTGATCATCATCAGTATTGATTGTTTCTTGGTAGACATGTGCTTAGTGGATTCTGTTCCTAACATGCTTATGATCCAGGAAGCAATAGCAATGGAGGGGGATGGGGATGGGGATTGTAGAATTTTAGACGCTTTTCTTTACCAATGTGAAATAACTTCTAGCACTTTTGAAAAATTGATTTTTTTGTTAGCAGCCAGATTAAAATCTATCTAGTGGATATCTACATCAGACTGGGGATAGAAACAGAAAGTAACTATGTTTGAACTTGTTTAGTAGTATGGATTGAGGAGTAATATAGTTTTAACTCACATTTAGTACTTGTAGAGTAAAACAAGAGCAAAAACTGACTTCTCTTCCAATGTGAAATATTCATAGCTCTTTAAAAATGGACTTTTGTTAGAAGTTAGACTAAAATATTTCTAGGAGTCTATCTGTAGTCTCAACCCTTGAAGCCTTTTAAAAGATGTAACCTCAGATACTGCTAATGTAGTACAAAGACCTCCTAATCCTAAATATCACTAACATTCAGCAGAAGGAGGCCCTTGTGCTATAGTAGTAAGAGTGTGAGGAAGATAGTTTGAATGTTTCAGTCCTAATATATAGGCATTTTGTCTTACTTGAGAAAGAATCCTTAAGATTAATATTACAGACTACTTAGGAAATAGAGGTCTGTCTGCATTAACATGTTGCTTTTAATTCTGTTAAAGTTACAAATTTAGAAAAAGCCAGGAACACAGGCTTACATTTCAGTGAAACCTTTGAACAGTTGGAGTATTTAAATTTACCAGAAAGACACTTTAGACTTTGTATATGATAAATATTAACATCTACTTGGAGGTGTGGATTTAGTGTGCTATCAAAAGGTATGTGGTTTCATGTTTTCTCTTTGGAATCTTGGTTTAATAGCATTGAAATGTATTTTGCAGAAGGAATTATGTTGCAAATAAAAGGTGAAAGAAGATAGTGAATGGAAAAGCATTTATCAAGCACTTACTACGTACCAGGTGCTGGGGATATAAAGAAAAATTAAGACAGATACTACTGTCAAGGAGCTCCAGCTCTAATGGGGGTGCCCTGGGAGAGGGGCAGGAGGCAGGGGCCAGGGGCCAGCTGGAAGACAATACATAATGTTCAGTTGCCAAAAAAAAAATCTTAAGGCTGCACGCAGTAAGGGATAGAGGAATGTCAAGGCCATTTAGTATAACATAAATGAAAATAATTTGTATAAATATACTCTCATTCACTGAGAGCACAGCAGGAGAATAATCTTAAGAACAAGGGAAGGGAATAAACATTAAGCACTTACTAAGCCAGAGGTGGCGAACCTTCAGCCTCAAGGCCACATGTGGCCTTCTAGGACCTCAGTTGCAGCCTTTTGATTGAGTCCAAGATTTATGGGACAAATTTTCGGGGCCTCGAGGTCCCAGGTTCACCTGTACTAAATATCAGACACTGCTAAGTGCTTTACAAATATCTCATTAGATGCTCATGGCAACTCTATGCTGGACAGCATCTGTTCTATCTTTGGGTGAGTCCGTATGCAGAATATTTGACCATACTGTTTAGGTCACCCAAGAAGTGATTTTAAAGAATAGAAAGCCATTTTTTCCTCTTTCCCCTTTATGTACTTAATATAGTACTTTATGCAGAACTTGGCTAAAGTGCTGCCTAGGCAGAAGACACTGTTGGAAATAAATTATTTAGCATATGAATGTTGGATATTTAACAAAACCACTTGTAAGGGAAATTATCCACTGTTTAGACTGCCCTTGCAAGACCGCCAAATCCAGGTTGGACACAACACAGGATATATTGGTGACATAACTTGATCTATAAACTACGTAAAGGTTCATGAAACAAGGGTATAATAACCATAATGCTTTCCCTCTAAGATTATCACTAGTTTTTATCCTGCCTATATCTTGTTTGTACATAGTTGTTTTCATGTTGTCTTCCCCATTAGACTGTGAGTTCTTTATGAGCAAGGACTCACCCCCCACCCCATATCATCAGGACTCACTAAGTATGGTGCTCGGCTCTTATTAGGTGCTTAATAAATGCGTCTTGTGAATAAATGTTCTGATGAGCATCAAAATCTGTGATATATTGAGCATTTTCTTTTGTTCTGCTTTCATAAGGCTGCAAAACATTATTAGAAGCGGCAAAAATGAAAGTCCCCCAAAATATAGTTAGAACTTAGGATATCACACACTGGATCTTCAAGTTTGTATCTTAAAAAAAAAACCAAAAAACCTCCAAGTCTTCTAAGATTGATATTTTTGGGATCCTAATAGATGCTTGTTGACTGACTAAAAATAGTATAAGTAATGAACTACTACTGTTCAATTTTGTGTAACTGGACATAAAGCATAATGTCCTATGTATGGTAATGTTTCTCAGTTAAGCAGATGAAGGATACAAATTTTAAGTAATCCACTTAAATAGTTAGGTATGAAATGACATGTTGCTTCTATTGAATCATATAACTCCCAAAGATTTGTCCTAATGCTTAATTACTTGCTAACTAAATTTATTTTTATGTAGAAAACCAAACCCTAAAACTTCAGTGACTTAGTATGCAATCTTGTGTTTTTCTTATTAAGATCATTTGGTAACTAGATTATTATTAAATGGCTCAATTGAAACAGAACCTCAGGTTGAGTTTAGCCAGTTCTCATGATAAAAGAAACAGGAGTATTATAATTGAAGATTCCTGGATAAAGTAAAGTTTTTGGATTAACTGTCTTTTCCCTCACTAAACCATTTAAAATTGCATTAGCCAAATTAAGATAAATAACCTGAGTTCACCTTTATTCTGCTACTTTGCATCCTAATAAAAAGCCTAAACAGACTACCCAGGGAGAACTAGAAACAAACCAAAAAAAGTTAATCATTAAACTGGATAATCAGCCCCTGATTTAGGGGATTTAGATTTGACCATATAAGACTGAATATATTTAAGAAGGGAGGACTGACTGGTCTTTTAAAATGTTAAGGAGACTAGGAAGGGACATGCTAATGCATGTGGTGGACTTGATGTTTTTATTGATACTGAAGTATTTTGCTTTTAAAATCAGTGGCCTATTCTGTACATGTAGATCCTCTGTTAGGTATAATACCTAATTTTCAATCACTCTTACAGAAACATAGATAATGATTGCCTTAATATTAGAGTACTGAAGGACAGTACTATATCTAAATAGAGCAATTGATACCTTGCTTAACTGAATCCTTTGGGAATGAATTCCTTCACAAGAAATCTTTTTTTAAATTTTCTTTATTATTTAATATTTTTAGTTTCCAATATTGATTACACAGGATTTTGAGTTGCAAATTTTCTCCCCATTTCTACCCTCCCCACCCCAAAATGGCATATATTCTGATTGCCCCTTTCCCCAGTCTGCCTTCCCTTCTATCACCCCAATCACTTTTCCCCTTACTTTCTTGTAGGGCAAGATAGATTTTTATACCCCATTGCCTGTATATCTTATTTACCAGTTGCATGTAAAAACAACTTTTTTTTGAGCATTTGTTTTTAGAATTTTTGAGTTCCAAATTCTCCCCCTTCTCCCTCCCCACCCACCGTCCTTGAGAAGGCAAGCAATTTGGTGTAGGCCACACTTCCATAACAATCATGTTGTGAAAGACTAACTATATTTCCCTTCATCCTATCCTGTCCCCCTTTATTCATATTTATATTTTCTCCCATGACCCTGTCGTTTTTCAAAAGTGTTTGCTTTTGATTACCTCCTACCCCATCTGACCTCCCTTCTATTGTCCCCCCACCCCCACCCCTTAATCCCTTCCCCTCTACTTTCCTGAAGGGTAAGATACCCAATTGAGTATTTATGTTATTCCCCCTTTAAGTCAGATCCGATAAGAGCAAGATTCACTCATTCCCTTTCACCTGCCCCCTCTTCCCTTCCAATAGAACTGCTTTTTCTTGCCACTTTTATGCTTCACAAGAAATTTAAAAAGAAAGCACAAATTAAATAAAACAGCTTACATTTATGGTAAATGACAAAAGTTTAATTTTTTTTTCTTAGAAGCTACCCAGGGTGAAGGGAAACATGGTTAACAGGTGGTAGTGAATTTGTTCCCTCCAGATTTCCCCTTCAATACCGGGAGCTGGAGCTGCCTTTCTTCATTACAGTCATACCACTCTCTTATAGTCAGTAGTATACATTTAGTAGGTTACCTTAATACAGCATTTACATTTTAAGCCAAGTAATTAATTGTGGAATGAATGTTCCTAATTAAATTTTTTTTCAAGTGAAAGGAATATCGGGGACACATGAAAAAGGGTTAGAAATTCCCCGGAAATAATGTAGAAAAAGAGAAGACAGTGAGTGTGGTATAGTGGAAAGAGCATTGAATTGAAAGTCAGACTGGGTTTGAATCTTGTTCTGCTGCTTACTAGCCATGTGTCCTTGGCTGAAATACTTAACCTCCTTTGCCTTCAGGCTTTTTATCTATAAAATGAGGGAGTTAAACAGTGACTTCTGAGGTTCCTTCCACCTCTAGATCTTTGATCCCCCAGAAAGCTCCTTATTTTCTGGGTACCATCAGGTCACTTGGCCTTCACCTTCTCTCCAGAACTTGTTTTCTCTCTTGCCCTGGCATAGCCTATATGGTAGGCTTCCCTAACAAAAGTCATCATTGTGGTTCTTCTTTCTACCCTTATTTGAAGCATTAGCATGTGATAGTGACCTTTTCATACCATAACTTGCTTGTTTAAAGTCTTGGTCTTCATCTTTTTGCCTCCTGTTAAGTCTTTTTTAAAAAACATGTTTGCAATAAAGTTTCTGACTGATATGTGTTGTTGGAACATATCCATGTTAATGTGACTATCATATTCTTTCACAAAATTTATTAAGTGTTCTGTTCCAGATGTTTGAGGAAAATAGCTTAGATAAAACATGATCCCTACTCTTAAGGAGTTGTAGGGACCTCTGATTTTTTGTCACTCTGGGTATTCCTTCTGCCACTCTAGATTGTAATTCCTTTATGACTTAATATTTGAATTTTTCACCTATAGCAGTTGATTTTTCACTCAGCGATCAGTCCTGATGATGAGCCTCTCTGTCTGTACTTAACCAGACCGGTTCTTAGACAAGATATATAGTCAATCGCTGAGTATCAGAGACACTCAGATCTTTTTCAGCATATGGCGTAGGGCCTTCCAGAGCTTACATTTTTGTTAGTATGGCCCGAGAGAACCCAAAGTCACTACTACTCTTTTCTGAGGCATCAGAGTAGGATTTGGCTGAGGAACCTTAACCTGATGTTGGTGTTGCATTCATGCAAATCTATCCTTAAATATTAACCATTCAGCTCATGAATTAGTAAACAGTGATTTGTATGTTTCAAGGATGGGGAAAGAATTTTGGCTTGAATGCTTTTTTAAATTTTTTTATTTTAAGATGGTGATGGAATTTCCTGATAATGTGCTAAATCTTGATGGGCATCAGAATAACGGTGCACAACTAAAGCAGTTCATTCAGGTAAAGTCTTTAATATTATTGCATTAAGTGTTTGCTAAGTTAATTCTTTACCTTGATAAGTTAATTTACTTGATTACAACTGTGTAAATTGCATTTTGTAGTTTTAAATTATGGTCTTTCTTTGACTGTTACAGTGAATGGTCGTGGATGATATTATCTTGCAAAAGAAAATTTGTATTTAAGACTTGAAATTTCCAAATCTACTTTGTTGTCTTTCCATTTGTCTTTTGGAGGAAGGGGCAGACACAAGATATGATTAAGTGTGTTTTTGGTATCAACCTTAAGATGTGAGAAGCTAAATAAAATTTTATAGTTAATTTTCTAATCATTTCATTTGAAACTGACATAGATGTAAACGGAATGTGTATTGAATTGACCTTAAAAAAGGCAGATTGTTAGCTTGCATTACAGATCCTAATTCACAAAGTTCCAGAGAATTGTGAATGAAAGCTTGAATGCAAGTGTAAATTGAGAATTTCTTAACAGTTGACTGTCTTACTCTTCTTATTCTCCATTCACTTTCATAACTTTCTTGGGGGCCTTTTTAAACCGGGGACATTAGTAATAATAGAAATAACAATTTACAAGAACAAACACTTGGGAACAAGTAATAATTTCCACATTGATTTATAGCAATGGTCTCCAAACTTTTTTGATCTTCTACCCTACTAGTAATTTTTTTTTTCCTGGTGGGTTTGCTGAGGGGATAGGGAGTGGTGAATTTGCCAGTGGTACCTGGGTACAGTTGTTGTGGTGGAGAATTAAGTTATATGCCCTGAGGGGCCATTAACTGGCTTTAGAAAGGGCAAGTTGAGAATTTACACTTTCAGAAGGGGATGAGAGTTTTGTGGGAGACTAATGGGTAAAGGATAAGTATGTTGTTTTGAAGATGAGCCCTATGATTAGCTGTCTCAGGAGGGTAGGATGTGATCCATCTTTCCACTCTGCAGTTGATTGCTCATGTACCCTTTGGGGTCATGCCATAGGACCATCCCCATTTTGGAGAACACTATAGTAATGCGTTTATTCACTTTCCCACATCAGCACCATCTACTGGAGAAATACTAAAATACACAACTTGTAATTCATTTGAACTTTCATCCTAAAAATGTCAGTTAAATCTATTTTTAAAAAATGTCTTTATTGAGCAGCGAGGGATACGATATTTGGAAAACACTTGTGCTGTTACAGGTATCAGCCTCTAGGTATTCTTTTTTAGCTGTTACCTATTAGTGCCATTTTTGAAGGTCTTGTTTTCATTTTTGTTTTCCCTTTTGCTCTCAGCGACATAGCATGCTTAAGCAGCAAGATCTCAATATTGCCATGATGGTGACATCTCGTGAAGTCTTGAGTGCACTTTCTCAGCTTGTCCCATGTGTTGGTTGTCGTCGCAGTGTGGAGCGCCTCTTTTCCCAGCTTGTAGAGTCGGGAAATCCTGCCCTTGAGCCTCTTACTGTAGGGCCCAAGGGAGTCCTTTCTGTTACTCGAAGCTGTATGACTGATGCAAAGAAGCTTTATACGTTATTTTATGTGCATGGGTAAGTCAAACAAAGAAAAATGGCTTGCTTAAATTGTGATTTTTGACAACTGCTTTCACACACTGGATAAAATCTTTCACAGATTTGCCTGAAAACCTTGTCATTGTCTGCCAGTGGGGCATGTATGTGGATGCTAATTTTGAAATGATATAATAGTGAAAATAATGCTTAGCATAGTAAGGTTTTTTACTAGGTTTGGGAGCATAGCTTTGGGAAGGTAAGTCTTTAGACTTGCCAGGTGACTGTATAGATGGTAATGCTTTTCAGTGTTCAGTTCAGCCTTCTCTAAAGAAAAAAAGCCTATATGCATTTAAGTAGTATATGTATTTTCTTCATTAAATCACCTTTTGATATAGTTCTGGAGTTCTTAGCCTAGGGCCCGTGAATTTTTTTTTTAATATTTTGAGAACTGCATTTTGGTATCATAGGTGTTCTTTATAATCCTTTGCATTTTATTTTGTACATTTGAAACATTTGCTCAAAGATCTCACTAGACTGCCAGAGGGGTCTGTGACAGAAAAAATGTTATGAACTCTTGGTGTACAATAGTAGATAGGGAGCAAGCCTTAGAGCCTAGAAGACCTGAGTTCAAGTCCCTCTCTTGACACTTATTGGCTTTGTGATCCTGGACAATTCACTTAACCCCTCTGGGCCTCAATTTTCTTATCTGTAAAATGAGAATAATTATGTTGCCTATCTATAGGATTGTTGAGAGGACTAAATTAATATGTGTAAAGAGCTGTATAATTGCTAGCTATTATTATTATCATCATGGCCAAGACTAAAATGATTAAACTCTTCAGAAGAGGAATTTGCATTAATAAAAACTCATCTACTAGTTCAACCTTATATTGGGTGATGTGTGGATCCAGTGTGGAATGGAATAGTCTTCAGTATCTGAGTAATCCTTGACATGTTTGTTTTCATATAGGTCCAAACTAAATGACATGATAGATGCAATTCCAAAAAGTAAGAAGAACAAGAGATGTCAGTTGCACTCCTTAGATACACACAAACCAAAACCTTTGGGGTAAGTTTGGTTGAACACAAAGATTCTATGTATTGTTGTTAGAATTTTAAGTGTTAGGTAAACTCAGTGATCATTGGCCAAGAAAAACATGAATTTCTTCACACAGTCAATTATACATTTTCCACAAATGTCAATCTGAGTATGACTCTTTTAAGACCTTTTGCCTTGATATTTTGAATACAATTGATCGTAAAGCATATTTTTACATCAGAACTTTTAAGTTTTTAGAATGGAATTGATCCCTAATATAATTTTGTTGTTATTAAGTTTACTTTAACCAGTAAGAATAAGAATATATTTCTTTGACATATTTGGATCCTGGCAATAGCTTTAAGTATAAATGATTGTTTCCTTTAATTATACTAATGACTTAACTTTTATATGTAAACCGTTCTTTGGAGTTAATAATATCTAAGGCTGCTCCTTTTTGATGATTAAATCACCATTGAGTCATTTTCAGAAGTTAGTTCTAGGGACATAGACCTAATGTATGGTTCTTCTATCCATTTCCTATTATCCATCCGTGATAGGGCAGAGTATTGTATGTAGTTACTGGGAAGTGGTCCCTGTTTTTCTAGGATGGGTATCAACTAAAGTCAGCATTTTTAATCTTTTAAAAATCAAGTTATGTCAGAGTATGATTAGCATCATTGTGTTTGTTAGTTAAAGGTGTCAGCACTTCAAAATAAACTGAATTAGAGTTAATAATCAGTTTTAATTCTTTCTTGATTTGACCTTGAGCACATTCTCTTATATTGTAAGAGAGGATAAAATAAATGCACCGCTCATTTTATATGCCTGTTGTTTTTGTTAATTTTTCTTATCCTCTGAGGTAGACTCTATGTGCTGGCTGGTGCAGTTTTCTACTTAGATAAGGAACTAGATTCTGCATGAGTGGGCTGTTAACCAAAATTGTATTGCAATCTAGTATATAGTTTGAGTTTAGAAGTCAGATATTCTAGCTGTATTTTTAGTTTTTCATGCTTTTTAGGTGCTACCCAAACCTATTTGATTACTAAATAGAGGGACCTAAGTATGTTTTACATCTACCTAAATCTATTCTTACATAGCTTAAGGCAGATCATAAATACAATCTATACATGAAGTGTTTGAAGATAAAGACCATATAGCCTGCTACAATCTAGTGATATTTAATCCGATTCATAGCTACTTATAAGTTTCTTTCTAGGTAAGACATAACTGTTGGACTAATTTTAAAAGTGTGATTTTAAAAAAATTATGAGACTCTTTAGTTAATATTTTGATGTATAATCATTTAAGTAAAAAACTACAATGCATAAAATGATAATGTTGCAAGCTCTTAGCTTGATAATCTTATTAACTACCCACTGCTTATCTTAGTGTTAACCTTTTCATATTTAATCACAGATCTTTTGTAGAGAGATACAATCTTAATTCTACTTTAGATTATCTCAATATCACTGAATACTTGAAATATATTAGTTATCTTAAAGTACTGAAGTAAGGTCAAATTCCATTACAAAAAAACTCTTATTATAACTTTAAAGACTTATAAGAACCCTTAGCTAGTGACCTACTTATTCTAAGCACTTGTTATTAACAATAATATTGCATGACTCCTAACAAATTTGAAGAGTATCTTAGAGTTCATTGTAATAGGGTTTGACCTATATATCTTAGGTTGTAGTTCAAAACAGATTTAGCTTATTTTATACCTTATAGATAAAGATTTGTGGGGCTTTGATTTATATTTGTCTTTTAATACTACTACTGTACTACAGTGAAGGAAGCAGTAACAGTGTCAGTTCAGAGAAGCTAAGTACAGATAAGAAAAGTAGTGAAGACCACAGGAAGGACAGCAAGTGTAGGATCATTTTCCATTATGGACCTTTCCAGGGAACAGCCAGGTAAAACAAAGCAATCCTTCACCCTGTTTTTGAACATGCTGTTGTCCATATGTAGTCATTATTTACGTTGGTATTCATTTTTCTTTCTGCAGAGGTTGTTGGATGGATGTGTGGGAACTAATGTCCCAGGAATGCAGGGATGAAGTAGTTTTAATTGATTCTAGTTGTCTTTTAGAAACATTAGAAACCTATCTGCGAAAACACAGGTAAGTCTTATGATAAAGTGTGGTAATGTTATTAAATGTTTAGTGTGCCTATCCCTCATTTGTTCTCATGAAACATTTTCCAGCACGATTTTCAAATGACTAGGTATAAGTTAATAGCCCTTCATATACAACTGTATGGCATAGTGGCTAGCCTCATAGCCAGGAAGACCTGGAGTGTAAGTTCTGCTTCTGAAACATACTGGCTATGTGGCCCTGGGCAAGTCATTTAACCTCTCAGTGCTCCAGGCACTGAGTGCCCACTGAGATCATAAGTTGCAAAGCCAGCTGCAATCATTCATGAGTAGGCAGCACTCTCCAGGTGTTGCAGATAGCAGAAGGCCAGATATAGTGGTATACCCCTGCTCCCCAAATGTAATCTGGGGCCCTGTTTCCCCATCCCTTCCCTAGCCACACTGGGGGAGCCTTATCATTCATTGATATTTATTAAGCTCCATACTATGTTCCAGGCATTGTGCTAGGCATTGAGGATACAAAAAAATAAAAATGAAACACTCCTTGCCCTCGAGGAGCTTACCCTCTGTCAGAGGGGGAGACCACATGTACATAATGTATATACAAAACAAATACAAGGTAATTTTTGAGGTGAGTTACTAGTAGCTGGGAGATCAGATCAGGAAGAGTTTTATGTAGAATGTAGTATCTGAGCTGAGCCTTGAAGGAAGCAAAGAATTCTAGGAAGTCGGATGTGTGGAGAGAGGAGTGAATTCCAGGTGTATCAGCCTGTGTAAAGGCATGGAGATGGGAGAAATAAAAAGTTCAGTTTGGCTGGACCAAGATGCATGAAGGGAAGCAATGTCCGTTGTTGGAAAGGTACGTTGGAGCCAGGTCGTGAAAGGCTTTCTGTGCTGAACACAGTGTTTGATCCTAGAGGTAATAAGGAACCACTGGAGTTTATTAGATCAATTAAGTGGTGTGTCAGATCTCTGCTTTAGGAATATCAATTTGGCATTAGCGTGGAGGATGGAACAAAGAGAGAGAGACTTGAGGCAAGAAGATCAATAAGGCTTCCATACTTCAGGTAAGAGGTTAGAGTCTGAACTAGGGGGATGATTCTGTGAGTAGAGATAAAGGGACAGAAGTGAGAGATAATGAGATAGAAATGACAGGATGTAGGAACTGATTAGATATGTGGAAAGAGAAAGAATGAGGAGTTAAGGATGATGCTAAGGGAAGATGGTGGTACCTTTGACAGAAATAGGAAGTTTAGATGAGGAGTGGGTTTTGAGAAAAAGAGGAATTCTTTTTCAGACATGTTAGTTAGAAATGTCCAATGGGCATTTGGTGATATAGGACTGGAGCACAGTCGTCTTGAATAGAGATAATAAATATACCCATGGAAGCTGACCAGGTCACAGGAAGTGCATGTAGAGAGAGGGTGATCCAGTAAAGGACCCTGAGAAGCCCATCAGAAGGGAGAAGAATCAAAAGAGTAAGTAGTGTCATGAATTCTTAGAGAAGAGGGTGTGTACCTAGGAGGAGAAGGGTAGACAATAATGTCAGGTGCTGTTTAGAGGCCAATGAGGATTTTGAAAAAGCTAGGGTTTGTCTGTTCTTGGAGAAAGCAATTTCAATTAAGTGATGAACTCCATAGCCGGATTGCAAAGAGTTGAGAAGGGAAGAAGGCAAAGTACTTTGGCTGTGAAAGGGAAGAGAGATGACGGCTAGTCACTTGAAAGAGTAAGGTCCAGTGAGTTGTTGGTCCCTCCCCCCACCCCCAAGTTTAGGACAAACCTGGACATGTTTGTAGATGGTAGGAAGGAGCAAGGAGATAGGTTAAACATTTCAGCTGGAAGGGGGATGGTTGTGGGGCAGTCTATTGGAGGAGATGGGGAGGTGATGGGATTAAGTTTGTAGAAGGGCTGGCCTTGGGAATAGCAGTATCCCCCAGCCACCAGACCTGCTTTAAGCCCAGCCCCTACAACCACCATTGAGGGGAGAAATCATTGTGGAGAAGGGGCCCACCTTTCTCGTCACCACCAACAATTGCTGACCAACTGCCACCAACAGCACTGGGATTGGCAGCATCCCCAGAGCACCAGTCCTGCTTCCATCCCAGCCCTCACAGCCATCATCCAGGGAGGCAGCTCCTGTGGAAAGGGGGGGCCAGTCACTCTCCACCAGCTTCCAATCAGTTGCTACACATAGGCAGGCAAGCCAGCCTAACTGAAGCATCAAGGATTCCTGAGGGAGAAACAGGAGGCAGCATGTGCCGGGCAAGTCAAACTGACACCTCGACACCATCTCCCCTCAGACCCTGATGGGGACAGCTCAGGACCCTGAACCCAAGAGTCTTTGGAATAGCAGTGTTTCCAAACCAATGACCACAGTCATCATCCTTGGAAGCAACCCTTGTGGAGAAGCAGCTAGGCAACTGCTCCTGAAGGTGCTACAGCCACGTCTTTTGAAGACCCCAAAAAGAAAGTTCTTATCACCAGAGTCCCTGGCACTGTCAAATGGTTCATCGACAGAAACGGATTAAGATATTGTGGCTGGAAATGACATTAAAGAAGAGACATTAACGTCTGCTTTGTTGATGCACCTAAGAAACATGAAACCTTTTCATCTGATACACAGCTGAAACCTTCCATGTGTTGTCTCCCCTATTAGAATGTGAGCTCTATGAGAGCAAGGACTGTCTTACTTTTCTATTTGTATCCCCAGCAGTTAGCATAGTGGTTTGTACATAGTAGGCACTTAAATAAATTATTCATTCATTTATTCCTTGTGGAAAAGAAAACAAACCCCTCGACAGCAGGGACTTCTTTGTCTTTAAATACTACTAAAAATGAAGTTTTAGAGAGACTTGAAACCTCTCCCCTACCTCTTACCTTATAACTCACCTAAAACATTTATTAAGTGCTTGCTATGGGCAAGACACTGTAAGTACAAACTATTAATTAGTTATTGTATAGTATTTCTCACCTTTATGCCTCTGGGATAGGTTCTTTTAGACTTTCTCATGTATAGTAAAACATGATTTAGAATTACTTGAATTCAGGAATTTTTTATTCACCTTAGTCTTTCTTTTAAGTCAATTTGTATTGAGTATGTGGTCATAACTGCTTTGAATGATTCCTAGAAACAATTTGTAAACTACCTCTAGGAAAACTTAGAGCAGACAATTAGGAGTAATTGGTATTACCAAGAGACACCTTTTACTCCTGTGTTTCCAAAAGAAAAAAGCTGCTTTTAGAGCTAGCCCTCTAAATTTTCAGGTTAAGTTTTTACTGTAACTGCCTCAGTTACAGTACTAGGTTGTAGAATACATTATCTTTGTGGCTTATCAATTCAGCAAACAGACATCTCTTGAGTAAGTTTGTGATTCGAGGAGGAGGGGTAGTGCAGACAGGAATAGTTCAGTAGTTCATTTATTCAGTCACATGCTGTACCTTTACAGATACCTTTCAGTTTCTCTTAGATGAATCTAATTAATATGTCGATACATTTTGCTGAGATGGTTAAACCCTGTCCCTCCTGCTTGATGAAGTACTTATTTTCTCTGAGCTCACAATTTGGAGTATTGTATATCTGTAGTTAATATCCACACTATTTATGTCATGTTTTATATTTACATGAGGGATACATATCCTCAATTTTAGTAGAGAAAAAAGGAAAACTCAAGTCAGGAATTCTTGCTTTTTAAGCAGTATTTTTTGGCAGATATTGGAATTGAGGAAGGTTACGTTGACTGACTGTAAGAATTTTCTGTCAGTTCCTTATTCTGATGGTTCTGCCTTACTTGCCAATAAGAGAAATTTTCTTCTAAACCTGGCTTTCTGCCTTTTGAATGTAATGTTGATAAAGAGCTATATCATAAAAAAAAAATCACTGCCTGTTTCCTAAAATGCCTTGAATTTTAACATCTGTTTCAAATGTAAACTAAATTATTTGTCATAACTAAGTTTCTGAGTTATATACTGGGGGAGAGAATAGCTCAGCTTAATCAGAACTTTATCTTAGCATTTGATTTGTCTTCTGCCCAGCTTTTACTAGAGTTTCTAAGGTAAAGGTAGGAGGAGGGCAAGCAAGTTATTATGGATAGGCTGCTAATTCCATAATTCACTCCTGGAAGAGATTTTTCCCAAGATAAGCTCAGTAGTGAGTGTTTGACTAACTATTGCCTGTCATTCTTAATTTGAAACATCTCAAGTCCTTATTTTTTCCTGTGTTTCTGAATCTTATTGAGATATGGTTTGAATTTTAAGGTGTCGTTTGTCAGTCTCTTTGTAGAAAATCGTAATATATATTTTATGAATATCTAAATAGTCCCCCTCTTTTTTTTTTTAGCATTGTCTACTTTTATGTGAGCTTTCCTGAGCACAAAGCAGTAAATGTTTCATTGTACTACAGAGTGTCCCAAAAGTCTTAGTGCAGCCTTAGGCTTTAATACCTTAAAATAGACTTTTGGGACACTATATTAGTGGACTAAGTTCTATGATATTGCATCATTAGATGATGTGTTAAACTGTAAAAATGCCTTCATTAAGTGACTTAGCAAACTCTGAGTATTACTGTTACTCATATGCAGAGTGCTATTTGCTTCTATGCTTAAAGTACTGCTATTAAACACATACCTTAATCCTTCCTCTGTATAGAAAAATTTTAAGAAACAAAAATTGTACTTCTCTGGTCTGGTATTCATCTGTCTATATAGCCTTCTGAAAAAAATAAAAAATGCCTCGCTGTCATTGCTTTTTTTCTTTTAACGGTTTTTTTTTAAAGGCTGATGAACTTAGGAGTGACATTGTTGGCTTTGCAAGTGTCAGTCTCTTTACCAGGTCTACTAAATGCCTGAATTTGAAAAAGAATACTTTGAATTAATGAATGAAAAAGCATTTATTAAGCACTTAGTATGTGCTAAGAACTGTGTTCTTGTTAAATGTTGGGGATACAAATAAAAAAGCAAAGACAGTCCCTGCCCTCAAAGAGCTTATATTCTAAATGGGGAAATAACACATAGGAAAGGTATGGTCAGGTCAGGAAAGGGCAGTTTTATTCCTGATAGTTAAAGGGATGGTGAATGGGACATTGGCCAGTAGACTAACACCCCACTCCAGCACCAGAAGTGGAGTTGGGGGCTGGGGTGGAAAAAAGGGGATGCTTGCCCCTAGTTAGTAAGGAAGTTGTGGAAGACGGGGCCTGAGTAGAGGGAGTAACACCAATTTCTTTCAGTTACGTACATACACACACAGACGGACAGACACACACACACACACACACACACACACACACACACACACACACACACACACACACACACACACACACACTCTTTAGATTTGACAGTTCTCAGCCAGATGCTAGTACTCCACATTATGACAAGATTTTCAGCTTAAAGAATATTAAGACATAAGGAACCTAATCTTTTTTCTCTTAATAATAATAATAATACTAGCATTTCTATAGCGCTTTAAGGTTTGCAAAGCGCTTTACATATGTTTAATCCTCACAGCCACCCTGTGAGGTAGGTGCTATTATCCCCATTTTACAGATAAGGAAACTGAGGCTGAGAGAGGTTAAGTGACTTGCCCAGGGTCATACAGCTAGTAAGTGAGGCAGGATTCGAACTCAGATCTTCCTGACTCCAAGTCCAACATTTTTAATAAATTGCTTGTGTAAAATAGAATTTTAAAACCTTATAGAAAATTTCAAACTGTTTGATACATTAAAATGTATATTTTAGTGGAAACTAAAATTCATCTGTTCATTCAGCATATTCCTGGAGGCTTGCTTAATGATGTAGATTGAGAAAAATGTCTTCATCATTATGCTAATATATTAAACGAGGCAGAGTGAAAGTAGTAGGACCCTGTACTGGGCAGAATTCAGGAGACCTGGGTTCTAGGCCCTACTCTATCACTAGCTCTGTTTCTTTGGGCAAGTTGCCTTTTCTTGGCCTCAGTTTTCTCATTTGTAAAATAAGGGAATTGGACTAAATGATCTCTTAAGATCCCTTCCAGTACTAACATTCTTTTGAGTCTACATCATAGCCAATTCTTATTTTGACTGCTTGCCTTTTTAAATTTTTACTAGGTTTTGTACTGACTGCAAAAATAAAGTACTTCGAGCATACAATATTCTTATTGGTGAGCTTGATTGCAGCAAAGAGAAGGGTTATTGTGCTGCACTATATGAAGGCTTGCGGTGCTGTCCACATGAACGACACATACATGTATGCTGTGAAACAGATTTCATTGCACATCTGTTGGGTCGAGCTGAGCCAGAGTTCGCAGGAGGGTATGAGTATGTAATTTGCTAGAATGGGCTATCTAGCGCTTTGCTTCTTTATTTTATTACCGAAAGTTTGTTTCTAAGCCTTGTAAATAAATCTCTTCTGCACCTTTGCCTCATTACATATGCTTAGATATAAAGCCTATGTTTTGGAGTCAGCCTTCATAATACATGTTCTCTTGGTTCTGTCTGTTGATACAGAAGTATACATTTCTTTATTCTATGACTAAAAATAGGAAGAAAATGGTTTGTGACTATTGGTTCAGTTCCATGCTCCAAGTTGGATCAAAAGGAGATGGACGTTTTTTGTTATATGAATGTAATTTTTTCAGTTGAAATGATCTAAAAGTGACTTTTCCATTCATGTGGAATTGTATAGCTTTAGTCTGGGTAATTGCTGTGAATGGGGCTCCAATAGTTTTATGGAAAAACCACTTTTGCTAATGTTGCTCAAGATTATGGGCTTGGCAGCAGGGTGTCAGCACTTTGGATAGAATTGCTCTGTTTTAAAGGTAAGCAATTCATGAACTGTGCATGCTACTTTAAATTTAAGAAAGGAAAACAAAACCTCCAAACTAAATGTGATCTTTGGCTAGGTATCATGAAAACAAAATTAGAAAAAAAAATAACAATGGTCACTTGTTTTAATTGAGCACATTCTTAATCCCTTAATTGTTCTGTGTGTGGGTGAATTAGTTTCTCATTTTAGGATCACTTCTCTTCTATAAGAGATATAGCTGAATAATTTAGTTCTTATCCCTATCTTCCTGCTTCCTTAATGTTCCATTTCTTTGAAAAGTTCCAGGTTTTTTGTCCTTAGCAAAAAACAAAAACAAAAAAACACTGAATGAACTGTATTTGACTGGGTAATTCCAAAGTTCTAATTGCCACATAGAATTTGTGTTGCTATAATCTTCAAGTGCCAGTTCCTGAATTACCATCCTTTTTAGCTGTAGTAAGATTTTAAGTCTCACATGTGTGTTTCTGTGTCCTTGACATCACAGACATGCATGTATGTTTACATATGCATAGATATACACATCTGTGTATATTTATAGATACCTATCTTTCTTACTACATATTAGTGTTCAGGTTGTGTTAAAATAGAAACTTGATGACACAGAAAGCATTAATTTGGTAGATTTGTTGGAAAGTCACTGCCTGATTTTAATGCTTTATAGGCGGAGGGAAAGGCATGCTAAGACAATAGACATAGCCCAAGAAGAAGTTTTGACCTGCCTGGGTATTCATCTTTATGAACGACTGCATCGAATCTGGCAAAAACTACGGGCTGAGGAGCAGACATGGCAGATGCTTTTCTATCTTGGTGTTGATGCTTTACGCAAGAGTTTTGAGGTACAGAGGGGGGCTATTTCAGTACCTGAGAATGCTTGATCAAAATAGTGGACTGAATTTTAAACGGGGAAACCAATTAATTTTCTTCTCTTAGCATTTGTGGCTGATAGGCATCATAGGGGTGTTTGGTCTTTTTTTGGAGTGGGGGGAGACCTAATTTTTCTGTTTTCTGATCTACCTGCAACTTCTTTACTCCTAATCTACAAAATGGAGACTAGTGATTACTTAACAGGATTTTGTGAGAGTACTAATAAAAGATTGTAAAGCTCTTGGCAATACATAGCTGTCTAAAAGCATATATAATAAAACCTTAAGGACATTTTACTCACTTTAAATTTAAGGTATTTTCCTTTTTCCACTGTTTTATCATTTAACTATCTCTATCATAGCTCCTTTTGGTGTTTTTTCCCCCTGCTATACTCAAAGTTTCTCCCTTCTACCTCCCCCTGCCCCCTTTTAAATATCTATAACATCTTTTTAGCCTTATCTTAATATTATTTAATTTAACACTTCAGAGTGCAGCCACTAGTTTGAAAACTTGTAGACCCCAGTTTAACTGTTACTATTTCAATATTACTAGATAGAAAGCTGTTCCAAAGTCAAAAGTTTGCAATTATACTTTGAGAGAAATAAATTTAGTCATTAAGTATCCCATTGTGATATACTTTAGGGGTTGTTCTTTTGTCATTGTTGTTCAGTCGTTTCAGTTGTGTCCAACTCTCTATGACCCCATTTGGGGTTTTTTTTGGGCAAAGATACTGAAGAGGTTTTGTCATATTCTTCTCCAGCTCATTTTGTGTTTTGTTTTATAAAAATTTCTTACTTGTTTCCCGTTTCACTCTTTCCCTTTTATATCTTTAGAAACTAGAGCTTTTAACAGAATTGGGCTACCTTTAAAACCCAAAATCTGGGTTTTAAGAAGTATGGTGTCTTAAAACACTGAAATGCTAAAGTATTGTTGGCTTAAGTAAGATTGTGTGTAGGGAGGGGAAGTATATTGTCAGATTACACTATTTTTTCCCCCACTGTATTTGAAGATTGGCCTTGTAGGGAATCTTTTGGAAAATTTATAAAATCTTTAGTGGAAGCTAATTTTCAAAATGCATTATTAGTTTAATCTGATAACATCTTAAATTGTCAAATTAGAGTAAAAAATTATCCAATGGCATAATCTTTTATTTTTCTAAATAGATGGCTGTGGAAAAAGTACAGGGTATTAGCCGATTAGAACAACTCTGTGAAGAGTTCTCAGAAGAAGAAAGAGTGCGAGAACTCAAGCAAGAAAAGAAGCGCCAAAAAAGGAAGAATAGGCGGAAAAATAAGTGTGTATGTGACATTCCTGCCCCTTTGCAAACAGCAGATGAAAAGGAAATAAGCCAAGAAAAGGTAATTTTGAATCAACTCATGAGTAGTCTATGCCAAAAATTCCTTAAAGAAGCATTTTCCTGTAACACTAGTCTGTATTTCTAGTTTAAATGCATTATTTTTTACTTTTCTTTGGGATTTGAATTTTGCATCATTTTGCTATCAAATACCAAAATAGGTAGTAGTAGTAGAACTGAGTTAGAACAAAAAATATAACATCTTTTTGTTTTGTAAACTTGAATTCTCTAACTTTAAAGATAAAATCATTATGTTTGACCTACTTGAAATAAGTCTTGAATCTGTCAAGTTCTAGAGTATACCGTTTTGTAAATGCTTACTTACAGTTGTACATTTTGAGGCTTATGTTCCAGTTGAATGTTAGTATTATTAAGCCATTTCTACCTGCTCCTCCTCCCCTTATCCCTTTGTATTACAAATGCTAATGAAATCATTTAAGTGATTTTATAATCATTTTCGCCTTGATCCCTTAAGGAGACAGGCTTTGTGGAAAACAGCTGCAAAGCCTGTGGCAGTACAGAAGAAGGTAACAGCTGCGTAGAAGTAATTGTTACCAACGAAAACACTTCATGTACCTGTCCAAGTAGTGGCAATCTATTGGGATCTCCTAAAATAAAAAAAGGTGAGCTATTTAAGCATGCATTCTTTAAGTTTGTCCTCATTTATCATTAGATAGAAGAAAATAGTCATAGACCTTTTTTCTTAGTTCTGAGAAAATTATGTTAAGTACAAGTACAAATCATACTGTAACCTCTGATTTATTCTCAGGTTTATCTCCGCACTGTAATGGTAGTGATTGTGGATACTCATCTAGCATGGAAGGGAGTGAGACAGGTTCTCGGGAGGGCTCAGATGTAGCCTGCACTGAAGGCATATGTAACCATGATGAACATGGTAGGTTCAGGTTGAACTTGTTTATTTCTATTACAGTAGCTGCTTTTCTTTAAGAGCACAATTGAGAAGAGTACTCCCTCTTTCAGGTGATGATTCCTGTGTTCATCACTGTGATGACAAAGAGGAAGATGGCGATAGCTGTGTGGAATGTTGGGCTAATTCTGAAGAGAATAACACAAAAGGAAAAAACAAAAAGAAGAAAAAGAAAAGCAAAATGTTGAAGTGTGATGAACATGTAGGTGTCATAACTTGTCTATAGCAAGAATCTCATTTTGCGATTTTACTATTTTATACAATTCACAGCATCTAAAGTGATAACTCGATGAATAACTTGGAACCATAAAGCAAAAACAACAACAAAAACCCTAAAGATCAGTATATTTATTTTATGATTTTCTAAGGTATTTAAGGAGTTGCTGTGACTTGTATTTCCTTTCTGCTCTTCTGTCATGTCAGCCCTTTTTGTCTCTTTTGGTGCTCATCTAAGTGGTAGATCCCATTTCAAAGTGCTGAATTCATTTTTCCTATAATCTCTATTTAAGTACCCCCTTTCCACAGATTTGTCAAGGAGTCTTCTGTTTTGAATTGTAATTAATTTGCTTAATAATTATTTACTGTGATTTCAGATCCAAAAGCTTGGAAGCTGTATTACAGATCCCAGTAATCGAGAGACCTTAGGAAATACCATGCACACAGTGTATCACCGTGATAAGACCAAAGATTCGCATGCTGAAAATTGCTGCAGCTCCGAAAAGGGTGGGCAGCCACTGCCTTGGTTTGAACATAGGAAAAACGTACCACAATTTGCAGAACCTGCAGAAGCGTCACTCGGTCCTGACTCTGGAAAAGGTGCCAAGAGCTTAGTTGAACTCCTTGTAAGTATCCTGACAGGTGGTGGTGTAAAGTCTGCAAGCTTGGGGAGAAGGATGGAGTAAAGAGAATCTGTGCTCTAGGGTTTTTTTAAGTGACTGCAGTTCAATTTTACTTTAAAGGGGCCACAGGCTACTATAGAACACCCCTTCTTTGCTACTCAAAGCTCAGTGTCTAAGCAAGGAGCTGGATTGTTCTCCCAGCCCCAAGTCCCTGGGGTAGTTTGGAAGAGTTGTTGGAATTTAAGACTAACCCTTGTAGTTATTATATATTCCTACTTTGAGCCCTGGCAAAAAGTTAGCTTCTGTTCATAGCAAATGCTGTTCAGAATCATCATCCTTGAAACTTGAATACTGCTGGCTGTTTCTCTGTCAGTTTATGGGAGCCATTCTTCCAGAGAAGTGAAGAATGTGCTGCTCAACCTAAGTAGGATGTGACACTCCTCTGTTGTGTCTGTTTTATGCCACAAAGGAACAAGGAACCTGGCAAAGCCAGGAGTATAGACAAATTGTATCTCATCTCAGATGACCCAGCTCATGAGATGAAGATTGTGATATTGTTAACAATGATTAGGGCCCTTTGTGTGGTACTGAGGAGTCAGATCTTGTAGTGGAATACTTAGTAGGTTTATAATATAATACCGTCCTGGGTGTAAATAGAGAAGGCTGAATTTTGTTTTTCATGAAACGTGCATACAAATATCAGTTCTGAGATTTGTCGTTGTTTAGTCATTACCCACTCTTCGTGACCCCATTTTAGGGTTTTCTTGGCAGAGATACTGGAGTGGTTTGCCATTTCCTTCTCCAGTTCATTTTACAGATGAGGAAACTGAGGCCAACAGGGTTAAGTGACTTGCCCAGAGTCACACAACTAGGAAAGTGTCTGAGGCCAGATTGGAACTCAGGAAGGTAGGAGTCCCTGACTCAAGGCTCAGTGTTCTATCCACTGAGCCACCTAGCTGCCCTTATTAGAATAAATATTAGAAATATTTATGTAGTTATTCAGTAGATGACAATACTTGGAATCCTCTTCAGTTAGTTGATGTTTTCAGGTTTAGAGATAAGGGATTTGAGCCTAAGGGTCAAGCAAGCCTAGAATTTCAACTGGTTAGACTTATTATTCTTGAACCAGAGCTCAGAGAGAAAAAAAAAATTCCCTCTATCAATGAAGGTCAGTCCCTTCTCTGCCACTTGGGTATTCCCTGGGACACTGAGAGAGGTCGTGCCTTGGCCAGGGATACATAACATGTGGCATGTGTGAGACTGGAACCTGGGAGAGCTGGGGCTTCCTGGCTTTCAGACCTGCCCTCTGGTTCCTGCTCCAAGTTTCCATTGTTGTTAGTATTGTTGCTGTTGTTAATCATCTTCCAAAACAGTGATACTATGTTGCTTATTTTGAAAGCCATTAATTTTTTTATGTTTAAAAGAGTTTGTATTTGAAAGTCTTGGATATTAACTGAACTGAAACTTAAGCCTGAATTTTTTTTTCTTTTCCCCCTTTATCAGCATATCTGTGTTGTCTCTCCATTCTCTGTTTTACAAGTTCTAGTTTAACAGTTACTTTTCCTTTGCAGGATGAGTCTGAATGCACTTCAGATGAGGAAATCTTTATCTCACAAGATGAAATACAGTCATTTATGGCAAACAACCAGTCTTTCTACAGCAATAGAGAACAGTACCGACAACATCTGAAGGAGAAATTTAATAAATACTGCCGCTTAAATGATCACAAGAGGCCCATTTGTAGTGGCTGGTTGACAACGGCCGGAGCAAACTAAAATAAATAAAATAGCTCTGTCTTTCATTGAAACACTCAAGATGACTACTGCGCCTTCTCTTTCAAAAACTCTTAATTTAGTGACTTTTGGCAGAATTTTATCTTAAATCAATGTGATTCTTTTCTCTTTTTTTGTTTTCGGGGACGTTGGTGGAGGTAACTTCATTAATTTGTTCTTTCTTCGGGCTTGTATGTTTAGTTGTAGCTGTGCAAGCCTGCCTTATAATTTAAGCCATCTCTTTTCATTAAATGTTTCTCTTACTGTGAGACTTACAAAAGCAACTTAGTGGCAAAAAGTAATGTTGTACTTATAATTCTGTACAGAAATGATGAGCTGAATATAAGGTTTTACAAAGTAGACATCCACTTGCAAAAAAAATGTTTGGATGTAATATGTTAAAGCGCAATGTGCAAAATTTAAAAATAAAGAATATTTATTAATACGCATAGTACAATTTGGTGTACATGTTTCTACTTAATGTAATAATAGTGTTTAGTTTCCCAATCACCTGACTTGGTAACTCAGCCTGGTTTTGATGGGGTAGATGATGAGGAAAATCCTCTTCAATGCACATTCATAGAAAAGTGACTCCTAGATTTCAACAAAAAAAATCGTTCCCTTGATCACTTATTCTACTACACCTACTTGATTTTTAAGACATTTTTGGTACCTTTTTTTTTTTTTAAAGGTCCACTGGAATCCCTTTAAATATAACAGTTACCCTAATTTTCCTGGATACTTCACTTGTTCCTACTAATAGTGCCCTAGTACTTCTTAAATTCAAAGGTTCATGTTGACCCATAAGAATGAAAAAAAAAAACTTGGCAGACTTTCAACCAAGGATTGCCTAATGGGGCAATTACTTGCTGTTTAAAGCTTAGGATCAGGAGTTGCACTAAGTAGTTAAACACACTGAACTCTGCATAAGTGCATGTTCAGCCTTATCTGGTTTCTAACAATAAAATCACTATGGTATTACAGCTTATTGCTGTCACAGGCTGTCTGTGTAAGTACTGAAGGAAGAGAAAGATTCCCTAAGGAGAGGCATTTGGCTGCCAGCTTTGCACTTCTCCATTTAAAAATCTGAGTCAGTAGCTGAGTAAACACAGGCACTTTGTTTTTTGATCTGATGTTGTACATGCAGCAAACTGGACAATACCAGTTGATGATTATTGGTATCGCAGTACCCTTGGCATTGTAGGAATGGGGTGAATCTGATATTCGGGCTTGAAATGGAGATGACAGGCTGTGTGTAATGACAGGCTATGTGTAACTGTCTTTTTTGTGGTTCCTAAAATGCTTTTAGTTGAAGCCCACAATCTAGGGCAGAAGTTAAATGAAGTCTACGATTCTCCTTTGGCTCCTTTTTCACTCTGCTTTGAAGCTCTAATAATGACTATTGCCCTGTATACCCTCATTGTCCTGGAGAGGCAACTTGGCTGAGGTCCAGCTTCTAAAATTGAGCTCAAAGAGTTGATATAGATGAGTGGATGAACCCTCTCATTTTATAGACTGGGAAATGTGAGGCCTCGGAGAGTTCTAGTGACTTGCTAGAGGTCATGTGGCTATTATAGTTACAGAGTCAGGTCTATAACCCAATTCCTAGTTTTGTGCTTTTTCCACTGTTATATCTACACTCCCTGCACACCATTCCTTGGGCGAGAAGGATCGTTTGCTGTCGTTTTCCACAGATCTGAATCCTATGCCTGGCTCGGTCACTAGCCATGTGACTGGGCAAGTCACTTAACTTCCTCAACCTCATTTTTAAAAGGGGATAGTTCTGTCTATGTAATTTGTGAAACTGTGAAGATGAGAAAATGTTTCAGAATGTTTTGTAAACTGCAAAGTGATGAGACCAGTATATGATTACTTAAACATTCCATAATATGTGGGTGCCTTGTATAGGCCACGCACTGCCCTGAGCACTGAAGTCCATGTTCTCCACAATATATCCACTATGTGGATGTTCCACTGACACCCCAAATTCAACTCGTCTAAAATTGAATTTCCCTTTTCCCATAAACCTCTTAACTTTGGTATTTTTTTCTGTGGTACCACCATTTTACTCAGCCTCCCATGTTTGCAACCCTTCGATTTTTGACTCCTGTTCTTTACCGATACGATCAATTACACAGTCCTCAAGTACTTACCACCCACTTGGATCACTGCATATGCTAACAGGTCTTCCTGCTTCCTCTCCAGTCCCTTCTTTGGGGTACCACAATACACCAAATATAGAACCATCTCCTACCTCTTTCTGCCCAAGATCACATTCTGTGGTTTGTCCTTTTGAGATAGCTAGTATGATATACATACTGTATAGAGTGCTACAGTCCGGGGTTTGATTCCACAAGCCACTTGTATATGTAGATTAGGGAATCATCTGCACATAGATAATGTGAATGGTGCAGAGAGAGGATAGCACAGGGCAGAGTCTTGGGGTACACCTAGAGTAAGGTGACAAGGATTACAATTAAGCAAAAGAGACTGGGGAAGAGACTTCTGATAGGAAGTCATAGAACCAAGAGAGATTAGCACCATGAAAACCTAGAGAGGAGAAAGTAGCCTGAAATGTGGCACCCAGAACTGAACACAATATTCCAAATGTGGTCTGACCAGAGGAGGATTATCACTTTTCTCACGGCCCTATAATAATAAAGTTAATGTTTATATAGTGCTTACTACATGTCAAGCCTTTTACAATTCTCTCATTTGATGCTCACAACAAACCTGTAAGGGGAGTGATTATCCCCATTTCACAGAAGAGGCAAAAAGGTTAAATGACCTGCCCAGAATCACACACTGAATGTCAGGCAGGACTTGAACGGTCTTCCAGGACTCTTCACTGGGGCACCTAGCTGCTGTAAAAAGCGTCAGAAATGCTAAATACAGTAGTATCAGAATGAGCTGCTGTAGGAAGCTAAGAACAACAAACATGGAGGTTTTATCTATCTTGGGAGAAAAAGGATTGAAGGACTAGGCCCTTTGCTCAGGGTGGAAGGGATGATAGTAATTAACAACAGACAGAAGGCAGTGCTGTTCAATTCTTTGTGTTTGCAAAGTAGAATGACCTTTACAGATACCCAAGATAAGTATATTGTAAGAGAACACCTAGCTGTCCTTGGTATGAATTCAAAACACCTGACCCCGGTGAACTACATCCTGGGTCCTGAAAGACCCAGCCAATGTGATTATCTGAAAAAACATGGAAAGTGGGAGGTATACTACAAGATGAGAGAAGGGCAAATGTTCCAGAAAAGAGAAAAGTCTGCAAACTATAAGCTAGTGAGTTTCATTTTGCTTCCTGGGTAAATTCCAGAACCAATCACTAAAGGGATGATTAGTGAACATATAGAAAAGGAAACAGTGGTTACAAAAAGTCAGCAAGGTTTCTTCAGGAACAAGTCTTGCCAGACTAACTTCATTTCCTTTTTTGACAGGATTACTAAAGTAGTAGAAGGAAGAATGCTGATAATATGGTTTACCTAGATTTAATATGGCTTTTGTTAAAGTGCTTATTCTTGTGGAGAAAATGGAGAAATATGGATTGGACAATATGTGACAATGTGTCAATGTGAAAGAGGTCTCTAGCAGAATACTCCAGGGATTTGTGCTTGGCCATGGGCTATTTAACATTTTTATCAGTGACTTAGATAATGGCAGAGATGGTATGTTCATCAAATGTACTTATGACAAAGCTGGGGGAGATGGTTAACATAGTGGATGATAGAATCCAAAGGGATCTTGCAGGCTAGAGCACTAGGCTAAATAGGATGAAATTTAATGCAGATAAATGCAAATGTCTTGCACTTGGATATTAAAAAAAAACAAACTTCACAAATGTAAGATAGGGAAGCCATGTATAGACAGAAGTTGGTCTGATAAAAGACTTTAGGGTTTTGGTGGACTACAAGCTCAATATAAGTTGCCAGTGCTATCTTGGGCTGCATTAAGAGGGGCATAACTTTCAGGACTAATGGTAATAATTCTATTATATTCTTCCCTGTTCAGATCCTGTCCATAGTATTATAATTAGTTCTGGGGCCCATGGTTTTAGAAGGACATTGTTAAGACATAATGTGTTCAGAGGAGAGCACCCAGAATGTTGAAGGGCCTTGTCATGCAGGTATCAGTTGAAGGGACCGAAATGTTTAGCGTGGGGAAGAGAGGGCTTAGGGAAGATGTGATAGCTGTCTTCAAGTATGGGAAGCGTTATCATGGGGGAAGAGGGATTAGACTTGTCTCCAGATAGCAGAACCAGGAGTAATAATAATGATGATGATGCTAATGATAATGACAGCTAACATTTATATAGTGCTTACTATGTGCCAGGTACTATGCCAAACACTTCTATAATTATTATTTCATTTGATCCCCACAACCACCTGGGGGGTAGGTGAGTATTCTCTCCATTTTGCGGATGAGAAACTAAGGCAAACAAGGGTTGAGTGAGTTTCCCAGCGGTGACACAGCTAGTAAATGTCTGAGGCTGGATTTGAGCTAAGGTCTTCCTGACTCTCTACTTAAGCTGCCTGCAAGGGGTAGAAGCTGCAAAAAAAAAAAAAAGTAAATTTAGGCTTGGTATCGGTAGAAACCTAACAATTACAGCTGTTGTAGAATGGAATCGTTTGCCTCTAGGTTTGATGTTCCTCTTCCATGGAAGGTTCAAATAGAGTCTGGATGACCATTTGTGGGGGTATGATTGAAGATTCCTTTTCATGCTAGATGGCCACTGAGGTATGTTTTCCAACTCTGAGATTCTGATTTGTAGGTTCAGTCTTTCCGCTCTCTCCCCTCTCTAGTCCATCATCCCCACAGATGCCAGAGTAACAGTAAAAATATGTATCTTATGTCACTCCTCTGCTCAAAAATCTCCAGTGGCTCCCTATTGCCTCTAAGATATAAAACAACTCCTCTATTAGTCATTTAAAGCCCTTCCTAGTCTGTTTCCAGCTTACCTTACTAGACATCACATACTCCCCTCTATACAGACTACATTTCTACCAAATGGCCTCCTCATTGTTTCATACCCAACATTCTATGTGCCACCTCTGTATAAAGCTTTGCAGAGTCTAAAATATACTTCCTCTTTGCCTATGCCTTAGAAACATGGAACCTTTCCTGGCCTCCCCAATTTCCAGTATCTCCCCCCCAGAAATGACTTTGTATTTACTGTGTATGTGTGTATTATGTATATACATATATGTATCTAATTTACTAACATGTGCATGTGTTGTTTCCTCAGATAGAATGCAAATTCTCTGAGTGCTGGGACTGGTTGGTTTTTGTCTCTGCGTTCCCACCCAGAAACACCAGGCTTGGCCACATATTAAGGTGCTCAATAAATACCTGTGGATTGATTGTGATGGTTTTGAGATTATGCCTTACAAGGAGCTGTAGGAAGAACTGGGAATATTTTTCCTAGGGAAGGTAAAATCTGGTTGGGAGAAGGAGGAGACTTGATTTCTGCCTTCAAGTATATGAAGGAAAGAGAGATTTAAATTGAAAGACTTATTCTGTTTAGCTTCAGGGAACAGAATTCAGAAGGATGGAATAGCAGAAAGACTAAGGAAAAACATTTCTAAAAGCAAGTAACAGATTGCCCCCGGAGATCTTCAGTTCCCCAGTTCCCGCTCCCTTAAGAGCCTTCGAGGGAAAATGGGGTGATCACTTCTTAAAGTTATAGATGGAATTCTGGGCCAGATTTGGCTTGGACTGATTCCTTGACCTCAGAGGTCCCTTCCCTGTCTCAGGCCACCAGTCCACACCAGGGACCATGCCTTGGAGGAACTTCTCCCCCGGGGCCACATGCTTTGCATTACTGCCTGCCTCTTTTGGAGCACTGTTTCAGGAACGCTTCACTTCATTCTCTTTTCTCAGGTCATCTCCTTCACCATCTCTTCACTCACATCTAGCCTTCCACCTTCTCCAGTTCTTGGGATCCTGAACCATGAATGATCAGTTAACAAGCATTTATTAAGCAATATATACGTATATCTGGAACTATGATAATCATTGAGTATTCAAAGAAAGTCAAAGTCAAAGAAAGTGGTCCCTGCTCTCAAGGATATCATTCTCATAGGGGTGGGGTAACATGTAAATAACTATGTACATATAAGATATATACAGTGTAAATGGAAGATAGTAACTACCATTCACATAGCATTTTGAGGTTTGCAAAGCACTTTACAAGTATTTTATTTTATCCTGGAAACAACTCTGGGAGGTGAGCTGAGTCTTAATCATCCCTGTTACTGGTGTTACTACCCTATGGTCCCATCTAGCAATGTTCAGAACCAAACTGCCCCATCCCTGGCCACCATTCTGCTATATTCCCCGCCCCCCCCCCCCATCAAAATGTAAGGTACTTGAGTACTAGGACTGTCTTTACTTTTGTATTTATACCCTCAGTGGTATAATAGGAACATAGGAAATGCTTAATAAATGTTTTTTTCATACATTCCCTTTCAATGGGAATTAATTCCCTTCTTTACTCCCTTTGTCTTCAGCATTTCTACCTATCCTTTAAGGCTCAACTCAAATATCACTCTTTCGCAAAGCCTTCCCTGATCCTTCGATATTGACCTTAGACAAGACAGCCCTATTTTGCAACTCTCTATTGCATGTGACAGACAGTGCATTATCTTTCTTCTATCCTTTACTGGCATCTACATTCCAAAGGTTGCATCTGTTCCTGTGCTTAGTCCCCTCTCTTGAATTTTGCAGTAGGTTCATTTTGAATGTTTGTTGAATGAAGCATTCATCCTCATCCCTTTGATGGGATATCACCTTCAGCTACTGATAATTGGAATGACATTTTGGCCCTTTACTCCCTTCTGATTGTAAAGAGTTTTTGGTGGGGAGGGGGAAGGCAAGGAGTGAGCTGGATAAATAGATGAAACACAAGCTTAGGAATCCAACAACCTGCTTTTGCCTCTTAGTCTCCCTTGTGGCACATTTCCCGTTTATGTAGAGGGCAGCTGAAGACTCTTAATTCCACGACCAGGCTAGGGCTTATCATTTTAGGAGAGAGATTGCTGGTCCTAAAACCAATGCCAGAGCGTTTTCAGTTATGGCTTTGGTTCTTCACTTACTCTACCCTCCTCGGGAGAGAAGACTGGGGAAGAGATCTTAAAGTCAGCCAGCAGGCTGGAAGTGGGGTTCCTTTAGACATTGGCTGATTTCTCCTAGGAGGAGATCAGAGGCACTTCAAGTGCCTTAGCAGAAAAGCATACAGAGGAAGAGAAGAAAGGCTTGGGCTCTCCTATTCACAGATCCAGAGCTGTCTGAGGACCCTAGAGATCAACCATCCAGCTCTCCCATTTTATACAGAAAATGAGGCTCCGGTAGGTCGTGACTTGCCCAACTCACACAGATAGTAAGTATTAGAGTGCATATTTGAATGTAGGGCTCCCTTCCCCATTCTCTAGTGCTTCTCCCACTCTAAAAAAGAACCTACGAATAATAGCTAACCCTTAAAGACTTTCTGGTTTAAAAAAAAGCTTTAAGCACAACTTATGAAGTAGGTATTAGAGTTATTCCATTTTACAGATGAAACTGAGAAGTGACTGACAATTACTAAGTCAGAGCCAGCCATCTGAACCCATAGGACTCCAGATTTCAAGTGCAGCAGTTTTTTTTTCCCTCTACATCCCCACCTCTTGACCATCAGAACCCTCCTCTCATCTTCCCAAAGCCCTAGAACCAGGGGCTCTCTCTAAAAGCCTTCAAGGGAAAGTGGGATGATCACTCGTCCCAGCCTCACACCCCAACATAGCTCCCCACGTGCTATCTTCTCTCTCTGGACCCCCACCCCAGGAAGATCCCTAGAGAAGAACGCTCAGCTTGTCCCTTCCTTCTGGCATAGGGGAAGGCAGAGAGGATTTCTCCTCCCTTCTCCCATAGCAGAAAGAGTGGCAACTGTCCTACTGAAGTTGGAGTCCAAGGACCTGAGTTCGAATTTCAGCTCGGATACTTTCATATTGAATGCTGATGTATGTTCACATTAACTGACAATAGCTAGCATCTACATGGCACTTTAGAGGTTTGCAAAACGCGTTTCAAGTTATTTCAGTTGATTTTCAAATGACAGCTCCGGGAGGTAGGTGCTATTGCTATCTCCATTTTACAGAAGTGGAAACTGAGGCAGGCAGCGATGAACTGATTTGCCCAGGGTTATGTTGGGGCAGGATTTGGACTCGGGGCTTTTTGCGTCCAAGTCCAGTTCTCTATCCACCGCTTAGTTGCTTCTTAAATGAATGTTTAATGAATAAGTTTGCTGAGCGCTCACTCGGGTGTACTGAGCTTGGAGTAGAGGAGCCCGAGTTCAAATTCCGGGTTCTGCCGTCCTCGGACTCCCACCGAATGTTGATGCACTTTGGCTTAATGTTCACCAATGTGACCTGCGTGACCTTGGGCAAGTTGCTTCCCCTCTCTAGGCCTCAGTTTCCTCCTGTGTAAAGTGAAGGGCTTGGACCTGATGACCTCGGAAGTACTTTCGAGTCCTCGCGATAGAACCCCTTCCCCATCTCCACCCCTTCTGGCTTTAGATCAGGGGACAGGCAAAACCTTTGCGCCCCCTGGGTGGCACGCCCACGTCCCAGAGCCCTTGGGGGCGGCGTAAGGGTCCAAGGTATCCAGGCACAGTACTGGACTGGGAACAGGAGGGTCGGCGACGTGACACCTCAGTCCGGAACCGCGCCCGAGCCTAGGCCGAAGATGGCGACGCCTTCTTTCTCGCGCTGGGGGCGGAGCTTCAGGAGGGGCGGGGCCCAGGCCGACGGCTCCTTCCACCTCGTGCTGGGGGCGGAGCTTGTGGTCAGAGGGGGCGGGGCGGGAGACGGTGGGAGGCGCGGGGCGTGTACAGGGCAGCGGCTGGGGCAGGCTGGGCCGGACCGGGCCGGAGTAGCGGCTGACTGGCCGACCGACTGACTGAGGGTCAGCGGGCATCTGAGCGGAGCCGAGAGGTCGAGTCGGTCGCCGGGCCTGGGGAAGATGAACTCCCTAGCGCCGGAGGAGAAGGCGGGACTGTTGCTGGGGTCGGGGCCCTGGGTGGGCGTGGCCGGCTGCAATCTGAGGGAATCAAGCATCCCCAGCATGGAGCGCTGGCGGGGCCGGCTGGCGCTGGTGACGGGTGCCTCCTGCGGCATCGGCGCGGCCGTGGCCCGAGCCCTGGTGCAGCGCGGACTGAAGGTGGTGGGGTGCGCCCGCACCGTGAGCAACATCGAGGTACCGGGAGAACTTGGGGCGCCCTGGGGGTGGGGCGGGGCTGGGACCGCCTAGGGGGTGCTAGTGTGTTAGGGGTGGGGGGGTTGTGAACTGGAGTTGTAGGGGTGGGTGGCAGAGGAGTCGAGGCTGTGATCGGTGAGAATTTGGGGTGCTCTCAGGGGGTGAGATTTTATGAATGTGTTGGATGGAGCTGGACTAGGTACAAGGGTCTCTCAGGAGGCTTGAATGAGGATGTTTGCAGGGCAGAAGAGGTACAGGCTATGATCAGTGGGAGTTTGGGGTGCCTTGTGCGGGTGGGGATTGTGACTATGAAGATTCTGTGTTTGAGGGTGCCGTGATAATGGAAATGTATGTGTGTGTTGGGTTGTAATAGTGAGAAATTTCGGGTTCAGGGATGTCTCAGGAGCCTGTGATTGTGGATATCTTGGGGGGCTGTGATCAGTGGGAATTTGGGATTCCTCTTGTGGGTGGGGACAATGAACGTGGAGATTTTGTGAGTGTATTTTTTCGTATGATTTGTTAGTGTATTTTAAAAATTTTAATATTTTTTGAATACATGTAAAAAGAATGTTTAACCTTTTTTTTTTCCTCCAATTTCTCCTACCCTCTCTCTCCTCTGACCTCCCCTCCCTTTCCCCCTCATTGAGAAGGCAAGCAGTTTGATAAAGGTTATACATGTGTAGTCTGTTAGTGTATTTTTATTGTGTGTTATTGGGCTCTAATAGTACGGGTTGAGGTTACAGGGTTTCTGTGAGCTTTTCAGTGCTGAGGGGTTGAGGATTATGATCTTGGCGAGGCTGTGATAGTGAAGCTTTGTGGTGCCTTGGTCTTTGAGGGAGCTGCGGGACAGAACAATATGCCCAGGGATTTGGGGTTGGGGATCTGGAAAGGGGCAGAGCTGTGATGGGAAGTTTGGGGGCTGACAAGTGGGAGAGCTGGACTGGCCCTGGAGTTTTTAGGAGCTGGGGTACTCAAAGGGTGATTCTGAGAAGGAGTCTATATGCCTCACCAGACTTTCAGAGGGGAACTAGGACACAAAAAATGGAAAGAACCCCAGTCCTAGAGGAAGTAGGATGATCCATGAGAAAGATAATCAGAGTTGGTTGGAAACTGCTGGTGTGGCTATCAAAGGCTAGGAACCCCATAGCCTGCCTAAAAACATTATCATTCCTAAACCTGGTACTTCGTCCAGGTATCATCTTGATCCTACCCCCAGGACATCTACACTGATGGGATCTTTGACCTCTAGCATTTCACCCAGATAGCTTGCCTTCTCTGGATTTAGAGCAGAAGAGAAGGGGAAGAGTAAGGGAACATTAGTCAACTAGGAAGTCAAGAAAAGAGAAAAAAAAGAAGCTCTCAGATATTTGAGGGGAGGTGGGTGAAGAAGGGGTGTTCATTTCATTTCTTGATTTACTATTCCAGACAAAGATCTACGCATCCAGTTTGAGAAGCATTCTGCTTCCCCATCCTCCACCCCCCTTCCAGTTGGAATGTATTTGTGCTTCTCAAGGCTTTAAACCAATTACAGTAATTAATAACCATTATGATTTTGGGTTGGGAGACCTAGGAATGAGAGGAGCAAGAACAGGTCAGGATGTTGCCTTCTCTAAAGAGCCTTTAGCACAGAAAAGATTCCTGTGAGATATTGTCCTTCCCAATCCCAACTTGGATGGATTACATGACAGTTTATTTATCTTTTATGGAGCCAGGAGACTAGGAATATGTCTGTCATTTACACTGTCCTATATATCACATTATGTTGAATTAAGATTTAAATATGTGAACCCCAAGGAAGAGACTCATATTAACTCCTAGGTCCTTCCTTATCCCTGAACAAAGCTAGGTGGCCACTGGGGTTATGGATCTCAAGTGTTCAGAAATGAGTGCAGGATGGAGCAAGCAGGGTACAGGGACAGAGGTGGTGTCTATGGTAGATAACAGTCTTGTTTCTTTCAGGTCCTGTGGGCTAGTGCTTGGCTGAAGGGCTTTATCATTCATCCTCTTTTCAAAGTCCCTATCAGGGGAGTGTAGAGGAGATCTGGTGTGGTCTGTGAGAAAGAAGATTATCACTCTCTTGGGCAGAGTCCTTGGCCTCAGATTCATTTTATAGCTTCTCTGATATTCTCAAGGTCACCTGGCTCCACCTATCCTTTCCCTTACCCTCCCCCTCCATTCCAGCTAGCTCTTAGCAGCTCAGGACTCAGTCCCAGCCCTGTGGTGGGGCAGTATAGCCTGGTAGTTAGAGGGCCAGGCTGGTCACTAGACATCTGGAGCTCACTACCCCATAGCCAGTTTTCTATCCCTTGCCCCGTGACACCGTTCAGGACCAAACAACCCCAGGGAAGCCAGTCATTGAGTTCCAGATAGGCTTTCAGTCTAACCAGATAAATTCCAGGATATATAGTCTTTGTTTCAGCCTCTGTACAATACCTCTGAGTACAGGCAAATGAAATTATTTGAGATTTCTGGAGAGATACAGAAAGCTAGGTTGGGTGATAAGAAGGCAATGATAAGGACTGAATTTCCATGACCCCTTCATCCAAGTTCTTTCCCACATAATTTTGGCCTCCTTCCTTTTTCCTCCAGGACTGAAGTCTGGAGTACTCAGTTGGAAAGGATTTTGGACTTGTCCATTCTGAGTCTAGAGGAGGAGGGATGGCTTCTGTGTTTGAATTTTATTTTGGGGAGGAGGATGGGTATGGAGGGGAGGCAGAGTTTCCACTGCAAACACTTGCTTCTTCACCTAGAACTTGGCTTTTCTTTTTTTTAAAGCCAGTGCCTGCTTTCTCCATAGGACTATCTGGGGTCTAGCATTCTGGCAAGAGACCCCTGTACCTGGTCAGATTAGGAGATGGAAGCTGCTTCTGAGCCATAGGAATTATGTGTTTACACGTTCTTTTGTTGGTGGGAAAGGAAGGGAGCTATTAGGTCTTGGCAGATGGCTAAGCTGGATTGGGGCCAGCACCCACATGTCTTTAATAGAGCTCAGGTGCACATAGTGGATGGGCACTACCCACCCCCAGCTACCAGATTGTTTTCTTTCTGCTGCTGCACCTCATGGGTAGTTTCTGTGCAGTGTCACAGGGTCCTGGAGGTTTTCTTTGTCTGTCTGGTTCTACATTCTCTGTCTTGGCCTCTCTCCCTAGTGTCTCTGTTTCAGGGTTCCCTACTGTTTTGAACCTCCTCTAGCTGCAGAATGGATACTCTATACCCTCCCTGGGGGAGCAAGAGCTTGCAGGGAGCCTCACAAGGAGATGTGTTCATGTCACCAGGTCACCTACCTTATGATCCCAAGAAAAAAGCTTGAAGGGCTTGAAGGGGGAGAGAAGAGGGAGAATATATACAGGGTACTTGGCACTTCCTGTTGGGGAGGGGAGATTAGGGGTAGCATGGCAGTGGGTGGCTGGAGAGCTGAGGCTAAGGATAGCCCTTTCCAGCCTGATTTAAAAATCTGTGAGAAATCTTGAGCAAACTTTCTGGACATCATTCCTTCCCTTTCCATTATGACCAAGGTAATTGGGAAGCACCTCTCTGGCAGCTCTAGTGGTAGGTAGGAACAATAGCTCCAAACCTGTCAGGGTAGGGATTAGGAGCTCTGGCTTTACTGGCTCAGTGACTTTCTTGGCTAGAGTGCAGGAAAGAAAGAGTGCTGGGCGGGGGATAAGGGTTTCTAGATAGAGATAGACATTCTTTTCCTGGGCATGCTTGCCACCCTTACCTACACCTTCTATCCTGGATCTTTCCTCCTTACAATTGGAGGTTTGGTAGATTCTCTCCCGATTCTATAGATTGGAGTGCTGAGGCCTGCCACTAGGACCCAGCTTTACTTCTGTCTCTCTCTCCATCACCCAGACAGTGGACCATCTGGTGTTTGGGGTAAAGTAGTCTTTCGTGGCAGGGGCTGGCTAGATTATGCTTGAAGGAGTAGGATGAGAGAGTTGTGACTTGACAGAGAACTTAACAACTTAAATCTTTTAGTCCCCTGACCAGATTTCATCTCTTTATCCCTAGCAACTGGCTGCCGAGTGTCAGAGTGCTGGCTACCCAGGGACTCTGGTCCCCTACAAATGTGATCTGTCCCAAGAGGAAGACATTCTGTCCATGTTCTCAGCTGTCCGAACTCAACACGAGGGTGTGGATATCTGCATCAACAATGCTGGCCTGGCCCGGCCTGAGCCCCTACTCAGTGGCCATACTAGTGGTTGGAAAGATATGCTGAATGTAAGAGTTGTAGCTTTAGTAAGGGGTGGGTGGTGGGAGGGAAGAACGTTGCTCACTTAGAGGGTGGAGTATGCTGTGGGACAGTCGACTTCTTGGAGTGGATGATCCAGGACCAGGATTTACTAAATGAGGCCCTAGTGAAGTCATATGTCTCTCTACAGAAGGAAATTTAATAATCTCTCTCATTCCCTCATTCCACTTAACTACCATATTTAGCTTTACTGCTTCCTTTTTGACCCTGGAGTTAGGCTGTATATCTATTTCTTGAGAGTTTATTAAGATTGGGAAAATATCACTGCCTCCCAGGAAAAGCAGCAGCCTAGGAATTAGAAGCTCTCTGTTCTGTTTCCCAGCTGCTGCCAGTAGCTAGCTGTATGACCTTAGGTCTTATCCTCTATGAGTACCTGCTTTCCTCTTCTTAAAAAAAAATTATATATATTATATAAAATATGCATCTATATATACACACAGATATGTATATACAGTTTATCTCAATGAACACTATAATTGCCTGCTTTTTTCAAGGCTTTCTGCTAGAGGGACACCATTCTTAACTCACAGTGTTACCACAGTATCAAATAAGAGCATATATGTGAAAGTCCTTTGAAGGATTAAGTACTATATACAACGAAGTAGCTTCCCCCTCCCCCCAAACCTTTATTCCATTTCTCTTGACAAGAGGGAACATGGCATTTGGTGGAGTAGAAAGTGCACAGTCCTGGGAGTTAGGTGATACAACTTCCAGATTTGACTTTCTCAACCTGGCCCTGTGGGATTCTGGGTGAGTCCTATTATCTCGTGATTCCTCTCCTGCCAGTCCTCCCTCCTCCACCTTTCTGATGTCAGCCGGTCTTTCCCATCTCCTTCCCTGATCTAGTGATTATTATTACCCTTATTTAAAACAAATTTCCCTTGGATTCTGTTTGGCCTGCTCAGGACTCATTCTTTGCTTAGGTCTGGGGTTTATTTTATTTTCATGTTTGCCCACTACAAAGCACAGTGGTTGAAGTCTCAAAGGGGCAGACATATATCCCTCACCTCCTTGTGTCACTGGGAGTGGAAGCAGGTTCACACTATGGGTGTTCTGTTCCTGAGGCTTTATGTCTGATACCTGATAAGAAGCACGTAATCTCCTCCTACCCAGTTGCTTCTCTCCCAGTGAGGAGAGATGTGAAGAACTGGTGAAAGGCTTATCTCTATCCATGGGCAGTGAGCCTAGTGGGGCCACAGCACAGCCAGTTCCTTACCTGCTATTTTCTTTGGAGAATGGAGATTCTGGAAGTGCCCCACTTTGCTAGAACAAGTAAGGTCAGGAGCATGTGGGCTTGTTGGAGCCAGAAAGGTAATTCCTTGGGCCTTCTGGGGTTTCCCCCCTCCACGCTAGTTCAACTTCATAGTTAGGCCAGGAGCGTGGGGTTGGTGGGATAACATGTAGATAGGCTAGAGGAGGAGCCAAAAGGAAGACAAGGCTGCCTGCCCATGTCTCTTATATGCATGGGTGGGTAAACCCTTTGAGACTGTTAACTGTCTTAATTCTTATCTTCCTGAGATCCCTACTTTTACCTATCCTTTCCATGTCCCAGGAATTTCTTTAAGGAAAATGATAGTAGGAGGTATGGAAAGTTGGGGCCAGAGGGAGAGAAGGAAGATACTGAGGGAAGATATTTTTAGGCTAAGTTTATCGTGAGTTTCTCATTCTGATACCAGGTGAACTGCTTGGAAATGAAGGACAGGGCTAGTGCCATCAGAAGTAATGAGCAAGGCATTTAGTAGGAGATGCCCCGGTACCGAAGCTATGATATATAGATTGGAAGCCAAAATGGGCTATTTGTAGCAGTCTGGGCAAACCCATTCGTAGAGTAGTTGTGGCAGGGAGGTTTCCTGGTTCCTTGGCCTCCAAGACTTTGGCACTAGTATGGTTCTTGCTGTCCTCTTCATCACCAATGAGATGCTATTTCAGAAGGAGAGGGAAAGAACAGAGACAGAGGCGAAGAGGAGCCAAAGTCTTCTGCTGTGTCTGGAGTTGTCCTGCTCCTCCATCTAGTGTAGGATTCAGGCAGATTCCTTGATGGTGTTTTAACAATCTGGCTAGCAGCTTCTGTGGGGGGTCCAGATCCACCCACAGCCAGCACCCAGAAAGCTGCCGGACAGCCAGAAAGCCCAGGTTCTTTTGATCTGCCTTAATAAGGAGAGCAAGGTTAAGGGG
>CM053626.1:205536187-205551183 GCA_028646595.1 Phalanger gymnotis
ACTCAAACACATCTCTAAACTAAGCCGTCCCCTGAGGCAAGGAGGCACCAGGGACACCCAAATCTTGGGCCTGGGGCTTAGCACTTAACAAGATTCAATGAAAGTACTTTCACTCAAGGTAAACAAAAGCCAAACTCCTCAAGGGCACCCGTTAAACTAAGTGCTAAGGAGCCCATTTTTGCCGTAGGACACAGATGGCGGCACACAGACTTTTTTTTTCTGGAGATGAGTAGCAGCTTGAGAAGGGGTTAGGGCAGGACGTGATGCAAACATTTCAGGTCTTCATTTCTAAGGTATCACCCAGTTTGCTTGCTTGTTAGCTTTTTTGTAAAAAATACATACAGTGCTGTGAGGCTCCATGGATAGAATTAGGAGTTGGGGCCTGGCATACCCAGGTTAACATACCACCTCTGACATTTAAAAAAATGCAAGAGAAAGTAAATCTCCTTCTCCCCCATTTCCCAGTTCCTATGGCTTTGAACAGTTTTGGGAAGAAAAAAATTCCAAAAAATGCACATGATTGTCTCAGTTCCCTACTCCTTCCTCTTCAGCATTCTCAGGCTCCTTCAGTTTTAGCTTGGACTGGTTCAACCCGAAAATATTCCTGGTTGGACTTCTTAGTTCTCTATCCTTGATCCTTGCCTGCAGGTGAATGTGTTGGCTGTCAGTATCTGTACCCGGGAAGCATACCAGTCCATGAAGGAGAGGAGTGTGGATGACGGACACATTATCAACATCAACAGGTGAATGAGGGGTGGGTGATGATGCAGGCATGATTCAATGCCATTGTTTTGCGATGTTAGACTATTAGATTAGACCAAAAAAAACCACGTCTGAGAAGAAAGCTGTAGTATTTATGTCATTGATATGAACGGGGTAGGCTGTCAGCACGATTTGGGGGGAGTGCCTGGGCCAATCATAGTCTGGAAATGTTTCCTTGAAGGAGTAGATGCAGGAGCTGCTCAAATGATAGGAAGAATTGAGAGGCAGCACGGTAGTAGTGGTTGGATTCAGAGGACCTGGGTTCAGATCCCAACTCTGCTAGCTGTGTAGCCCTAGGCAAGTCCCCTAATGTTGGACCTCAGTTTCCTCATCTGTAAAATGAAAGGCTTGCATTAGATCAGGACTCTGTTCATGACCTAGGGGTTCCCCAAGGGGCCCATGGGTAGAAGAGGGTTTAAGAATTTGAATGGGGAAAAAAATTACATGTTTATTTTCACTAGCTGCTAAGTGAAATTGAACATTTCCTTCCATTATTTAAAAACATTTTGAGAAGGGTCTTTGACACAAGCCAGGTTAAGAATCCCTAGGCTGAATCTCTAAATCTTGTGATCCTATGAATGGCCATTGATGGGGAAGGACATTTGAGGTAGAATTGAAAGAGAGGTGAAGGGATGAGGAGAGGGCAGAGAAGCTAAGGAATGAGTCAACATATTACAGTAAGAGGGCAGAATAACTGAGGAGGAGCAGTCCAGGGAAGGGCATTGAAGGGGATAGTTGTGAGATAGGGCCAGACTCCCCTCTCATACCTTGATTTCACCCTTCCTCTACAGCATGTTGGGTCACCAGGTGCTAGCCCAGTCTGATGTGCATTTCTACAGTGCAACCAAGTTTGCCATCACGGCACTAACTGAGGGACTGCGGCAGGAGCTGCGAGAGGCCAATACTCACATTCGAGCCACAGTGAGGGAACACTTGCCCCAAGGGGGGGATTTGAGGCGGGTGAACCTTCACCTTAGAGGGAGTACATTTCTCCTGGCTCAACGCACAAGGCATTCAGTTGTAGTGGGGAATAAGACAGAAGTTCTGGGTTTCTTCCTGTCTCTGCTGTTTTCATGGCCCTGATCTAAGCCTTGGCTTTCTCCTCTGTGATCCAGGACAAAATGACCAAAGGCTCTGAGGCAGAAGGGAGGACCTGGGGCAGGGTTGCATCAAGAAGGTGGCTTGGATGGAATGGGATTGAGTTGTGGCTGACGTGATCATAAGAGAGTAGATTACTATTTGATGTTCCTTGTAGAGGGTGCAAGGGTTGCTGGACAGTGAGTAGTCATTTCTGTACCCTAGGCAGTTTATGGCCTTTCTTCATCTCTTGGGCTCGTATCCCCTCACTATGGCCTCTTCATCATGGATTGTTCTTTTTTGCTGATTTTCTTTCCCTCACATGGGATAGGGAATGGGAAAGGGAGGAATAGTAGGAATGAAGGCTTATCCCCTGAGCCAGTACCCTCTCCCCCTCCAGTGCATCTCCCCTGGGGTGGTGGAGACAGGATTCGCCTTCAAACTTCATGACAGCAACCCTATGAAAGCAGCTGAGATCTACGAGCACATCAAGGTGGGATCTGAAGGGCTGGACACTGAGCCATAGGGGAGAGGACCAGGCCTCATGGTACAATGCAGAGAGTTTTGGATTGGGAGTTGGGCCACCTGGATTCCATCCAGTTCCAGCTCTGTTTCTGATTTGTTCTGTGACTTTGCAAATCCTCACCTCTCTGTGCTGCAATTCCCTCATCTCTAAAATAAGGGGGTTGGACTAGATGATCTCCAAGGTATCTTTCAGCTCTAAAAAAATTTGATTCAATCCAGTTTTCAAGTCACTGACCTCCTAACCCCACAAATTCCAGTAGCTAAAAGCTTCATTTACTAGAATGGCCAAGTCCTGTAATCAGTAGACATTCCATGACTAAGGGCTGAAGTCAGGAAGAGGAGGACAGATGTATGGGGGAGGGAAGGATTGGGGTGGTGAGTAGGAATAGAAATGGTCTCTCATCCCTTCTCCTGATGCTCTCAGTGTCTCAAACCTGAGGATGTAGCTGAAGCCGTCATCTTTGTCCTCAGCACCCCACCACATGTCCAGGTGAGTCTAGACCTGACCACTGCTCTTTTAGGGACTTCAGGGGAATCACTGTCCATAACTTCATAGTAGAAGGGTGGGAAAGATAATGGAAGTGGGAAACACATTTATGTAATATCTATACTGATTTCTCTCTGGATTGAAGAGAGGGATTGTTAGATTAACTACTTACAGAAAGCCCTAAGTGAAACTAGAGGCTTGAGGGGTGGGTGTGTATGTGTGTCAATTCTCAGCAATTTGCTTTAGCTCTGGAGACAGCCTTTTCTTGGGGTTGTAGAGGATAGGGGAGAGAGCTTAAGTCTTGCTCACTCCACTGTACTGTTTGCAGATTGGAGACATCCAGATGATGCCAACGGAACAGGTGACATAGCATCTGGTTGGGAGCCGAGCCTGGGGCATGGACCCCTACTGCCTGGCTCCTAAATCTGGATTGTAGGTGTTAATTTTTGATCCTTGGACTCAATCTCCTTCTTCTGCCCCTAGGACTAAAAAACAAAACAATTTTTTTTGTAATGTCAAATTGTTTCATGTGCAGATGTGATTTACAGATGAAAACTGGGTGGTGGGGGTGGTTCTTGTCTATTTCACTTCTTAATTTGTTACCCTTTACTCATTGTTTGGGGCTCATTGAGCTTGGTCCTCTTACTTGATCTCCTTTCCTCCTTGGGAAGGAGGCCAAGTTCAGAAGCAGTACTTACTGATGCCCCTCTTCACTCTACCTCCTCCCTAGGATCTGGGAGCAGGACCTCACCTGTGGCTCCAGGCTTCCTTCCTTTCCCTTTCCTCTATTCCCTTTCTTCCTGCTAATCTTCCTTCTTCTCTTTTCTCGGACCCTGGGCTCTGGAGGGATTATTCCACACTGGTCACAGCAGCAGGACAACATCAAGGCCCTGTCTCCCAAGAGGTTTTCACTTCTAGAATTAAAAGAGAAAAAACAAACTTTTGGCTTTGGGAATTTATTTCCACTTACTCCTTTCCTTGGGGTAATTAAAGATTAAACTATATTAAGATGGCTTTTTTGAGTGGGAGGGGTCTTCCACCCAGGGTAGCTCTGTGGCTTTTAGGGCTGGGGGAAGAGGGAAAGAGAGGGACTGGGGTGTTGGGGCAGAGGCAGATTGCTCTGCTGGTGGTAGAAAGAAATGAAAGGGTATAAGTGAGTAGTAAATTTAAGGAGCCCTATGTGGACCCCTGGTGATCCAGGTTAAGCATGCTCAAAAAAAAAAAGGGTAGAACCATGTTAGAAGGAAACTTTGGTATACATTTCTAAATGTTGATCTTGTTAGAGAAAAGAAATACAATGCCCCCTGGAACCCTGCAGAATAATTGGCTGAATGGCCCAGGAGAGGGAGGGAGAGAAGGGAGAGAGAGATTGAGAGAGAGAAAGAGAGAGACTGAGATTTTGTTGGTACAGGCAGGAGTCGCTGGGACCCTATGGAGTCCTCTCTCAGCTTCTCACCGTACCCCAACCTGGAAGGGATGGGAATCACCAGAATACTTCTCAGACCTTCTTATCCATGGTTTTTAAAAGCTCTCTCCATCCTGAGACACAAGTCACTCTGAGCATGAACACTATAGGTCTGGCTTTACAGGGGTAATGAAACCCTATCCTCCTACAAACGGTGAAGTTTAGGAGAGGACAGGATGGGGTCAAGGATTCCAGGCCCTCATTCCACCCTTCCCCCGACCCAGCAGGTGGCGCTGTGGGAACAGGCCACAGGCGGAGCTAGATGGCTCCGCTAACGTTGCGCCAAAAGGCCTACTTTGTCATGGCTAGAGAGGGGCGGGGCGGCCGCTCACGTGGGTACGGTACACGTGACTCACCTGCTGCTCCCCGCTAGCCGCGCGAATTCGGTAGACCCCGGATCTCCCGAAGCCACGGCGGCGAGCTGGGACTCCTAGTTCCTCTACCCTCCTCGGGGTCCAGAAGCCGGATCCCCCGGACGGGAAAGGAATAGTCACAGCCTCGTCTGCACCGTAGATCCGACTGCAGCCGGGTGGCAAGTGTGCGGGACATGCTGCGATTGGCGGCTCACCCCGGGGCCGCTCCCCGGCGCGCTCTGGCCTTTCTCCCAGCCCGGCTCCTCTGTCGGAACGGCTCCAACACGAGGCGGCCCCCCTGGAAGGCAGGGCCCCGGCCTGAGGCCCGGCCGGGGGGCGCAGAGCTGCTTCGCCTCCGGGAGGACGACTTGCCCCTGGTCCGGCGGCAGGAAGTCCTGTTCGGGCTGGCGCCCTGTGCCCTAGCCCTGCGGGCGGGCCGTCGGGATGTGACCCGTCTCCTTCTCCACGAGGGGGGCGCGGGATACGGGGCGCGAGCCGAACTGGCCCGAGCCGCCGAGGCTCTGGGCGTCCCGGTGCAGCCGATGCGGCGGCGGGAGCTGGATGCCTTGTGCCGGGGTCAGGTTCATCAGGGCGTGTGCATGGAAGTGGCCCCGCTACTCCCCAAATCCTGGTCGGAGAGCAGAGAGGACCGGCCGGGAGAGGGACCGGGGGCCCGCCGCCTGTGGCTAATCCTGGACCACATCCAAGACCCTCGGAACCTGGGCGCCGTGCTGCGCACCGCACACTTCCTGGGCGTGGACAAGGTCATTACCAGCCAGACGAACAGGTAGAGCTTCTCTGTCTCCTCCAGCATCTTTGGACCATCCACCCTGCCTGCCCAGCCTCGAGTCACCCGACCTCCCCCCGGACCCCAGCGACCACCTGTAGATAGACCACCCCCCAGGTCCTCTGGCCTGTGGCCTCCGCTCTGACCTGAGCCGGTCTTGCCCATCAGCCCAAACTGATTGCCTCTTGTGGGCCTAGATCATATGTGGTTTCTGTCCTCCACTCTCCCCTCCAGCTTCTTAAATTGCATTAATTCCCTTTAAAGCTTCCTCAGGTGAGTTGGGAGGAGTGTAGAATAATTTAGCAAGTTTGGAGCTGGAGGGTGGGGAAAACCTGTGATTACTCAAGTTTAAAACCTTGAGGCTGTATGGAACAGATCCTCCCAGTATCAGTGCTGTCTTCCTCCTCAAATATGTATTTATTCCCTAGGTTGTAGTTTTAGAGCTTGAAGAAACCTTAGAGGTCGTCTGTTGCACTCTCTTTTCCAGATAGGAAACAACCTAGAGTAACCCAGGTGGTGAGAGAGTTCCTGATATGAATCTAGCTCCCCTAACTCGAACCTAGTTCCTTTTTCCACTGTATCCTGATAACTCATCATGATACTTTTTTTTTAATAGGTGAGGAAACTGAAGCCCAGAGAGACTAAATAGCCAAGGTCACACAGGTTCGATTTAAGCTGGGATACAAACTCAGATCATTTGACTACACTGCCTTTTTTGTGTCCTGACCCCCGTTGGCATTCTGGGGAAGCCTACTGACCTCTTCTCAGGTTCATGTTTTCAAATGCATAAAATAAAATACATAGAGTTACAAGGAAACCAAAGGTTTGTGAAAATAAGATATATGACATGTAATATGTATAACATAACAATAAGATAATTTTTTCCATCCAAGTTTATATGTCCTCTGGAAACAGTACCCGGAAATACTAAATAAGTATTGTTTCCTTTGAGAAATCTATCCATGTACCCCAGGCAAAGAATCCAGACTCTGAGGGCTAGTACTGTTTTAATTTTGTCTAGTGCTTTGTGCATAGTAGGTGCTTCTCATATGTTTGTTGAGTCTAATTGGAATTGAACTTTGCAGTTGCCCCTTGACCCCAGTGGTTAGCAAAGCCAGTGCAGGAGCCATGGAGGTAATGGATATCTTTTCCACTGATGACCTTCCGGGCTTGCTGAAGGTAATTAGTAGTGGAGTGGATTAGTGTACTTCCCACAAAGGATACCTTGTATCTATTCTTTTTTTTGTACATACCTGTTTGTGAAGATGTCATCTCTCCCATTCAAAAGTGACCTCCTTGAGGGCAGGGACTGTTTTTGTTGTTTTCTTCCTTTATTTTTGTTTTAGTATCCACCACACTTAGCACAATGCCTGGCGCTTACTTACTTACTGGCGCTTTAGCTTACTAAATGCTTGTTGATTGATTGTCTAGCTATAACTTCAGTGGAATGGGGAACAGAGCAGCTGAGATTGCCAAATGTTAATGCTAGCATGTCCATTCTAGATTTCAGAGGGGATTAGTTTCTTAGTCCTAGATGATTCTATCCTTCTAGTGTTGTAGTTTGGGATTCTTCTCTTTATTCCCAAGGAGGGATCCAATCATCCCAGAAGGAGATTGCCTCTATGCCCCTGGAGCTCTGGTTAAAGGGGGTACCCAGACTATAGAGCTTCTCTCTCTCTCTCTCTCTCTCTCTCTCTCTCTGTCTCACTGTCTCACTGTCTCACTGTCTCACTGTCTCACTGTCTCACTGTCTCACTGTCTCTGTCTGTCTCTTTCTCTTCAGCGCAACTTTATTCCATTCAGTTCAGTTCAAAGTAACAAGCATTTATTAAGCTGCTACTGTGCTCCAGACACTGGGGAAGCAAAAAATGTAAACAAATTTTTTTACATTTAATTTTCTGTAATTTTCTGTTTATTTTATTTTTTTATTACAATTTGAGTTTCAAGTTGTGTGTGTATATATATGTATGTATATGTGTATATATATATATTATGGAACTATTCAATATGTGCTTCCATATATTAGTTCTTTCTCTGGAGATGGATAGCATTTTCCTTCATAAGTCTTGTGGTCGATTTGAACGTTCACATTACGCAGAATAGCTTAGTTATTCAGTTACTCTTTGAACAGTATTGCTGTTACTGTATACAACATTCTCTTGGTTCTGCTTGTTTCACTCTTCATTATTTCATGCAAGTCTTTCTATGTTTTCCTATTATCTCATCATTTCTTACAGCACAGCAATATTGCATCACAATCATGTCCCACAACTTACTCAGCCATTTTCTCCAATTGATGGGCATCCAGTTCTTTCCCACTACTAAGAGAGCTGCTATAATATTTTAGAACATATAGACTCTTTTCCTTTTTCCTTAATCACTGTGGGAAATAGACCTAATAGTGGAATTGTTGAGTCAGAGGGTATACACAGTTTTATAAGTCTTTGGGCATAATTCCAAATCGCTCTGCAAAATGGTTGGAGCAGTTCACAATCCCACCAAGTGTATTAGTGTCCCAGTTTTTCCACATCTCCTTCAGCGTTTGTCATTTTGCCTTCTGTCATTTTAGCCAATCTAATAGGCATTTTAATAAAAATTGTTTTGTGTTTTTCTAGTCAGTAATGATTTAGAGCATTTTTTCATTTGACTAGATATATCTTTGATTTCTTCTTCCAAAAACTGCCCATAGAGTGTTTCCTTAAACCTACCTGGAGACCTTGGTCAGTCTGGCTGGTGCATGACTGTCTTAAACCAGAATTCTACTTGACCTTGGGAAGAAATCAGGCCGATAGGCCCCTGAAAATCTTTTCCCCGATTTTTGTTTCTGGGTTTTTAACTGCGACTCTCTTGCTGGCCACATGGAGGCAGTGTTATCCCATATTTAGCAGCCCCCCTTTCTAGGTCAGGGCATCAAGGAGCCAGTGTTCTAGACTAGGGAAATAGTGAAGGGACCAGCTACATGTGATGAGGGGGATGCTAGAGAAGAATGTAGAAAAGTCTCTTGCTAATCTCCCTCAGATTCCAGGAACCTTGCAGTAGAGATGGAATTCCCAACTTCTCTGCCTTCTTCTTTGCCCACAGCCTGATTTCTTTCACACAAAACTCACTGTAGGTCTCCTGTTTTCTCTCTTTGTACTTCCACCACTCTTAAGGTGTAAGCCTTTGGAGAGTAGGGGCTGTTTTGTCTTTCTATTCCTTGCACTTAGCCCTGTGCCTGATACATAGAAGGCTCTTAAGAAATGCTTGTTGATTAATTTAATAGTATTACTGAAAGTCTGATGAATCACGACATCACATTGTCCTCCTTCCCTTTGCCAGGCTAAGGCTGGACAGGGCTGGCTTGTTGCTGGCACTGTGGGCTGCGTGGAGTCTGGGATTACTCGGCGCTCCGACATCCCTATTGCCAGCTGTTTAGAGTTCCTCTGGGACCGATCTACTCTTCTGGTGCTAGGTAGGTGACAAGAGTCCAGCTATCAGATGAGATATCTGTTATATTTCTCTGTTCTCTTGTTGTACCCCTTCCCTGATGTATCTGTTTTCCAAAGCTCAAGTTGTGGGCAGTACTGACTCCCCATCTCTGCCCTATAGGGAACGAAGGTTATGGGCTATCCCAGGAGGTCAGAAGCTTGTGCCATATTCTACTAACCATCCAACCTGGGCAGGAGCTCACCTCAGAAGTGGAGTCCTTGAATGTCTCTGTGGCTGCAGGTAAGGTTCCCTTACCTCCCTTCTATGTATCAGGCGTTGGGCTAAGTGCTGGGAATATAAAAACAAAAACAGCCCCTCCCCTCTCCTCCCCTACCTCCTTTCACATCCCCTCTCCTCCTCTCTGTTCTCCTCCCTTCCTTTTTGTTCCCCTCGCCTTTTCTCTTTTTATCTTCCCCAGTTTTCCCCCTTTCCCTCTCTTCTTTCCCCAGTCCAGTCATTGTCCTCTTTGTGTTGAACAGGGATCCTCCTCTATTCCATCGTCAGCCAGAGGAAGGGACAGAAAGACTTGCTTGAGAAGGAAACACGTGTTGTTGCTTGTGACTCTCAAGAATCCTCAGCTTCTTCCGAAGAACCTGAACCTAGAGCCAGCCAAGGCTGAAGGGTATGGATACCAACTGTGGATGCTGAGCCCAGATCAGGAAGAGAGAGACCAGAGGGGAGCTGTTTGGGATCTTGGGCATTTGCTTGCTTCCAGATTGCCTGCGTGGACACGAGTGTGCACGTGTGTATCTGTGTTTGGTCATTCTTTCAAGACTTGGCCTGTGTTCCTCTGTCTCCTACATGAAATGAAGCCTTTCTGGATCCTCTTCTAGCTCCTAGAAGCGCCGTCTCTGCCCTTGCCCTTGCCCCAACCGCTTTGTATCTGTTGGCTTTCCCAATAGAATGTAAGTGCCGTGAGGGCAAGGGCTGTTTCCCTTTTGTCTTTGTGTGTCACGATAGCTGAGAACATGCTGACTGATTGTGATTGAGTACATGGACAAATCCAAGTATATTTGAGTCCTTGAGAGTGTGTATTTGTGGCTGCGTTCACATGCACACAAACCATACCAGTGTGCATTTATTGATAACAAATGCAGCCTACGCTGGGGGTTTTCAGTATAGGAGTTGATGGGAGGGAATTCATTGTACTGTCTAGCTTTGCTGGAAGACCCATTTGACAGCAGCTACTTGTCCATTTTGTCAGTGGGGAGGATGGGACAGAATGTGCCTCACCTTTCTTCTCTGAGGACAAGGGGAAGGCAAATGCCTGGACTTTATTAGTCACATTGGATAGTCTGTTAGACTTAGTATCACAAGAAGACCTGAGTTCAAATCCTGCTTCAGACACTAAGTAGGTGACTGGACAATTCACTACACCCCATTTCCCTCAGTCTCTTTATCTGTAAAATGAGGATAATGGTGGTACTTCCCTTAAAGGGTTGATGTAAGGATAAAAGGAAATACATGTGACGTGGTTTGTAAGCCCCAAAGTGCTATATAAATGTGAGTTGCTGTTATGCTTATGCGTATATGTGTGTAGTGGTGGTGGGGTCTGTCTCTGTCACCCCCAGGCAGAAAAAGTTGCTTTATGGGGGAAGGAGATACATTGACTGGTGAGTTTGACTGACAGTAGGATAGAGAGTTGGACCTGGGGTCAGGTAGACCCCAGTTTGAATTCTGTCTCAAATATTTACTAGCTGGGTGAGTCAGTTTACTTCTTGAGACAAGTGAAGTTTCCTCATCTGAAAAAAAGGAAATTATGAGGGTGAAATGAGATCATGTAACTTGCCAAAACATGCATTGCAAGCCTTAAAGTTATCACCCTAATCCCAAGCCCAGGGGATGGAGTTAGAGGTTTACAAATGTAGTACTAGAAAGGACCTCAGAGGCTGTCTTATCTAGGCCACCCACCCCACCCATTCTACTGATGGGAAGGTTGAGTCTCAGAGAGGTTAGGTGATTTATCTAAGGTCTTTGGGCCTAAAAGCACAGGGAGAAGAAGAATGACCCCTACCAGAATGTCAGAGCTAGAAGAGACCTCATCTTAACAGCATTTTACAGAGAAAAAAACTGAGGCCCAGAGACGTAAAGAAGGTCGTGTAGCTTGTTTGTTTCAGAGCTAGGGCTAGAGCTCTTTGTCCCCTACTTCTGGTGTGGTGCTCTGATGCCCCATTCCAGAGCCCAACCCACTGGAGATCCTCCTCAGCCCAGAAAACTTTGGGAGAATGGAGGCCTAAGGGGACATGGATGCCCTTTGTCTCCCCTTCCTTCTACTTACCAACAACCAAAAGGGCTGCCATTGAGAGGTCTTAGCTTGTAGATTGCCCCTTTTTTTTTATTTTTAAATGTATTGGAAATTATTTTGTGTTACTAATAGTTTCCAATCAACCACTCCACTCCAAAAGAACTCTTCCTTGTGACCAATAGAAACAATTACCAAAACCGTGTCAGATAAAGTATTTCCACAGAGGGACATATGTTCCATTATCAGCACCCTAGAATCAAGATTGGTCATTTCATTAATCCGAGTTCTGAATTTGGGCTTACTGTATGTGGCTTTTCTCTTTCGCTTTTTCTTTGCTCTATCATTTTGTAGAAACCTTTCCAAATGGGCTATTTCTTGTGGCACAAGAATATTCCATTACAACTGATGGAATACAATTTGTTCATTCCAGACGTGGCTTTGCTTTGAAAATTTGGATCCTTTCTCCTTTGTAGGGGAGGAGGGGGAACTGGAAGCCTCTATACTACGTCTCCTTCCCCATCCTCTCCTGCTATTCCTCAAATGACATGTTAAGACTGGCTATCCTAGGTCTCTTTCCTCACCTCTGCAGACTTTCCTGTGATATCTTTCTGCATAGAGAGAAGCCTTGTTTTCTCTTTTTTTACTTTTCAAAAATTTTCTGTATTTTTTGTGATTCAGTTTTATTTTCCATTCCAAATTCTTCCTTCCTCCTTTCTCCCACCATTGCAAATGCAAGAAAAACAAAACCCATTACAAATATGTATAGTTACATGTAAGACAAATTCGTGCATTAGCCATGTCCAAAAAAAATGCTTTCATGGATGTCTAACAACTAGATCCTTAGGTACCTGGGTCCCTTGGTGCTTGTCCCTGAATCCTTGTGTATCCCCAGCATGGTGAGCCAGGGATAAGAAGAAGGGCTGCGGGTTTTGTTATTTGGTCTTATTGGGATGGAAAGAGGCAGGGGCTTTGAGACAATGACCTGAGGTTTCTAGGAATTGTTTGTGATCCTTGGCTATCACCATTAGGTGGCACCCTTGTTCTTCAGTAGTCCTACGCTCCAGCTGAAGGCTGGGATAGAAGGAAATGCTTGGTGAAGGCTAGTGGATGCCTCTGACCCCTTTCTTCTGAGGCACCTCTGGTTTCTTGGGGTGCATAGAGTAAATCTTTCTCAAATCAGGAGAACCCCATAATACCTAGCCTCAGAATTGTGGGAATAGTAGCATTTCATAGACTTGGACCTGGAAGGGACCTTATAGGTCATTTAGTCCAACACCTTCGTTTTATTTTATTTTTTCTGAGTTGTTTTTATTCTAAACTTAAAAAAACCAAATAAAATAAGCATTTCCATGTAAATGTGGGACAGGAGAGGATCGTACATACAACTGAATATTATTTAGAGCTTGCTTTTATTTTTAAGTATATTTTTGTTTTGTTAGGTATTTCCCAGGTACATGTAAAAATTTTTAACATTGATTTTTAAAATTTTTGTTTCAAATTCTGTCCCTCTCTCCTCTCCCACCTCCTTGAGAAGGCAAGCAATTCGATATCAATTATATATGTGAAGTCACAGAGCTTGTTTTTAAAGGATATAATAAGTTCAGTTTGTAACTTTCAGAGCCAGCCTGTTTGTGTGTGATTCCTTCTGGCCTTCTTTTCTCTTTTCATATTTGTTTCTTTATTGGGGGCGGAGGTGGGAAGGAATCCTAACCCTAATTCCCCTTTTCCGCCTGTTGCTCCAATTGCCAAAATAAGAAAAGAAAAACAAAAGCTTTGCAACAAATATGCAGTCAAGCAAAACAGGTCACCACATTTTCCTGAAAAGGTACACCTTAACTCTACACCTTTCCATGACTTTTCAGTCAGGCGGTTGGTGGCATGCTTCATCACTGGCCCCATGGAGTGGGGGTTGGCATTGATCAGAGTTCTGAAGGCTTTTCAAGTTCTTCGTCTTTCTGATGTCATTACTGTATAAACTTCTCATTCTGCTCGCCCTATTCTTCATCAGTTAAGTCTTCCCAGGTTTCTTTGCAATCATCCCTTTCATTGTATTCATACTCCATATTTTATTCAACCATTCCCCGATTAACGGGCAGCCCTTTAATTTCCAGTTCTTTGCTATAACTAAAAGGGCTACTAGAAATATTTTTGCACATGTGGATGCTTTTTCTCTTTTTTTGATCTCTTTGGGAGTATAGGCCTAGTAGTATAGCAATGAGGTGGTAAAGTAGAGAGAGCTGGGAGCCCGGGGTAAGGAGGACCTGAGTTCTAATGTGGCCTCAGACACTTGACACTTACTAGCTGTGTGACCCTGGGCTACTTCACCTCTGCTCACCTCAGTTTCCTCATCTGTAAAATGGGGATAGTAATAGCACCCTCCTCCCAAGTGGTTGTGTGGATCAAGTGAGAAAAATAACTGTAAAGCACGGTACCTGGCGTATAGGGCTGTATAAACCTTAGTTACTACTAATAGCCAGCTCCCCATTTTGTAGGTGAGCAAATTGAGGGTCAAAGAAGTTTGGTGATTTTCCTGAGGTCACATAGGTAATAAGTTGCAAAGCCTGGATTTGGACCCAGGTCCTCTAATACCAAGTAAAGTTCTGGATGGAAGAAGATGGTAGGTTGCCTCATTCTCAGGTCCCAGGACATGGGTATACTTCATTGCCTTGTGTGTGTGTGTGTATGTGTATGTGTATGTAGGGAGGAATGAATACCAAGAATCATAGGCCCTGGGGATCTTAAAAAAAACCCAAAACAAATGTACCCTGTTCATCTTTGTTCAAATTTTCCTCGAGAAAGGAAAAGAAAATGGATGATTATTCTTGATGGCAAGATTCATAAAGGCAGGATCTTGGTTTTTCACGATAGGTAGATAGATATATAGATATGGAAGCTAGGTAGATAGAAGAAAGCATTTATCAAGCACTTGCTATGTGTCAGGCACTATGCTAAGTCCTGGGGATACAAGTACAAGCAATATTCCTCTGCCTTCAAGAAGGTTACATTCTAATGGGGGGTGGGGGGAAAGACAACATGTAAAGGGAAGGGATGGTACCGTGTGTCTGTGTGGTGTGGAAGTAGCTGGCAAATGCGGTAGGGGCCTGGGTCCGTGTAAGATAAGGCCTCTCAAAAGCCCAAGGTGGCTCTAGGTGTCAAGTCCAGCTTTCCAGTGGGGCCTTGAGTGGAAAATGTATAGAGACAGCATGATTGGAGATGACTCAGTAAATGCTTGTATCATTGTATCCCAGGAACAGAATTGTGTTCCTCGCCATCCAACATATTCTGATTGGTGTGGGAGCATTTTCTGTATCATCACCTGCAATTAGTAACATTCATTGGTGCCAGGCACTGTGTTAGGTACAAAGACAAAAATAAAGTAGTCTCTGCCCTCCAGGGGTTTACACAGCCTTAATGGGAAGAAGCAACATACAGACTTAAATTATAAGAACAAGGTTTCAGGATGGGGCACCAGCCACTTGGGACTGAGGTTGGCCTTATGTAAGAGGTGCGTTCTAATTGGGCCATGAAAGCAGCTAAGGATACCAGTGTGTGGTGGTAAGGTACCTCCCTGAGCTTTAACTACAATCCCAAGATAGGGGAGGTGGCATGGTGGGCATTCCTTCCCCAGCCTGCTTGCATTAGGGCAGGGGATAAGGTCTGTGAGAGGTCAGCTTCTGAGAGTTCTATGATCCTTGAAACACAGCCTGTGGTCTCCAACCTCCAAATACCCAACCTGGAACAAGTGGCTGGGCATTGTGGTGGTGGGACAGAGTGAGGTGTGTACCATGACATGAAGGCTACAACAGTGGCATCCTTGGACTGGGTGA
>CM053626.1:205551283-205561469 GCA_028646595.1 Phalanger gymnotis
TGAAGATCTTTGAACAGATAGGATTTTTTTCCCTTTTTTTTTTTGTTTTTGATAACACCTTAAAAGACATCTTCCCAACAATGGAATTTACTGGATCAAAAGGTGAGATAATAGTTGAAACTGTCAACGTATACTACCACATTGTATTCCAAAAAGATTCAACACATTTGGAATCCTACTGGAAATGAATGTACAACTTCCCAGCGTCATTTCATGCTGCTCTCAGCCATGTCGTTTATATTCTAGCCAGTTACGTTGAGGGGATCCCCAAACTCCATATTCCTATTTTCTGCTTACCTCTCTGCATGCAAACCTGAACTCTGGGAATCCTTACCTTTAGGGGATCCCTTCTCTTTGAAGCCTTCTTTTGTTACTTGTTGTAACTACTTCATTTGACCCCGCAATTAATTCTCAGTATACATGTATTCTCATCTCCCCCTTAGTAAAATGCAAAGCTCCCCAACATCCAGTGCCTTTCACACAGGAATAGAGAGAAGTGTTGGGTCTGTGATTCCACAGATGAGGAAGCTTCATATTCGTAACTTATGCTCTTAGAGCAGGGGTCCTTAACTGGGGATCTGTGAACTTGCATGGGAAAAAAAAATTACATCTTTATTTTAATTAACTTTTAACTGAAATTTAGCATTTCCTCCAACTATTTAAAAACATTATCCTGAAAAGGTGTCCATAGTTTTACCAACTTGCCAAAGGAGCATTTAATAAATGCTTGTTGAATTAATCGTGAAACTTCATGGAGCCAGATGGCTTGGAATTGGGATTGGACCAGACCATGTAGTTTAGTGTGCTGTTTTAATATGGCCTTTTTGGGGCTTCTCCCCATGTCTCTCTTGGTTACCAGAAGCTTCGTCAAGGTTGCTGCTCTAGGCCTTTACTAGTTTCTCTGTAGTTGGCCCCACCCCCACCCCCAAGGGCTAGATAAACCAGAGATCTGTCTGAATCCTAGATCATTAGGCTTCCCCTGTGTTATTGACTGCAAATATTTAATCACAGGTGAGCTGCTGAATGGAGAATGTGGCTCGATTCAGTAAACATCTGAGAAGTGACCATGAGGGAGGCTCAATGTTGGGGGCTTGGGGTGGGTATAGGGTTAAAAAAAATGAACAGCACACAGTCCCTGCTTGAAACTCCAGGTAGGGAGTTAAGACAAATACAATTACATCAATGAGGACCATACAGAGCAGACTATGCTCAGTGTCTTGAGAGAGGTGAAAAATCCTGTAGAGGGATAGACCCAGGAAGGATTCATGGGGGAAAAAAGTGGTATCTGAATGGGACTTTTTTCTTTTGGATAACTAAGTTTAAAAAAAAATATTTGTTTTTAGTTTTCAACATTCACTTCCATATGCTTTTGAGTTTTCAATTTTCTCCCCTTCCCCCTCCCCAAGATGGTGCACAATCTGATACAGGCTTTACATATACATTCATAGTAAACATTTTCACATTAGTGATGTTGTAAAGAAATATTACAACCAATGGGAAGAACCATGAGAAGAAACAAAACAAAGCAACAAAAGAAAAAAAGAGCAAATGGTATGCTTTGATTTGCATTCAGACTCCATAGTTCTTTCTCTGGGTATGGATAGTATTTTCCATCACGAGTCTTTTGGAATTGTCTTAGATCATTGCGTTGCTGAGAAGGGCCAAGTGTATCAAAGTCGGGCGTCTCACAGTGTTGCTGTAACTGTATAATGTTCTGCTTCTGCTCACTTCACTCAGCAATCTGAACTGAATCTTGAAAGATACTTCAACAGGTGGAACAGGAGGAATCAGACATTCCAGATGGAGGGCACAGCATGAGCAAGAGGAATGGGGACTAGTCTGCTATGACTGGACTGCATAATACCACAGGGAGAGGTGAACCTAGTGAAGTATAATGGAGGGCCTTGAATGCCAGGCTAAAGTTTTATTGGGGGGTGGGCAATGAGGAGCTTATTGATGGTTTTTGGATGGGGGAAAGACTGGATTCAAACTGTCCTTTTAGAAGACTAATCTGGTTGTGACATATGGAATGATTTGGAGTGCATCACCCTTCAAGGTAAGGAGCCTGGTTAAGAACTGATTACTGTACTTGATTAGGAGGTAATAAAGGCCAGAAAGAGAAGGGAATAATTTTATGGAAATGCCGTCATCCAAGTAATTGTCCTGACTACTGTAGACTAGCATTGAGTAGATCTCTGTGTTATTTCACGAGGGGCCTCCTGCCATGTTCATGTTGTTGTTATTTGGTTTAGTGTGTCTGACTCTTTGTGACTCTGTGGACCCATAGCACCTAGGCCCCTCTGTCCTCCACTGCCTCTAGAACACTGTCCAAGTTCATATTCATTGTTTCCATGCTACTATCTATTTATCTCATACTCTGCCTCCCCCCTTTTTTTTTTTTGCCTTCAATCTTTCCCTTCTTGTTCTGTGGTCAAAGTATTTAAACTTCAGCTTCAGTATTTGACCTTCCAGTGAATGGCCTGAATTAATTTCTTTAAGTATTGACCGATTTGACCTCCTTGCTGTCCAAGGGACTCTCAAAAGTCTTCTCCAGCACCACAATTTGAGAGCATCAATTCTGCAGCACTCAGCTTTCCTTGTTCTCCAACTTTTCACAGCCATATATTGCTACTGGAAAAACCATAGCTTTGACTATACGGACCATCGTTGGCAAGGTGACATCTTTGCTTTTTAGTATGCTGTCCAGATTTGCCATAGTTTTCCTTTCGAAGAAGCAAGCATCTTTTAATTTCATGGCTGCAGTCACTGTTTGCAGTGATCTTTGAGCCCAAAAATATAAAATCTGATACTGCTTCCATTTCTTTTCCCTCTATTTGCCAGGAAGGGATGGGACTAGTTGCCAAGATTTTAGTTTTTTTGATGTTAAGCTTCAAGCCAGCTTTTACACTCTCCTCTTTCACTCTCATCAAGAGGCTTCTTAATTCCTCTTCACTTTGTGCCATTAGAGTGGCATCATCTGTACATCTGAGGCTGCTGATATTTCTCCTGGCAACCTTAATTCCAGCTTTTGATTCATCCAGCCTGGCATTTCACATGATGTACTCTGCATACAAGTTAAATAAAAGGGCGACAATAGATAGCCTTGTTGTACTCTTTTTCTAATCTTAAATCAATCAGTTGTTCCATGTTCAGTTCTAAATATTGCTTCTTGGCCCTCAGGAGAAAATATCAGCCAGTACTCCCATCTATTTGAGGACTTGCCACATTTTGTTGTGATCCACATAGTCAAAGGCTTTAGTGTAGTCAATGAAGCAGAAGTATATGTTTTTCTGGAACTCTCTTGCTTTCTCCATAAGCCAGTGAATGTTGGCAATTTGGTCTCTAGTTCCTCTGCCTCTTTGAAAACCAGCCTGCACTTCTGGTAATTCTTGGTTCACATATTCCTGAAACCTACCTTGCAGAATCTTGAGCATAACCTTGCTGGCATGTGAAACGAGCTCAATTTGGTAATTTGAACATCTCTTGGCATTGCCCTTCTTTAGGATGGGGAGTAAACTGATCTTTTCCAATCCAGCAGCCTCTGTTTTCCAAATTTGCCAACACATTGAGTGCAGCCCTTTCACGGCATCATCTCTTAGGGTTTTAAACAGTGCAGCTGGAATTCCACCATCTCCCCTAGCCTTATTGTTAGAAATGCTTCCTAAAGCCCTTTTGACACCATTCTCTAGGATGTTTGGCTCTAGATCAGTAACCACAAAATCCAAGTTAATGTAAATCCATAAATGACTATTTTTTTTATTTCTGTAATCTAGCAAGTTGAAAATTCATCTACTTATACTATCTCCATCTCTCTGTCTTGTCATCAGGGATAGCTGTCAGTCAATAAACACTTAATAAGCACTGTGCTAATCACGGGGGATGCAGAAAGAAGCAAAAGACAATCCCTGTCCTCAAGGAGCTTACGATGTAATAGGGATGACACACGAACAAAAATGTACAAAGAAGCTATAGACAGGATAAATAGAAAATAATTAGGAGAGAGAAGGCGCTGGAACTGAGGGGTGGGGACAAGCTTCCTGTAGAAAATGGGATTTTAGTTGCTACTTGAAGGAAGCCAGAAAGCCAGTAGGCAGAAATGAGGAAGCATTCTGTGCATAGAGGACAGCCGCAAACAATGCCCAGAGCTGAGAGATGCAGTGTTTCGGTCGTGCAATAGCAACAAGGACAGTGTCACTAGCTTAAAGAGTATATGATGAGGAATAAGGTATAAAAAGACTGGAAAGGTAGAGGGGAGCTACGTTATCAAGGGCTTGGAACACCAAACAGAGGATTTTGCATTTGATCCTAGCGGTGATGGGGAGCCACTGGAGTTTATCGAGTAGAGTGGTTGACATGGTCGGACCTTTGCTTTAGGAATTCCGGTGACTTTGGTGGCTGAATGGAGGATAGATTAGAGTGGGGGGGACACCTAAGGCGGGCAGACCCACCAGCAGGCTATTGCAATAATCAAGGGGATGAGACCCTGTGCTAGAGTGGCACCAGTGTCGGAGGAGAGAAGGGGGCATATTCAGGAGATGTTGTAAAGGTGAAATCGGCAGGCCTTGGCAACAGATCGAATATGGGGAGTGAGAGATGGTGAGGAGTACAGGATGACGCCTAGGTTTTGAGGGTGGGGGGAGAGGGACAGGGGACAGGACTGAGAAGATAGTGTTACCCTGGATGGTAGTAGAGGAGGTAGGCATTATGGGAGGGTTTAGAGGGAAGGATAGTAAGTTCCATATTAGACGTGTTGAAAATAGCATGAAAGACTGTCAGAAAGAGGCCCATCAGGAGGAGGAGCTGGTTTGAGGGAAAGGATGACTGTAGATAGATTGAGTTTGAGGGGCACCAAGGTGGAAATGTACATCTAGAACCAGGGGGACAGATCAGGCCTGGAGTTGCTGAGGGGAGACTCATGACCATAAAGGTGACGACGATGATGATAAAATCAAAACTACCATTTATATAGCGTTTCAAGGCTTGCAAAAAACCTTGACACAAGTTACCACATTTGCTACTCACAATGACCCTGGGAGGTAGGTGCTAGTATTATCCCCATTTTACAGATGAAGAAACTAAGTGAGGGGACTCACCTTAAGTCACGTAGCTAATTAAGAATCTGCAGCAGGGTTCAAACTTGTGTCTTCCTTACTCCAAGCTACAGAAACAGCTAACATTGGTGAGGAGTAGGGCACAGAGAGGAGGGACGATGGCTGAGCTCAGACATTTTGGGAGAATGTCTACGATGAGAAGGTACGAGGAGGGATGTGCTTTAGAGGAGACAGAAGATGCATTTAGACAGGCAGGAGGCAGCAGGGCAGTGATATGGAAGCCAAGAGAGGACAGTCTGTGGTAGGAGTGGGTGGTCATCAGTGCCAGGTGCTAGGGAGGGATCAGGAGGAAAAGGAGAGAGAAAAAGTCATTAAATATGTTGATTTTTCAGGAAGTCTTTTGAGGGAGCTGATTCAGACAAGAGCTGAGGCTCAAAGACATTGTGAAGAGCGGAGAAGAGGCTGAGGGAAGAAGATGGGAAGATACTTTCCACAAGTATCCCCATCCCCACCCCCACCCCCACCCTGTGCCAAGGTAGGGAACAAAGGAAGTGGAACACTACATTACCATTATTCTTGATTGACATGTGGGTTGGTTTTGCTGAACTGCTTCTCCCTCCCACTCCCCCCTGCCTCCCTTGTTTCAAAAGGCAGCTTCCTTGGTGGGAGAGGTAGAGGGTTGTATTGGGAAACAAAGGTGATAGAATCATAGATCTAGAACTGGGAGGGACCTCAAAAGCCGGTCACTTTACAGGTGAGGAAACTGAGGCAAACAAAGGTTAAGTGATTTGCCATGGTCACACAGGTGGCTCGGTGCGTAGTGTGCTGGGCCTAGAGGCTGGAAGACTCATCTTTGTGAGTTCATATCTGGCCTCATACACTCACTAGCTGTGTGACCCTGGGCAAATCACTTAACCCTGTTTACCTTGGTTTCTTTATCTGTAAAATGAGCTGGGAAGGAAATGGCAAACCACCCCAACATCTCTGCCAAGAAAACCCCAGATGGACTCACAACGAGTGGGACATGACCGAAACGACTGAACAACAGCAACAGTAGCACGTAGGTAGTGACACAGGTAGGATTTGAACTCAGGCCTTCTGACTCCAGAGCCAGTGCTCTTTCCAATATGTTATACTGCCTCAGACTTTTGGATTAGATACAGTGGTGACATGATCGATACAGTCAGCATGGCCCGAGTTCAAATCCAGCCTTGGACACTTACTGTGTGACCTTGGGCAAGTCAGTTAACCTCTGCCTCAGTTTCCTCATCTGTAAAATGAGGATAATAATAAGGATCAAATGAGATAACATGGGTAAAAGGCTTTGCCAGCCTTAAAGTGCTGTATAATTTGCTAGCCATTATTATGCAAAGATTGTAGGATCATAGATTTGGAACTGGGAGGGAAGTCTTTATCCTACTAATGAGGAGACTGAGTCCCAGAGAGTTTTAAATCAGCAGTAGTCAATACTCTAAAACATCTATGATTTCAACATGGCAAGAGTTGGCTTGAGATGGATAAAAGATTCTCTGAGAAGCATTTTAGGCCTGGTTGACATTAGGTAACCTGAATAGTCTCGTGATTTCTTCCAGCAAACCCTGGAACTCAGGGTGGAGGAGATAGATGGTGGGATTTAGCCAGGAGACATTATTAGTTAGTAAGGTAGGTGGTTGATAGTCACGAGTTCCAGAGATTCTAAGGCGATGATGGAGAGGACTTTGTTGGAATGGCTGACCACAGATTCCATGGAAATTTGGTGAAGACAGAACAGAGATAATAGGGAAGGTTCAAGGAATTGGTCATCATGTTGACAATGAAGATAGTAATTAATTAATATTAGCCTGAGTTGAACAAAAAGGTGAATCTTCTGTCCTTTCATCTCCCCAATCTTCCCTCCCCCCTCCCCAGAATGACATAACACATTTCTAAAGCTAAGAGAATTCTTTTGGGAATTTGGGAAACTTGCCTTACGGATAGTATTGTGCAGTCACACTAGGGCAGTGTGGGAGGGGAGCTTCCACAGTTAAAAAGCATTAAAGCTTCTGGGTCCTGTTGTGATTTAATAGTCTGATGGTGAAGCATGCTTCCCTTTCGGTAGAAAGGTGGTGGCCTATAGGTGGGAAATGAGGCATATGTTTTACAGACATGGTCAGTGTGCTGATTTGTATTGCTTAACTGTGTTTACTTGTTACCATGGAGGGTTCTTTCAAGGTTTGGGAGGAGTCATTGGGAAAGTTATTTAAAAAAAAAAAGAAAAGAAATAGCACAAATAAAATATTTAACAAGAAAAATTTTTGTTGGTTAGAAGTAGAAATTACTTAGTATTATCCATCTGACTTCTTTAAAAATGGATTATGGAAAGCCCTTACTTATCCTAGAATTATAGATTTAGAGATGGAAGATATCATCTAATCCATGCTTTTCATTTTTAAATGTATTTTTATTCTGAAATTAACAAGCACCAAATAAAATGGGTATTTTTGTATATAGAGAGTAGAAGAGAAAAAATCATTGTGCATGAAACTACAGCTTTCTTTCCTTTTTAAATATATAATAAGATCAGATTATAACTTTCAAAGTTGTCTGTTACTCTTACTTTTTCTGTTTTTAAAAATATGCCTCAGTGACCTTTCTTTTTCTTATTTTGGGGGTACTCTATCTTTATCCTCCTTCTGCTTCTCACCTCATCTTCACTGGAAAAGAAAAAAGAAAAACAACAAATACGCATAGTTAAACAAAATAAATTCCCATAGTGGCTGAGTATAAAAGTGTATGTCTGATTCTGCATTCTGAGTCCACCACCTCTCAGTCCGGAGATGGGTAGCTTGCTTCGCTGTCCTTTAGAATCATGGCTGATCATTGCATTGATCACAGTTCTCAAGTTTTTCAAAGTTGTTTTTTTTTTTAATAGCAACCTTCTCATTTTATAAATGAGGAAACTGAGTCCCATAGTGGTTAAGTGATTTGTCCAACATCATAAGTTCAGTCCTCTAATTTTAAATATAGCTGCACTCCTTTCATTGCATTCTTCTGATTTCTTCCCCAGGAGTAGGCAGAAAGTTATTCCAAGTGTGGGGAGTCAGGGGAGGGTTGAATCCCAGAGAGGGCCTCTCTGGGAATGTGAATCAGAACTCCCTTGCAAATCCCAGGTGTATGAGTGACTCTGTACCTGTACTTTTGGATGACTAAGCAACCTATATAAAGGCAACTAAGCATGAAGAACCAATCGATGACTCGGTGGAATATTAAAGGGAGTATCCCACCCTCTAGGGGCAGCTAGATGTGAATTTAGAAGGTCCTGGTTCCACTGGTCAGTGCTGATTAGCTCCAGGGAGAGTTTGCTACAGGGAAGACAGACAAGACAATAAGCCCAAGTGCTGGCCTAGGGCCTGAACTCGGAGGGAATTTTTTGTACAGTGCAAAGCCGAGGTGGAATATAAAATATCTATTCAGAAGTCCCACAAAACTCTTTGATGGTAACCTCCTGGAAGAATATAACTGTAGTTTTTTTAATGCTTGATTGTGGATCTTCTGTGTATTAAGAATTTCTTTTGTGTAGAGGAAATCCTTGCCCTACGCTTGATTTGAATTGTGCATTGAGTAGTTTGTTATTCCTTCTGCTGGGGAGACATTAAGCATAAGCCAAACCCAAGTTTTAAGAACTTACTTAATGCCCTGGGGTGTGATGGTGTATTCGTGACAAGTGAGAGTATGAGAAAAGGAGTCTGACCTTTCTTTTAAGCAGTCAGCCTCTCAGGACTGAACCTGGTCACCACATCCTTTTTGTGCCTATAGCAGATGCTTAGTAGAGAAGGAGAGAGGGCCAGGTTGTTATGCTCAGGCAGCTAGGTGGTGCAGTGGATAGAGCACAGGCCCTGGATGAAGATCTGAGTTTTAAATCCCACCTCTGACACCAGCTGTGTGACCCCTGGGCAAGTCACTTAACCCCAGTTGCTTCTCCCCCCCCCTCCCCAGGTTGTTATTTTAGGAAGTATCTTCCAGACTAAATAAACGCCATACCAAAGACGAAATAAGAATTTAGGTTGGCCATGAAAGGGAAAGTGGGGTATATTGGGAAGAATTCTATTCCAGGAATCGGAAAGCCTGTCTTTCTGGTCCTGCCTCTCTTATAAACTATCAAGTGACTTTTGGTGAATCCTTTCCTCTCTTTGGGGCCGAGATTTCTTGTCTTGTTCTATAACAACTGCAACAAGGTTTACAAAGTGCTTACGTGTGTTATTTCATTTGGTCTTCACAATAACCCTGTGAGGCAAATGCTGTTTATTATCATCCGGATTTTACAGGAGACTTACCTAGGGCCACACAGCTAGGAAGTGTCTGAGATTATCTCAGAGGTTTAGTTAAAGCTCAAACACTCTATGATTTTTTGTTTGTTTGTTTATTTTTTTTGGCAAGGCAATTGGGGTTAAGTGACTTGCCCAAGGTCACACAGCTAGTACACGTGTCAAGTGTTTGAGGCTGGATTTGAACTCAGGTCCCCTTGACTCTAGGGCCGGTGCTCTACTCATTGCACCAACCTAGCTGGCCCCCTTCCCCATGATTTTTAATCTGTCTTGAATCATTATTCATTCATTTCTTCATTCATTATCTGCTATGTGCAAATATGCAGAGGCAGTGTTGCCTTTTGGGTACAGTGTTGGAAGTACTGGGTTCGAATGCTACTTCTGATGTTCTGGGCTATTTGCTTTATGTGTTTCTGGAAACTTGTTGGGACTAGGCCCTAGATGAATTGTGATCTGTGTCAGTGATTGTAGGTTTCCAGTGCAACAAAACTTCCCTCTTATATGTATATTCTTGTATGTGCAAATGCATATATTTTCTCTGTATAGTCAGACTGATTACAAGTCCCTTGAGGTCAGGGGTCGTGTCCTATGCCACTTCCTATGGTTCCATGTTCAGGAAGCTGCAGATAGTAGGTGCCCAATAGTGGTTGATTGCAATGGATATGACTTATGCATTCTCGTCTGAGAAGCCTCCTAAGCCCCAGTTTTGAGTCTTAAGTAAGGAGGCAGAGTGTCCAGTTGAGGAAGTCCTGACCCTCTGTTTGCTGAGCCTCCACCAACGATCCCCTGGTGCTTGTTCCAGGACCACCTCTATAGTGTTTTTTTTTTTTT
>CM053626.1:205561969-205592243 GCA_028646595.1 Phalanger gymnotis
TATAGTGTTTTAAAGTAAGATGGGCATGGACCTGAGCAGAGTGGTCCCCAAATCAGAGGCCTCTCGCTCACTCCCCTACCATGCAGCCTCCTGCCCCTCTCAGTTTCCTCCCAGACTCCTCCCCGCTGTTCTCCCCCACAGCCAGGTGGCTGGGATCCCCACAGTTTGTAAAGGCAATCAACCTCAAGGTCTCAGGCTTGCACAGGTGCAATTAACATCCCCATCTGCTAATCCCTGATTAATGATGTTTACAAATATGCCACACACCCGAGTGTAGCACACAGTCCTTCCCCCTCACTTCCTGCTCCCACAATCTGTCACAATACACCCAGGGAGTATTTCCCTCCAGGGCAGAGGACCTCCCCTGTTCCCACCTCCTCGGCATCATCGCGTGAGCAGAGGGAAGCATGGAGAGCAGGCCCGTCAGTCACAGGCTGCAGGGTGGCTGGGGCTGTTCTCCCTAAAAAGGAAGGATATTGGCAAATGAGTATGTCTAGGGGGCGGTGCCCGGGCTGGGGTTGGGGTGGAGAAGGAACTAGGGATGCTTGCAAGGCTTTGAAGGAGGAGTCAGAAGACCTGGCTCTGCCACCCACCGCCTTTGTGACTCCGGGCAAACCACCTCATCCATCTAGTGAAGGAGTTGGATTGGAAGGCCTCAGTGGTCCTTCCCGGCAATAAAGCTAGGATCCCGTGAAAACTTTCAGGAGGACATTGGATCATAGATGCAGAGCTGTAAGAAAACTTAGAAGCCATCCCGTCCAACCCTTTCATTTTACAGATGACGAAACGGAGGCCCAGAGAGATTAAGTGGTTGTCTTGCAGTGACAGAGGTAAATAAATGTCTGAGGCAGTATTTGAACTCAGGTCCAATGAACTGTACTGTGCTTCCTGCTGGAGATACAAAAACAAAAATGAAAGGGTGCCTGGGGAGGAGGGGTGGGGACTGGAGTTGGGAAGCAGCATTCTAGGAACAAGGGAGTGGGAAGCTCACTGGGCAGAGAGTGGTGGGGGTGAGGGAAGAAGAAAGAGAGACACAGGGAGAGACAAAGAGACAGGGAGAGAGAAAGAGAGAGAAGTGGAGGGGAGGGAGAGAAGGAAGGGGAAAGAGACAGATACAGAGGCAGAGAGAGACACAGAGGGAGAGGTGAAGGGGAGAGGGAAAGGAAGACAGAGACAGAGGCAGAGAGACAGAGATGGAGACAGAGAGAGAGAGAGAGAGAGGGAAAGAGGTGGGGGGGAGAGAAGGAGGGGGAGAGAGACAGCCAAAGGCAGAAAGAGACACGTAGAGAGACAGACAGAGAGGGAGGGGGTATGTGCGGGCTAGAGGGAGCTGGATGATAGGAAAATTTATACTTTCTAGCTTCTCTAAAGGCAGAGATGGGATGAGGGGAAAGTGGGAGATTCTGCCCCCATACGCTGATCCCTTCTTCTGGTGGAGCTGTCTAGGTCCTCAGAGACCCTGACTCGAGACAACCACAAACATTCCTGGGATCACAGATTTAGAACTGGAAGGGCTCTTAGAAGTCATTTAGTCCAAACCCCTCATTTTACAGATGAAGAAACTGAGTCCCAGAGAAATGAAGTGACTTCCAAGGTCACATTAGGTATCAAGTGGCAAAGCCAGGATTCCGGCCCTGTGCTTTCCAGAACCAGCACTCCCTCCACTTGGCTGGAGCCTTCTAACCACTGTTCCTGGTTGTTTCTATCACAAAGGAGAGGATGCTGGTGTGCAGTCCCATGGTGTTCTCTATCATAACCTAAGGACAGCCTGTGCCAGTAAGACTAGCAGGGGAAATGACCGAATAGCTTCTCTGGGACAGTCAGAGAGGGGTAGATCTCTGCTCATTAAAGGGTGGGGTGGGGGTGGGAGGTGACGATATATGATTGAAACTACACCTGTGTCTGCCTGTTCACAGCTTCGTGGGCCTCATTATCACTTCCCCAGGGGGTATCTTGTTTTGTTGGGCTGGGGCTGGGGGGTGGGGAGGAGAATCAGCTCTGGGTTAGCTCTCTGTGGATTGTGTGGGGTGGGAGGTGACTAGATAAAAGAGGCTCCAGAGGGAGTGAGGGGAACGGTGGGAGACTTTCTTAATAAAGGAGAGCCGACCAGCTGAGCGAGGTGCACAGACAACCTCCCAGGAGGTTGTTGGTAGGGGACAGAGTGTTTGCTGGGAGATCAGGTCACTTCTCCTCCTTTCCCTATTTGGGGGTGCTCTGGATTTGGATTCAAGTTGTGGTATAGTGGGAATAGCATCGAACACAAAGTCACTAGACATACCTACTGCTGTGCATGACCGTGGGCAAGGCACTTCACTCTCTGGGCCTCAGTTTCCTCATCTGTCAAATAAAGGAGTTGGACTAGATAACCTGAGTCTCTTTTAGTTCTATCTATCCATCTATCTGTCTATCAGTTATCTACATGCTTATCCATCTGTTCATCCATCCATCCATCCATCCATCTCTCTCTATTATCTACCTATCAATTATCTATGTTTCTATGTATACCTATGTATCTATCAATCATCTACCTACTTATCTATCTCTGTCTTTCTATCATCTCTTCATCATCTACCTATCTAGCAATCACCTACCTACCTTTCTATCAGTCATCTGCCTACCTATCTATCCATCTCTATTTCTCTATCATCTACCTATATATCAACCTTCTACCCACTTATCCATCTATTCACCTATCTGTCTTTCACTTATCTATCAGTCATCTATCTATCTGGCTGTCTATCCATCCGTCTATCTATCTCTGTCATCTACTTGTCTATTAATCATCTACTTGTGTACTAATCATCTACTTATTTGTCTGTCCATCTATCTCTCTATCTCTATCATATACCTATCAACTATCAATCATCTTTCTGCTTATCTATATAGCACTCATCTCATCTACGTATCAATCATCTATCTATCTATCTGTCTGTCTATCTATCTATCCTTCATCATCTCTCTATTGAAGACGTGGGTTCCTAGCTTTGTCACACAGTACCATGTTGACCTTGGCAAATTACTTCCCTATCTCCTGGCTTTTGTTTCCTCGATGGTGAAATTAGGAAGTTGGGCTAGATGTCCCTTAAGGTGCTTTCTAGCTCTAAATCTTTTCTAACAGGTAGATAAAATCATAGGATTTTAGAACTAAATGTTCTAGATGTTAGAGATGATATAGAGATGATATAGAACAGAGACTCTTGACCTTTTCCATGTCATGGACTCCTTTGACATCCCGGTGAAGTCTGCAGACTCCTTTTCAGAATAATATTTTTAAATGCAAAATATAAAATACAGAGAACTACAAAGAAAATCAATTGTATTGAAATAAAGATAGATTTTTCTCCTTCCAAGTTCATGGACCTGCTGAAATCTATCCAGAGATCTCACGGGGGTTTGTGGACTCCAGGTTAAGAACTCCTGATCTAAACTAAACTTTCCTCTTCCTAATTTTGCAGAGAAAGAAACTGAGGCACAGAAAGGTATAGTAAAGGTGAGGGCTTGAATCTTATCCAAGGTTACCTATGTAGTAAATGCTTCAACTGAGATTTGAACCTAGGTCTTCTAACTCCAAATCCAGTACTCCTATTCCATTACAGCTGCCTCTAAGAAAGATTTCCTCCTCTAGGAAAACTGCTAATAGCTTTCGGGGTGTCCCCAGTCTCCCCTTTCCTCTAGTCTATTTTCTCCACTAGACTGTCCTCATTTTGCTTGCCTGGTGCAATCAGGTTTTCCAGGATTAATAAGTGAGGATGAGGGTGGGATCAAGACATCCATCAGTCACTTTATGTGCAGTAGAAGGGCTCCAAGCTTAGCTCCCTCCCCCTTCCCCCCCATTTAATTCTCTCAATTTCTTACACTGGTCCAGGGAAGGGGGAGCAATTGGGCTGGTAGATTTACACCTTGAGCATCATTGGAAAAGCTGCTTCTAAACAGGTCTCCCTCCCTACTAGAATCTAGAAAGGATTATTATGTCAATTCTTCCTTCTTTTCCCTCGTTCCCCCCCTTCCTCCCCCTTCTACTGCTTTGCCCTTCCTTCATTACAATATTCAATTTCAGAGGATGCCCTTCACCAGCTGCTGCTTTGGGGCCTGGGGTGAGAGTGTGTGTCCCTCTTCTCATTTCTACTCCTCCCATAGCTTCAGCGCCCTCCAGATAGACAGAGGGGGCCTTCTCCCTGATCCACAGCATCATCCTTTCCTCAGCCTATCTCCTGGGCCTTTTTGCTTTGTGGAGTAATAAATGAATGGATAAATGGTAGACAGCTAGCTCATGATTATCCAATTTGTGGATTATCATAATATATACACATGCATATATATATATATATATATTTATAAATGAGATCTCAGATACATGCATTTTTAAAAATATAAACCTCAATCATAGTACAGGAAATAGGGAAGATAGTGTGGGTACCCTGAACTCCTGAGCCTTAGTCCAAACTCTGCCCCTAACTTGCTGTGTGACTTAGGTTAAACTACTTGCTCTTTCTGGGCTTCACTTTCCTTCTCTATAAAATAAGGAGAGGGGTGAGGACTAGATGATGAGTGGTTCTCACACTTATTTCTTCCAGCACAATATTCTTTGCTGTATGGAGTCATGGCATTTCCTATAGAAGAGTCAGGAGACATGTATGGGACCTCCCTTCAGTAAGCAAAGCTCTTTTTTGTTGTTCTTTAAATTAAAATTTTTTCCCAATGAACAAAAACCTATTTTCTCTCTCTCTTGGCTTCTTTCCTCCATTGAGGAAAAAAAGGAAAACTAAAATCCTTGTAATGAACTTTTTACAAGTTCAAGGAATGACCTGTGTTGAGGTTAGTGCCTCGGTGTACTAGGCAAATTTTATTTATTTTGCAAATACTATACTTAACATATTCTGGGTAAACAAAATTCTATGTCAGTTTTCTTTGATCTGCAATAATGTAATATTTAGCACATCTAGTAAAACTTGAAGTACATGAGCCTTTGAGAGCCAGTGGACTCAAAGAAGAGCTGGGACAAGGTATTTGTGTGCCTTTGGTAAGGTTTTAAAATTTTATCTTCCTGCGTGTTATGGTTATTGAAGCTTTGACACTTCGCTGTGCCACATTCAACAAAATAATATCCAAATGTCATTGGGGGTGGGGTGAGAAGAAAGGAATAAGCATTTATTAAGTGCTCACCATGAGACATGCAAGTTTAGAGACATCTCCACTCCAAATGCTCATATGGACTATTTATGCCCAATCTGTGGTAGAGCCTTCTGAGCTTGTATTGGTCTGATCAGCCGCAGTTGGACATACTGTACCTTGACCCAACATATTGGTGTCATTTTAGTCTTCTTCAAGAGTTAAGGACTATAAACAATCAATTATATGCCAGGCACTAAACACTTTACAAATGTTATCTCATTTGATACTGACAACAACAACTGCTAATATCACCCCCATTTTACAGTTGAGGAAACTGAGACAGAGGTTTATCAGCTTGTCCAGAGTCACACAGCTAGTGAGTGTCTGAAGATGGATTTGAACTCAAGACTTCCTAACTCTGGGCCCAGAATTCTATCTGCTATGCCACCAGATGCCTCAGGGTATGATTTTCTGTATATAAAAATGTGTGCTTTTATAAAAGGGCTAGTGTGGTATAGTAGATAAAATACTGGATTTAGAATCTGAAAGACATAGGTTCAAATCTCAATTCTGATGCTTTTTGAAGGATCAGAGATCTAGAGGTAGAAGGGACCTTAGAGGTTCTTTACTTTGTTAAGTAACTTGTTCAGTCACACAGTTAGTGTCTGGAGCACAGTTAGTGTCTTCATTCAAATGAAGATCTTCCTGAATTGAAGTTAATCTTTTATCCACTGGGCTGCTAGGTGGTGCAGTGGACAGAGCACCTCAGGGCAGCACCAGGTAAGCTGATAGACCCTCATGGCCTCCAGCAGCACCAGCCTCTTCTCCCCCCACAACCTCCAGTGCCCCACCAGGCAAAAGGGATCCTTGTGGGCCTCAGGGCAGCACCAGTGCAGCACTAGGCAAACAGCCAGGGCCTGTAGCCTCCAGCACAAGAAGCTTGGGATAGTGCCCCTTCCACCTCAGAAGCAGAGCTCAAATTTAAAAATAAGGAAAAGGCTGGAAAAGATGAACAAAAAAACAAACAAAAAGAACTAACTATAGAAAGTTATTATGGTGACAGGGAAGATCAGACACAAACTCAGAGGAGGACAACAATGTCAAAACATCTACTGATGGATCCTCAAAGCAAAATGAGAATTGGACTCAATCTCAGAAGGAACTCATGGGATAGCTCAAAAAAAAGTTTAAAAATCAAATAAGAGAAGTAGAAGGAAAATTGAGAAAAGAAATGAGAGTGATGAAAGAGAATCATGAAAATAGAGTCAACAGCTTGGAAAGAGAAAACAACTCCTTAAAAAGTAGAATTGGCCAAATGGAAAAGGAGGTACAAGAGCTAACTGAAGAAAATAGTTCCTTAAAAATTAGAAACCCTACTTATTTTGATTTCAACTTTAGATTGGTGAAGATGACAAAAAAGGAAAATGGCAAATGTTGAAGGGGGTTCAGGAAAACAGACACATTAATGCACTGTTTGTGGAGCTTTCCAGCCATTTTGGAAAGCAATTTGTAGATATGTCCAAAAAGTATCCAGTTATATCATTACTAGGTCTATACCCCAAAGAGATAAAGAAGAAAGCACTTATATATACACAATTATTTATAGCAACTTTTTTTGGTGGTGTTTTTGGGCAGTAAGGCAGTGCCCATCAACTAGAGAAAGTCTGAACAAATTTTGATATTTATAAATGTAATGGAATGCTATTTTGTCATAAGAAATGATGACGGGCATAAAACCATCAGCAAGCATTATTTGTAATGGGAGTAAGCTAGAAGCCTTTGCAATAAGATCAGGAATAAAACAAAGATGCCCATTGTCACCAATATTATTCAATATTGTGTTAGAAATGCTAGCAGTAGCAATAAGGTAAGAAAAATAAATTGAAGGAATCAGAATGGGCAATGAGGTAATAAAACTCCCTCTTTTTGCAAAAGATATGATAATATACATGGAAAATCCTAGAGATTCAACAAAAAAGGTAATTGAAATGATATTTTAGCAAAGTAGTATGATATAAAATAGACCCACACAAATCACCAATATTGCTATATATCACCAACAAAACCCTGCAAGAAGAGATAGTAAGAGATAATTCATTTAAAATAACTGTAGACAGTATGAAATACCTAGAAATATATCTACCAAGACAAACCCAGGAACCACACGAACATAATCATAAAACACTTTTTATACAAATAAAATTAGATTTAAATATTTGGAGAAATAGTAATTGTTCATGGATGGGCAGAGCCAATATAATAAAAATGACAATGCAACCTAAATTAATATACCTAATGTACAAAAAATTATTTTATTGAGCTAGAAAAAAATAATAACATTCATTTGGAAGAACAAAAGGTCAAGAATGTCAAAAGAATTAATGAAAAAATGTGAAGGAAGGAGGTTTAGCAGCATCAGATCTTACACTGTGTTATAAGGCAGTACTTGCCAAACTATCTGGTACTGACTCAGATCAGCAGAACAGAACAGATATACAATATGTAGTAGTAAATGATTATAGTAATCTTGTATTTGGCAAATGTAAAGGTTTAAGCTTTTGGGATAAGAATTTACTATTCAGTAAAAATTGTTGGGAAAACTGAAAAGCAGTCTGGCAGAAAGTAGGCATAGACCAATATCTTATGTCACTTACCAAGATAAGATCAAAATGGATACATTACTTAGATATAGAGTGAGATATAAGAAAATTAAGAGAATACGAAACATATTAGACTTATAGATAGGAGAAGAATTTATGAATAAACAAGAGATAGCATTGTGAAATGTAAAATGGATTCTTTCAATTACATTGAATTAAAACATTTTTGTACAAGTGAAACCAATATACCCAAGATTAGAAGGAAAGCAAAAAATTGGGGGAAAATTTTATATTCAATTTCTCAGATAAAAGTCTCATATCTCAAATGTAGAGAACTTGGTCAAATTTATAAGAATATGAATCATTCCCCAATTGATAAATAGTCAAAGATATGAGCAGGTAGTTTTTTTGATGAAAAAATCAAAGCTGTATATAGTCACATGATTACCAATACCAATTAAAACAACTTTGAGATATTATCTCACACCTGTCAGGTTGGCTAAAGTAAGAGAAGGGGAAAATGACAAACGTTGAAGATATGGAAAAATTGGGACACTAATATATTGTTGGAACTGTGAACTGATTTAACCATTTTGGAGAACAACTTGTCATTATGTCTAAAGATTTATAAAACTGTGTATACGCTATGACCTAGCAATATCACTATTAAGTCTTTTCCCCAAGGTGATCAGGGATAAAGGAAAAGAACCTATATTTTCTAAAATATTTATTACCAACTCTCTTTGTGGTGGCAAAAAACTGGAAATTGAGGGGATGCCTGTCAATTGGGGAATGGCTAAAGAAGTTGTGGTATAGAATTGTGATGGAATACTATTATGCTGTAAAAAATGATGAGCTGGTTGATTTTAGAAGAAAACATGGAAAGACTTGCATAAAATAATGAAGAGTGAAATGGGCAGAGCTAAGAAAACATTGTATGTAGTAATAGAAATATTGTTTGAAGAATAACTGTGAAGGACTAAGTTATTCTGCATATCATAAATACTCAAATCAACTACAAAGGACCTATGAAGGAAGATGCTATCCACCTTCAGAGAAAGAACTGATAAATAGATGCATGCATAGTATGGTTTTACATACCTACCTACCTACCTACATACATACATATATATGTCAAATGGTGACCTTCTCTAGAGAGAAATGGGGAAGGAGGGTTTAGAACTTAAAATGTAACAAAAAATTAAATTAAATTTAAAAAAATAAATGATGAAGGAGATTTCAGAGAAATCTGGGAAAACTTGTAGGAACTGTTGCAGAGTGAAATGAACAGAAGAAGGAGAATAATTTATACAAAATGACAATATTGTAAAGACAACTTTGAAAGACTTAGGATCTCTGGTCAACACCAAAACTATCCATGATCTGAGATATGAGCATGCTACACACTACTTGATAAAGAGATGATAGACTCAGGGTGCAGAATAAGATATACATTTTGGACATTACCAATGTGGTAATTTGTTTTGCTTAGCTAATTATGTTTGTTACAGGGTTTTATTTATCTTCCCCCCCCCCACTTTTACATTGGGAGTGGGGTAGGAGAGAAAAAATAAATATTTGTTAATTGAAAAAAAAACCCCTACCTGTCCTTTGATATTCAGCTGAAATGTCACTTCCTTTTCACAGCTTTACCTGATTCTTCCCATTAATAATGACCTTTCCTTTCCTAATATAATCCTTTGCTTGTAGCTTGCTCATTAGCTTATCTTGTTCTTATTTTTTATTCTAGTAACTTATATATGTGTCCTAAATCTCTCTGTATGATTGTATGCTCCGTGAAGACAGGGGCCTTGTCTTTTTTAACTTTTGTATTGCCCCCAGCACCTAGCCCAGTCCCTAATAAAAGTTTGTTGAATGAATGTCTGCTTCATTGTCTCTGTCTCTGTACATCTCTCTCTGTTCCTGCTTTAGTCCCTTTTTGTGCATCTCTCTGCAATCGATGTCTCTTTCTCTCTATTTCCCTTTTCTCTGCTCCTCTTAGGCAATGAAAACTCAGTCCAGACCCTAGGCCTCCCCTGGCTCCAGGAATGGCCTTGTACCCTTTGTCCTGCTTGGTTTGCCCTCAGCTTCTGCCGACTTCAAATATCCTACAGGCTCATCAATAGCAGCTGCTGGTTTATTGATTGGGATGGGAGCCAAGGCAGAGCTGCCAGGAGTACAGTATTGATGGGAGACGTTGGTGATTGGGGCCAACTGTGGGAACCACCGGCTGGAGGAATTCATAGATTAGGGGCAGGGGGTGATGATGGAGTAAGGGGGTGGCATGTTCCCTCTGTCCCTGAGTTACACTCGTGGTCCAGGGACCTGGGAGCCTTGGGCTTTCATGAGACAGGGAGTGTAGGGGAAGAAATGACAATTCCCCAGGTCACCATCAGGAACTATCTGTCCTATCAGGAGGAGAAGACCATTTAGAACAGTCAGTATCCTTCTCTCGTACCTTTCTCAACCAGTGGTTGAAAATAGTCTATGGGCACCTGTAGGAACCCCCAAATGCCCAACTCCTTCCCACAGAGCTTCTCCTGAGTCCTCTTCTTTTCTCATTGAGAGATCTTGGACCATGGACAGTTCCACATCTACATTCGAGGACCAAGGGATTAAAATTCCTGTATCCCATTCTCAGCTCAGTTTTTCTGGGCAATCTCTGTCAAACATTAGAACTGTTATCTGGTTTTTAGCTTCTTCTGTGATGAGGCAGGGTAGGGGACCAGGACAAGGGGTTGGGAGTATTCTAACCCTGGGAAAGCAGGCACTAGACAAAGAGTATTCTTATGTCTCTCCACATTTCTAATCATATGTGTGTGTACTTGTCTATTTGTGTTTGTATCTCCATTTTTGTGACTTAACTGTGTATGTTTGTGTATTTCTGTCTCTGTGATTGTGTGTGTGTCTCTGTGTGTTTATGTGTGTGGATCTCTTTCTGTCTCTGTGCATATGCAGGTGTCTCTCTTTAACTGAGATAATATTTGTAAAGCACTTAGCATAGTGCCTGACACATAGTAGGTACTATATAAATACTTATTCTCTTCCCTTTCCTCCTCCTTCCCCCATATTTGGGTACCTATGTCACTGTCTCTGTGGATGTTTTTTGTCTCTTCATATTGTGTATTCCTCTTTGTATATATGCATATCTGTATATGCATGTGTATGTGTGTGTCTCTGTGTGTATGTCCTTATCTCCATGTATTGGTGTGTATCTCTGTCCTTGTGCTCATGAGTCTGTCTCTATCTCTGTATACATGTGTGTTCATCTGTCTTTGTGTGTCTGTCTCTCTTTGTATGTGTTCTCCTTGTCTCTTTGTGTGTCTTACTCTGTTTGTGTATGTACCTCTCCCTGTTTCTTTATGCACATGGAAATGCATGTGTATGTCCCTAGCTGTCCCAATGTATATGTAGAGATGTGCTGGTAAATATTTAACAACTGGCTTTCTGAAAAAAGAAAAGCACAATACACTTTTAAGTTTAATTTGTATTATTAGCCTTTTCTCTATCACTTTCTTAAATCTAGATTCAACAAAATAATAAATGAGGCCCTGGTTTATAGTGTTTGTCAATTTACAATGTAACAATTACATTGAAAAATTTAACAATTGGCTTTCACAAGCCACTACAAGACAGCTCTGGAACATTCCTGGGCGTATGTATCTCTCCGTCTCTCTTGTGCGTATGTATGTATATGTGTCAGTTTATTTGTATCTGTGTATGAGTGTGTCTTTCTGTTTCTACATGTGTTTCTCTTTGTATGTCTGTCTGTATATTTATGTCTGATTCTGTGTGTATATCTCATTTTGTTCATGTTTATATAAGACTCCTTTCTCTGTATGTGTCCTATTCTTTTCTCCGTATATGTGTATGTTTTCCTCTGTATATTTATGTATGTGCCCTTCTCTATCTTCATGTATGTCTATGTACATGTGTCCTCCAATCTGTTCCTCTGTGTCTCTTCATTTCTGTACGTTTCCCTCTATGTTTCTGTGAGTGTGTGTGTGTTTGTCTGTGTGTTTGTGTCCCTCTCTTTCCCCTCCTGACACTGATGATGGAGCCGTCACACTTTGCTGCTCCAGCCCCCTGGCCAGACCCTCATCCTCCAGTCTAATCTCTGTGCTCCTTTCATACAAAGATCCCATATATAACCCCTAGCCCAACCCAACGTGGAGAAAAATCAAATCTCATTACATACCATTGATTTCCTTCCAAATTTGCTTCTAATACATTTTGCGACTCTTTGATGTGACTGCCCTCCCACCCCCTTCCTCCCCCCTCATAGGCTTCCTCTTTCTCATCCCCTCTAATTCAGCCGCCTTTTCTGAAAGGAGAGGTGTGGGCAGCCCAGCATGGGAATGTCTAGGCTGCATGGTGGGGGAGGAGTAGGGGGGCAAGAGGAAGAGTGACTGGAGAGATAGAAGGACAGAGAAGCTGCTCCTGCTGCCCCTAAGCATGGGATTGGGCCCCCCCTTATGCTACCACCCCACAGGGGGCATTACAACCCAAGACAGGTGAGAATTTGATTGTTGGTTTGGGAAGGTCTTTCCCACCCCAAGTCTCTGCCTTTTAGAAAGCCCTGTTCAGAGTAGAATCATCTCACTTTGTCCTCTCCTGGGGGTCCTGAGCAGTTTGGTCTGGCCAGTAGAGATCATGCAGTGGCCTGGGGCTGAGAGGATGGGGGATCTTGGGCTGGGAAAACAGAAGGAAAGGATGGGGGAAACCCTGACCTATTTCTGCTATCGACTCCCCATTGACTTGCCCGCTTTCTACTGATCTTGGCTATTGGCTCTCCACTTCAGGTGAGAGAGACTGGCTGGGGAGGAGATTTAGTGCTGAAACAGCTGAGGGAGCAGGCCCATAGGGGGAGGGCACATGATGAGCTGGTGGGGCTTCTCTGAAATGGAATCAGCAAGCCTTCTCTCACCCAGCCCTGGTCTTGGAAACTATGCTTGAGGGTTGGATATGTGATTCTTTGGAGGACTGCGGTATGTGAGAGAAGCTTCCCATCTCAGCTGAAGTGCCTTCTCTTCTAGAATACAGTAATGCAGAAGGGAGGTCATGGGTGGTTGGGGGATCATGATGCCAATGAGAGGGAAAGGGGAGCAGGAAGGGTGTGGCTAGAACCAAAGATGAACTAAGATGGCTCAGTTTGGCCATAGGCTTACCCTGTTCATCTGCTTTTGTATTAAAGGAGAAATAGGCAAATGGATTAATCAGGACCTCGTTTTACAGATGAGGAAATTGAGGAAAGAGAGGGTGAAATAACTTGCCCAAGGTGACAGAGAGTGATAGAGTCAGTGTTCAATTCCCCTGTCTTTTGGCTCTAAAGCTGGCTACAAAGGTTCTCTAAGCTCTATGTGACTGGGTATGCATGAACCTTAGGAGGAACTATTCCCTGAACTGTGCTAGCTCCCCTGGGAGGTACAAAAATCTTTACTTTAGCTGGAGTCCCTGCCCTTGGAAAACTTAATTTCCAATTCAGAAGGTCATGTGTAAGAAGAGATGGTAGATCCTTGGTGAATATTAGAGTCAGGTCCTTCCTCCCTTTTCCTCTCCTCCCCTTCTTTCTCCTCTCCTCTCCTCCCTTTTCATCTCTCCTTCAGTGCCCTCTCCTCCTTTCTCCTCTCCTCCCTTCTCTTCTCCTCTCCTTCCATGCTTTCTCCCCTTTCTCCTTTCTTCTTCTCCCCTTCCCTCCCCTCCCCTCTCCTCTCCTCCCCTCTCCTCTTCTCCTGTTCCTTTCTCCTCTACTCTCCTCTCCTACCATTCCTTTCTCCTCTCCTCACTTCCCCTCTCTTCTCCTTCCACACTCTCCTCCTACTGCAGTTACCTGGTATCCTCTTGTTCTCACTTTCTTCTCCTTTCTCAAAGCTTGCTTCTGTGAAAAGGATTTGATAAGTTAATTCACCCACATTCTGTGGTGTGACATAAATTAAGGGGAAAAGGTTACAGTCTAAAAAAATAAATTTTGCTTAGCCTCTTTTGTTTGTATCTCACCTACATTTCCCAAGGTATCCTTTCTCTTCCCAGAGATCAATCCTTTGTAACAAAGAATAAAAAAGATGAAAAAGCCCAAGTGAGCAAAATTAATCATCATAAAAACACTTGACATTATATGCAGTGTTTTACACCTATAGCTGGGCAGCTAGGTGGTACAGTGGCTACAGTGCTGGGCCTGAGGTCAGGAAGATCTGAGTTCAAATCCAGCCTCAGACACTAGATGCATGACCCTGGGCAAGTCACTTAACCCTGTTTGCCTCAGTTTCCTCATATGTAAAACAATGAATTGGAGAAGGAAATGGCAAACCATTCCTGTGTCTTTGCCAAGAAAATCCCAAATGGAGTCATGAAGAGTCAGGCAACTGAAAAATGACTCCTCAATTTGGCAAAGAAGTGCGGGGCGGGGGAGGTACCTTCTTGAATCTCTTCTTTGGGTCAAAACTTTTTAAAAATAATTTTACAAAATTCAGTTTTTATTGTTTTGTTCTTGCCTGCCTTTACATTTCCATTATTGTGGTTGCTGTGTCTATCATTTTCTATGTTCTGCTGATTTCACTTTGCATCAGTTTGTATGTCTCCTTATGCTTCTCTATATATGTCACATTCATAATTTCTTATGGTACAATAACAGTCCCTTCCATTCATGTAATGTTTAGCCCAGTCAATGGGAATTTACTTCGATGCCAGTGCTTTGCTAGTACAAAAAGTGCTTCTATAAATATCTTGGTGTATATGGGGACCTTTCTTTTTTCATTGTCCTCCTTAGGGGTCTATACATAGAAATGGAGTCTCTGGGACAAAGAGTATGGACATGTTTGTTATTTTCTTCACGCGATTCCAAACTGCTTTACAAAATAGTTGGGCCAATTTATACCTCCACAACAGTTTATTATATCAGTGTTCCTACCCTTGTACAACTCCACCAACACTGACTATTCCTATCTGTTGGCATCTTCGTCAGTTTTCTGGGTGTGAGGCAAAACTTCAGAATGGTTTTGATTTGCCCTTTTCTTGTTGTTATCTGTGATTGATTGCGTGCTTTCATGCAATTATTAATGGTTTTTTAATTCTCTTGAGAACTAGCTATTCATATCATTTGACCACTTATCTACTTGGGTAGATTTTGTAACATAGTTTTTGGTGAAATAGCGTTTGGTAATATAGGCAGCTAGGTGTTGCAGTGGCTAAAACTTTAGACCTGGATTCAGAAAGATCTGAGTTCAAATCCAACCGCAGACACTCACCAGCTGTGTGACTTTGGCCAAGTCACTTAACCTCTGTTTGCTTCAGTTTCTTCACGTGTAAAATAGCATGTACCTCCAGGGTGATGATGAGGATAAAATTAGATGTTATTTGTAACATACTTAGCACAGCATGTGGCACGTAGTAGGTGCTATGTAAGTGGTGGCTATAATTATTATTGCTATATTTAGTGAATATGTTAGTATATTAGTTGGTTACCTATAGATTTGTATAGCAAATTCTTATCAAAGACATTTGATATAAGGAGGGTTATATTTTAACCCAGGACAATGCCTTAAGTCAGAAAAAAATTATTTTTAGAGATATTGGAGAGAGGGTAGGGATGAAGGTTTGAGGCCTTCTGGGAGCCAGATCATCTAACCTTCCCATCAGTAATAACAGCTTATCATTTATAATGTGCTATTTACATGGCATGTTAAAGTATTTAAGGAGTGTTCTTTACAACAATCTCATAACATAAATAGTACAAATTCTTCTTTTTCTTTTTTTCCTTTTCTTTTTGGCCCTGGTCCCTTAATCTTTCTGGATCTCATTTTCTTCATCTGTAAAATGAAATGATTAGCCTAGATGGCCTCTGTACTATCTTCTACCTCCAAACCCAGGATCCTGTCATCTGTGATTTCATCCATGTAAAGAATCCCCAGTGAACAAACTTACTCTATGGGTACAGGTTGGCACCTTAGTCTCAGAGAACTGCCTGGGGACACTTTGAGGTTAAGTGACTTGTCCAGGGTCACACAGCCAATACGTGTCGGGGGCAGGACTAAAGCCCAAGTCTTCCTAATTCTGAGGACATTTCTGGTCCAAGTACAACTACCCACATTTTACAGATGGGATAAGTATGGCTCAGGGATATCAAGGGACTTGCTTTTGGTCTTACAGTTAGTAAGTGTTTGGGGCGAGGGTGGGAGGATGAAAACCCAGTTCTGGCTTCTAGGTCCAACATTCTTTCCACCATTCTATATTGCCTCACATAGGACTAAATTATTCCTATGCCCCTCTAGGACTCAGTTTCTTTCCTCTGAAGTCTGTGGTTCACAATCCTTCCTTTTTTTCAGCCTTTTTTCAGTTGTGTCCTTTGGAATTCTTTGTGACCCCATTTGGGATTTTCTTGGCAAAGATACCAAAGTAACCACTGCCATTTTCTTCTCCAGCTCATTTTACAGACGAGGAAACTGAGGCAAACAGGGTTAAGTGATTTGCCCAGGGTCACACAGCCAGTAAGTATCAGAGGCTGGATTTGAGCTCAGGTTCTCCTGACCCCAGGGCCAGTGTTTTATACAATCCACCACCCATCTGCCCTGATAATCCTATTGGGATATGTTTGGGATACTACCCAGGGGAAGAGAGATGAGTAGTGAAGTTGGGGGAATAGAGGGTCTGTTACTATCTGACCTACGGCCATTCCTGGGTGATGGGGCAGGGAGAATTTGAAACTCACGGTTAATATACTTCACCATTCCTACTGAACTAACATCTTCCAACAGCTGAAATCAGATTAAAATGAACAAGGAAGGGAAGATGAAATCACAAAACTTGGAGATGGGGAAATCTTTTTCTTTGTGTTGACAATAGTCTATCAGGAATGTTGTCGGGGGAGTCTGCAGGTTAAGGATTGGTTGCATTTAATATTTTAGCCTTAGGTCTTCCCACCTGCTCTCCCTCCCTCTCCCCTTTTAAAGCATTAGTTAGTCTGGCTGTCTCCTCATCCCACATCCCCTGCTCCTCACGCTGGATGGTCAGCGTCCGGTCACCAAAGCTAAGTGGTGCTCCCAAAGTTTGGGTACCAATCGCTGTTGCCTAGGGATGTCTCTAATCTGACTTCTCTTCTTGCATCTTGGTAAGCGGGGGATGGGCCTTCTTGCTTGTAGCTTGGCCTTAATTTCAGCTGCTGGTTCCCTTCATTCCCCATGCCTCAGATGCTCTGGAACTCATACAAGTGTGTCAGTTCTAGTTCAGAACTACTTCACACTAATGTTTTCTAGGGCCATTACTCTTCACTCTTAAATAAGTTCTTGCTGACCGATTGACTGACTGATTCCCGGCCTCTTCCTGGTCCTTGTGCAGTGCCCTCCGTGTTCTGGGGACAGGGCAGATTTATGGGACTGGGAGAAATATTTAGGTCTGAGACAGTTTGGTTGCGTTAATTAGGGAAATCTAAAGATAATCTATATTTAATGCTGAATTTTGTCAAATTTGCTAAAGAATTAGGGGAGCGTGTGCAAACACTGACACTTTCAATGAAGAACAAGGTGCAATTAAACTCTGAAATTTACAGTAGAATAATTGGGAGAGGATGACAAATATAGTTATCAGCAGCAACTAATTAGGGGTCTGCTCTAGGTTTCTGGGCTTGATTAATCTTGCCTGGGTGTTAATAACTTATTCAGGGCAGATGGTGACTCCCGTTTGTTTCCTCCCTCTTCCCACCCTCTGTCTCCAGAGGAGGTGGAGGGGACCTCCAGCAGTAATTCCATCCATCCTCCTGCCTCCTACAAAGATGGCATCCAGACATAGCCCAGCTATAGAGTGGTACTTCATATAGCATCTATCCTTTCTGAGAGAGCTCCAAGGTCTTGTACCTCCCTTACCCTTGAATTCCATTGTCTCCCAGGTTCTAGTCCCAACTTGGCCACTACTTAGCTGTGTGACCTTAAATAAGTAATTTCTCCACTCTGTACCTCACTTTCCTTAAAGGTAGGGATAAGCTGGGGGGGGGCGTGTGGAGGAATTTTTATCACCTGCCCTGGGAAGCAGTGGTGGCAATGAACTTGACTGAGATTTTGTAACAGTAGAGCTGTAACTAGGGCTTTGTGACTAGAGCTTTGCCCCAGGGCATAAAATTTGGAGGGCACTGTTAACACTTGCAGTTCTTCAGCAAGCAGAAATAATAAATTAGCACCTAGCTAGCAAGATTAATAAGTTAGAATAGCAAGCTGGACTGGGCTGAGGTGAGTTATTTCCCTGTTTCCCCCCTTCAAATGGTGGCCTTCTTAAAGAAAATCTTTTTTTTTTTTAAAGAGAATCTTGTTGATATTCCAGGGTTTTTATTTCTTCCACAAGAGGAGTTATCTTCCCCTATCTCTTAAACGAAGCAAGTGCCCAGGGTATGGTTTATGGTTCTTGCCCTGGGTACAAAGATTCCTAGTTATAACTCTGCTTAGTAGCAGTGTAACCAGGAAGTTGCCAGGGTACCCTTTGCAGCCATCAACAGGGAAGGGAGAGTGAAAGGCCCCCAGATCCCATTAAGAGCGCTCCCCCTCTCCTCCTTCCCTCCCATCAGCTCTAGGCATCTGCTAATCTCTTTTCTCTTGATTGCGCCTGAGTCTTAGATCTATTGATTAAAGTTTAGGCCTGAGCCGAACATTATTACAGGATTGGCTCTGAGAGGTGTTTAGAAAAGGAAATCTGGTGGCTGGCTTGATACAGAAGGCTAAGCAAGAGTGATGTATTTCCTGGGGCTCTGAGCAGAGTCCATGTCCTGTTTTGGTCAAAAGTGGGGTAAATTTGACTTTGTTCTCCTCTGACATGGCAGAAAAGATGCCTACCCCTTTACATACACATAAATGCCAGGGTCAGTCCAGGGGTGGGGAACCTGAGGCCACATGTGGCCTCGAGGCCACAGGCTCCCCACCCCTGTATCCAAATCATTCCAAAGCAAGTCTTCGTGCATTTATTAAGCTCTTACTGTATGCCAGGTTTGAACATTAAGGCTACAGACACAAAAAATAAAAATAGTCCCCTAGTGTAGAAAAGTAATTACAAAGTCAATAAGAAATAAATGCAAAATAACTTTTTCTTGAGGGGGGGCAGCAGGGGTACAGGGGAGTAGAGCACTAATAACTGGGAGACTTAGGAAAGGCCTGAGATAGAACTCGATTCTAAGCCTTAAGAGCTAGGGGTTCTAAGAAGCAAAAGTGAAGAGGAAGGTCATGCCAGGCATGGGGGACAGCCTAGACAAAGACACAGAGGTGGGAGATTTATTGTTAGATATAGAGAATATCCAGTAGTTCAGTAATGGAACCAGTCTGTGAAGGAGGAGATTTTATTCTAGCCTAGAGGAAAAAGGGAGTCATGGTTTAGAAGAGAGGGTGTGTGTGTGTGTGTTTGTGTGTGTATGTGTGTGTTTGTTTATGTGTGTGTGTGTGGTTGTGTATGTGTGTGTATGTGTGTGTGTGGTTGTGTATGTGTGTGTGTGGTTGTGTATGTGTGTGTGGTTGTGTATGTGTGTGGTTGTGTATGTGTGTGTGTGTGGTTGTGTATGTGTGTGTATGTTTGTGTGTGGTTGTGTATGTGTGTGTGGTTGTGTGTGTGTGTGTGGTTGTGTATGTGTGTGGTTGTGTATGTGTGTGTGTAAGCCATTCTCTTAGGGATTTCTATTTTTTGGTCCTAGATTCCTTTCTGTCTCTTCTAGGTAGGAAAAGGGATGCAGAGATGGAGAATCATGGCTGACATTTCTTTAGGCCTCCTAGTTGGCAGAGCCTTTAGGTATCTGTGTTTCCTTTGATGCTGATGACAGCTTGGCATGGTTACTCCCATTTTATAGATGAAGAAACTAAAGGCTCAGGAGTTTAAATGATTTGCTTAGAGACACAAGATTCAGGTTCCGATCTTTTGACTTCAAATACAGTGCTCCAATCACCAATGGTCTCTTGGCTATTGGAACAAGTGGCTTAGCAGACACCCTGTATCCTTCTCTGCTAACTAATTCCTAAAGGGATTGCCTCATCACAGCCTTAGTTTATCTTTCTGCAAAAGGCTTATCAGAGAGGAAGAAGTAAGGGCTTATGTTCCTTTGATAGACGGTCTTTATGTTGGCCCATTAGAAGCCATTAGTAGGAAAGGTCACTGGGAAGGCATTCTCCTTCATTCCATCTCCAGGCCCTGGATTATTTAAAGTATGGTGTTCTCTGGATTCCTCTAGGTGCCTGAGCAGCTGTGTGAAAGGGCACAAGGCTCTTCTCTAGCCTGGCACTTGAAATTGGACTGTGTAACAATTAATAATAACTTTTATATAGTCCTTTCAGGCTTACAAAATACTTTGCAAATATTATCTTATTTTATCCTTGTGACAACCCTGAGAGGCAGACGCCATCATTGTTTTCATTTTACAGATGAGGAAACTGAGGCAGACAAGTTAAGTGACTTGCACAGGGTCACACAGCTAGGAAGTGTCTGAGGCTGGATTTAAACTTGAATCTTTTTATCTCTGGGTCCAGCTCTCCTTTACCTCTGTGCCTGGGAGAAATTGGGCTTTGGGGGCATGGAAAAAGGAGAGTGACAATGTCAGTTGTCTTCCGCCACACAAAGCCGCTGTACCTCTCGGCTTGTATAGTTGGTTATTAGAGACTGGGGCGTGGGGAGTGAGGGAACCACAACAGGTTTGTTGACAATGTTCTGAGCCCTTCTCTGCAATCCTCATCAGTAACTGAAGACAGGGTTCCTAGCTTTCCATTCTCCTCTCATTCGACTTTCCTCCTCACATTCTACAAGCCTGTCGCATCGGCCTCCTTGCTGTTCCTTGGATAGGACACTCTCTTGTCTCCCATGTCCTTTGCAGTGGCTGTCCTCCACGCTGGGAATAATCTTCACATCCACCCCTGGCTTCTTTCAGGAGTCGGCATTGTGGCATTGGATTGTGCCTGAGTCTTAGATCCCTGGCTTCCCTGGCTTCTTTCAGGAGTCAGCTCAAATTCCACTTTCTGCAGGAGTCCCTTCTTAGCTGCTAGCGTTCCCCCCCCTCTCCCCCCATGTTATTCTCTGTCTGCTCTGTATATGTTTTGTAAGGACCTAGTTATTTAGGTGTTGGCTCTTCTATTAGAGACGGCAGGGACTGTTGGGTGTGTGTGTGTGTGTGTGTGTGTGTGTGTGTGTGTGTATGTGTGTGTGTGTGTGTGTGTGTTTGGTATCCTTATAGCTTAGTACAATGTCTGACACACAGTAAGTGCTTAATAAATGCTTATTGACTGACCGATAGAGAAATGCAGCATGTTATAGTGTAAAAGGTCATAAGATTTGGAGTCTGAGGATCTGAGTTCGATTCCTAGCACTGCCATTTACTGCCTGCGTGACCTTGGACAAATTGATTAACCTCTCTGGGTCTCGGTTTCCTCATCTATAAAATGAAGGGCATCGGCTTCGATGACCTTGAAAATCCCGTCTACCATCTGTTCCTATCTCAAACGGGACAGAATGCCAGACCTCGTATCAGGAACACTGGGGTTCTGATCCTGCCTCAAAAATTTACTAGATGTGAAAGTCCAGGCAAGTCATTTAACCTCTCTTGCCTCTACTTCCTTATCTGTAAAATGGAATAAATAGCACTTACTTACTGGGCCTATGTGAGGATAAAATAAGATACGATCAGTGGGAAGTGCTTTGCAAACCTGAAGGCCAAAGTCCACTATTGTCATGATCATATCCTCCAGTCTCGTGATTGTGCCCCTTGCCTCCCTTAGAACTGGCTTCTCAGGGAGATGGAGCCTAGTTTTAGTTTTTTGTTTCCTCTCTCTTGGAAATCGATGGGGTTGGGGTGTATTTGGATATCCCCTAGTTCTTGTGGGTTCCTCTTCGGCTGCTGAGAGGCCCAGGGAGGGAGGACACCTGGCCAATCGCAGACTGGAACCTAGCTCTTTTGGAAGAGCCGTCCAATGTCACAAGAGTCGCTTTCCAAGTGAACTTGGCTCCATCACCATGGCAACACCAACTAGCCCACGGGGCTGCTCCCCCGGTGCCAGGCCCTGTTGACCTCACTTAGGATGATTACCTTTAGTCAAATAAAATAATTTGTGTTAATAAAGAGGCTGTTCTCTCTGGCACCTCTCCCATTCCCTTGGTGGGTTATCCCCCAGAAGGTATTGAGAATGACTCCTTTTCTTCCCTTTTTTCTGCTGCCCCCCTCCATCCTTTCCCTCCCCTCCTTACAAAGTAGGACTCTGAGGCTTGGCAATATATTTAAATAAGTAATTTATTGAGGCCTTTAGTAAGTTGTAGTTTTCTCTACCTCCTTGCTCTCTCAATACATTGCCCCCTGTCACCTCCCTCCACCGACTTCCTTGTTAAATTAATGTCCCAGATCCTAACATCCCCATTCCTTTGACCAACACCAGTGATGGCTCTCCTGTGCACACAGAAGCATGTGGGATGGATATTGGGTCCAGGGATTATGAGTGGCCTCTCACCAGTTTCTTGATGGACTCAAACTGGAATCTCTTTTAGGACAATTGAAATTTGAAGAGGGAAAAATGCTCTGAAATAAAGGGCTCTATTGTTTAAGCGGGGCCCTGGCAATTTGTAGAACTAGGTGCCATGAGCGGGCAGAGAGACAAAGAAACGGGAGGAGAGAGATAGAGAGATAGCTAGTAGGGGAGAGCCAGAGAGAACCAGAGAGGGAAACGAGACAAAGAGACAGAGAGAGGCTGACTGGACTGAACAGGCACAGCGGGTAGCTGCTTGTACACATGCTCAGATGCAGATGATCAGGGGGTGTCGATTGATTGACTGATGTGCAAAGACAGAGGAAGGGTCTCTCTATATAAACAGACAGAGGGACTGGAGAGCTAGGGAGGCAGAATTGTGCAGGCCATGCACCACTAGGTTCATAGCACCACTAGGTGGCACTCTGATATTAGCCAACTCTTTAGGAATGTTGATGGATGGACAAGAGGAGAGGGAATGGTGGGGAGTGGATGTTGGGTTGGGGAACTTGAAATCCTAAGCTTGGATGGCGCAGATGCTGAAGGCCCTGAAGCTTCCTCTCTCAGATATCTTTGAAAGAATAGGGCATCTAGGCTAGAGGTGATGGTGGCAATGATTTCTCTAGGGACTGGACAGCCTAACCCCAGAGGAGTTGGCTGGGCTGAAGGAGAGTACCACAGGGTCTTGCCTTAGTTCCTGGGAACAATGACAAAGTACTCAACCGGGGACCTGTCTTATCCATGAGACATACAGCATATTTATTTCCTCTTCTCCTCTCCCATTGCCCTGACGATCACCTTCCTCCGATGCTTTGTTGCCGGGATTCAAGTCAAGTCAGTTCAGTTTAAGAAGGATTTTTTAATTGCCTAATACAGATCAGCCTCATTGCTAGGTGATGTGGATTCAAAGACAAAAATGAAAACAGTCCTTTCTCCATGGGAGCTTACGATCTATTGGGAGGATGCAACACAGACACTATTAGTAAACAAAATATATTTTTAAAATGTTATTTTTGGGAGGATTGCTAACAATTAGAGAGAACAAGAGAGACCTTATATGAGGCCTTGAGTGGAAGTAGGAATGCTGAAAAGTACAGGTGAGTGGGGAGATCATTCCAAGTACTGGGGATGGGCTCTGCAAGGGCATGGAGGTGAGAGATGTAACGTAATGTAGAGGGAAGGGCAAGTAGCCCCATTTGGGTCAAACATAGAATACATGAAGTTGGGGGGGATGGAAAATAAAAGAGTCACAGAATATCTGAGTTGGAAGGAAAATAAGACATCATTTAGTCTAGGAGTTCTTAACTCCTAAAACCATGAACATGTTTTAAAATAATGTTTTGATAACTGATTTTTAATATATTTAGTTTTCTTTGTCATACTATGTATTTTATTTTACACATCTAAAAACAGTATCTGGAGGAGTCCATAGATTTTACTAGACTGCCTAAGGGGTCTGTGACACTAAAATGGTTAAGAATCCCTGATCTAGTCCAAACCACGCTTAGACAAAAATCTCCTTCCCAACTTACCTGAAAAATGGTCATTCGGCCTTTGCTTTAATAATAGTTTGCATTTATATAACACTTTAAGGTTTGAAAAGTACTTTACAAATACCTCATTTTATCTTTACAACAGTCCTGACAAGTAGGTACTCTTATTATGATGCCCATTTTATGAGGAAACTGAGGCAAACAGGATTAAGTGACTTGCCCAGGGTCACACAGCTAGTAAGTGTCTGAGGCTTGGTTTGAACTAAAGTTTCAGGGGGAACCCACACTCTCTTGCAGGCAGTCCATTCCACTTTTAGCTTGAATCATTAAGAGGTTTTTCTTTGCATCAAGCCTAAATTTTCCTCTGCAGTCTTCACCCATTGAACCCATTTTTGCCTTCTGGGAATGATAAGCCAAACAAACCTATTACTTCTTCCTCATAACAGCCTTTCAAATGTTTGAAGACTGCCATTATGCCCCCCCCCCAAGTTTTCCCTTCTCCAGATTAAAGACCCTCATTTTCTTTAAGCAATTGTCTTATGGCACGAATATGAGCTTCCCTTACCATCTTGGTTGTCTTCCCAGAATTGTGGGTTGCTTTTACGGAGAGAGGCCTCCTTGTTCTTCTAAGGCCCATAGTGGGTATAGGGGAAATTCAGGAAGAGAATTCAGCATTTCCTCCTGCTTTATCCTATCTGACAACACGAGCACAGGACCGGGCAAGAGGAATATTTGTGGGTTGACTTTTAGAAAACCTTTCTGTTCTTAGGAAATGAAGGTTCAGTTGTGACTATGGCTGAAATCTTGGGACTGAAGCAAGGTCAGGGGAGGCAGAGAATTTGCCCCTGCTTGAGGCTCTGATAAGGCGAAAGGTTGAGGAAGAGAAAGAGGGCTCTCTTGGACTAAACACCAAACCCTACATATGTATCTTCACATCCTGTTTAGTCCTAATTTTGGGCTTGTTCATACTTCTTTTTCCTATACTTGGAATACTCTTCCTCTTTCTGCCCCCAACATCTCTGCCATGCTGTCTGTACAAAATGCCCCCTCCTCCCCGAGGTGTTCAGTGATTTCACTCAATGAATAGTAGCCTTTTCCATCTCTGAAACGTAAGAATAATAGCTAGTATTTATATAGTATAAATAGATATAATAACTAATAAATAGAATATAATAACTAACATATAATATGATAACCCTTTAGGGTTTGCAAAGCGCTTTTACATAGGCTGTCTTATTTGATCTTTATTACCACCCTGTTAGAGGTAGATGCTCTTATTGTCATCCCCATTTTACAGATGAGTATGTAAGAGGCTTGAGGGAGTTTGCCTAAGATTACACAGCTAAATAAGCATCTGAGACAGGTGTTTAACTCAGGTCTTCCTGACTCCACATCTCCTCTATCCACTGTACTGCCTCGCTGCCCAGAGAATTTCTTATTTCTCTGTATACTTAATTTCTACAATACCTGTTATGTGCTTGTCTTCTCTTACCTACTACAGTATAAGCACCCTGATATCAGGGCAGTTTGTGTTTGCATCTCTCTTTACCTTATATAATATTCTATGTATAGCAGGAGCTTCTAAACGTTTGTCGAATGATTGACAATTCAATTCAATAAGCATTTATTAAATGCCTACTGCCCACCAGGGGACAGCTAGGTGGTGAAGTGGATAGAGTGCTAGGCTTGGAGTCATGAAAACCTGAGGTCAAATCCAGCCTCAGACACTTACTAGCTGTGTGACCCTGGGCAAGTCACTTAACCCTGTTGGCCTCAGTTTCCTCATCTATAAAATGAGCTGGAGAAGAAAATAGCAAAACCACTCCAGTATGGTCATCAAGAAAACCCCAAATGGTGTCACAATGTGTGGGACACGACTGAAACATACCTAATTACTGGGAATACAAAGAAAAGTTGAAATCGGTCTTGCCCTCAAGGAGATTATATTCTGCTGGATGAAAATAAAGAAATATCAGGGGTCTAGAAAGCAATAGGGCTGAGGGGTTCACCATGAATTGTTTCTTTGAAGATCAGTGGAAATTCCATCCTGGAGCTCTGGGAACCAAGATACTACCACAGCTGAGGAAGACGGGGCTAGAACTGGGAATTATGAGCCATTTTTCCAGAGTCCCTTTGAGGGAAAATGCAAAGAAATAAATCTCTTTCTGATTGCAGTAGGATCAGTGTCCAATAGATAGCAAGGACAGGCTTGACACTGGCTGAGAGACAGGGCTCAGCCCTCTTACCAGAGGTCATGTTGTTTTCACTTCCCTTCCATCCAAGCTTCCGATATGAGAGAATATCCTTCCCCACCATCCCCTAGCATCACTCTTCCCATCACTGCAATCAACTGACTTCCCGGTCTTCACTCTTGCCTGTCTTGTTAGACTCATTCCTGCCTGGTTGGAGAACAAGTGGGGGGAGAAAAAGGAATGAATTCATTTTTATCCTAAAGGTCTTCTAAATATTTGTGCCTCCTAGTTGCCAGTGATGACAAGAGAGAGCTTGTGTTCAGAGCCACTTATTGCTAATTAGAGCTTTTTAACAGACCCACCTCCATCTAGCCACCCAAAGCTGATTGGCTGAGCTACCCCCAGACAATAGTTCTCTGGCTTGGATCCCTATTCAAAGTCCCAACTCCTGTGATGGAGAGGGAGAAAGTTGAACCAGGAGAGAAGGTTTAGAACTGGGGGCAGGAGCTGGGGGAGGGAGAGGAAATGCAGCTTCCTCCATACTCTCCTCTCCAGTCCGTGAATAGAGCCAGGGGATTCACTAAACCTGAAGGATTTGAGTGGAGGCATGGTATATTAAGGAGCCCTGGCCTTGGAGAGTTAGGAAGACCTGATGGGAAATCTTGATTCTGACATTCAGTGCTTGTGTGACCATGTCATTTCATGTCTCTGGAAATTTGTAAAATCTGAGGTCCCTTAAAATGATAGAAAGATAGATGGATAGAGATGGATGGATGAATGGATGGATAGACACACAGACACAGACAGACAGATAGATAAACATTTATTGGGGACTTACTATAGCTAGACTCTTAGATCTATAAACCTATGGCCTTCTAAGCTCTAAGGTCCCTTTTGGCTTTAAATTTACGATTCTGTGATTTATATGACTTCCCCAATTCCCTTCCCACTTTTGACCAATTGACCTAGATAATTGAAGCAAAAGTAGAATTTTTTCATTTCTGTAGGTTCGATCCTGCTTGAGGACAGCAATGTGGGTTCTCAGAACCTCACAAATAGGCAGGGGTGGGGAACCCATACATGGCCTTGTAGGTCCTCCGGTGCGGTCCTTTGACTGAATTCAAACTTCACAGAACAAATCCTCAGGGATTTAAAAAATAATGAAGTTTGGATTCAGTCAAAGGTTCATGCTTGAGGACCTAAAGGGTCACATGTGGCCTGGAGGCTGCAGATTCCCCACCTCTGGCTCTAGTCCGATGTTATAGGATCATGGATTTTAGATCTAGGAGATATCTTATCAGTCATCTAATCCAACTCCAACATTTTGCAGTTGGGCCCCTGATGTCCAGGGAATGGAAGTAATTTGTCTGAGGTCACACAGATAGTAAGTATCTGGATATGTAGACATCTGGAGTTGAACCCAGGTCCTTTAACTCTATGGGTAGCCTTTATTCCACTGTATTGTACTGGCCATTGTGGGAAGAAGCCCCAAATTATTCAGATTATTGGCCAAGTACCATTCAGAACCTCATCTTCCACTCCTTTATTTCAATTCATAAAGATTATACATTCCTTCTTCTTTCCCTCTTTTGCAAACTATCCCACTCATAATAGTATCAGAGAGACCATACCTCCTCACATCTTTTTCCCAGTCCCTGTCTCCAGGATCCCCCTCTTCAGGTTTATCCTCAGCCAACTACTTGGATGTGGGTTGGGGGGAGAAGCATCCTTAGATTGTTGACTTCCAAGGTCAGGAAAATTCAAGGCCCAAGAAAGTCAGTGTCTGGACAATGCCCCTGCCCTCCCCATATCAGGTATAGTTCAGACAATAAAGAGTAATTTCCTTAGGACAGGTCTCTTCTTAAGCTTTATTTGTCCTTCAGTCTGCCGGCAAGGTCTGTGAGAGCAGATATCATTTTGGCAGAGGCCCCCAGTATCTGCCATAAATATCAGTTGGAAGTTCCTAATTAAATCTGATGGGCAGCTCTTTCTCCCTCTTTAAATGGATACAGAGGGAAGGTGATTGCAGGAGAGAGAGAGTCTAGGAGGGATGGCCATATAGTTCCTACCGAGTTCCTGGCAGCTAGCTTTGAGGAAGGAGAGGTCTAGTTAACTTTCCTGATCCCCCAACTACCATATATTTATTCTGTGTATTCTTTTATGTGTACACAGCTCTCCTTTAGTATATAAGCTCACTACCATGTATTTATTCTGTGTATTCTTTTATGTGTACACAGCTCTCCTTTAGTATATAAGCTCCCTGAAGGCAGGGAAGATTTTGTTATTTGTGTTTATGTCCCTGGAACCTAACACAGTGCCTAGCATATAGCAGATTACTAAATGTTTGCTGATTCACTAACATAATCATGGAATCCAGGAAATTTTCTCCCTTGTTATTCTTCTATCAGCAAGACAGACAAAATGAGTCCTAAAGGCCACTTAGTGAGAATCTAGTGTGACTGTCTTAGAAAACAATTTGGGGTGTGGGGATGGCTAATGAAAATTGGAAGCGTATTCTTTTTTTCTCTTTTTGAGAGGAGAGGGAAGAAAGACCCTCATGACTTCAGACACCTTGATTTTCTTTTTATTATTGTTATTTTTTCAGTCAATGAAAATTCTCCTTCCTTCTCTCCCCCTTGCCCCAACCTCCATTGAGGAAGAAAGAAAAACAAAGTCTCCTGTTGCAACCATACATAATCAAACAAAATGAATCCCCACATTGGCCATGTTCAAAAGAAATATATGCCTCAAGCTGTATTCTGAGTCTATCACCTTTCTGTCAGGAGGTAGGAAGCATGCTTCATTACCAGCCCTCCGGAATTGTGGTTGGTCATTGCATTGACCAGAGTTCTTAAGTTTTTCAGAATTGTATGCTGTTTCTGTATAGAGTGTTCTCCTGTTTGTGTTCACTTCATTCGGAATTAGTTCATACAAGTCTTCTCAGGTTTCTCTTGAAAGTATCCCTGTCGTTATTTCTTACGGACCAATAGTATTCCACCAAATTCATATAACATAATTTTCTCAGCCATTCCCCAATTGATGGACACCCTCCTCAGTTTCCAGTTTTTTTGGAAAGAGTTCTTTACAAAAAGAACTGTTATGAATATTTTTGTGCATATGGGGCCTTTTTCTCTTTCTTTTATCTCTTGCCCCATGACTTTTCATGAGAAGTTGGGTGCTCAAAATAACATTTTTCACATGAAAGATTTTCTTACCCCCAAATGGCCAATATCTTTCCCCTTCCAAGTTACCTTGCATTTGTATGGCAAACATTACATATATGTCTATAGGTGTACATATTGTGTCCTCTGCTGGACTGTAAGCTGTTTGAGGGAAAGGATTGTTCTACTTTGGTCTTTATATCTGCAGTGCCTTGCATATGGTAGATATTTAATACATGCTTATTGCTTGACAGTTGGCTAATGACCAGGTGTGGGCCTCTTTCATCTTTGACAGCCTTTCTGGCAACCTGTTTGGCTTTCTCTCTTTCTAGTTTCGTTTGAAGCTTGGCTGGGGATATTTCACAGCTGGTTATTGATTTGTAGCTTTGGTCTGTTTTAATCTTAGAGGGGAGTGGAAATCCCAATTTGCTGTTTCCCGCCATTCTTCTTGAGCCTAAAGAAAACAGCTCAGCCAGTTCCTGCCCCCGGGATACTGTCTCCTTCTTAGCTCCCTCCCCCTCCTTCCATCTCCATTCTTCAGTGGGCAAGCTCGATACTATAACCTCAGTCTGTGTGCGGCCTGGCTCTGCAGGTATGCTGAGACTCAGAACCTTCATGTTAATCAGCATATTTTAAATAACATCTTAAAAATTAAAATCGTTTTGAAGTTTTCTGTTTCTAAAATCACTCCTGGACATCCCCTTCCTCTGTCTTCAAATAAACCTTTCATGGCAACAAAGAAAGATAATTAAGTGAAATCAACCCCTAAACAGTGGCCATACCTGACCCTGTACACAACATTCAATACCCATCCTCCCCTGTCGAGGCGCCACGGTGATTAAAATGCTGGACCTGCAGAGAGACAGAACTAAGTTCAAATCCAGCCTCAAATACTTACTAATTGTGTGGCCCTGAGCAATGTATCATTTAACCTCTGTCGACCTCAGTTTCCTCAATTGTAAAATGGGGATCATAATAGTGTTTATCTTACAGGGTTGTTATGAGGATCAAATGAGATAATTTTTGCACAGTGCTTAGCACAGTGCCTGGCCCACAGTTGGTGCTTAATAAATGCTTGTTTCCTTCCTCCCTTACTTCCTTCTTCCCTTCCTTCCTTCTTCCCTTCCTTCCTTCTTTCCTTCCTTCCTTCTTTCCTCTCTCCTTCTCTTCCTTACTCCCTTCTTTCATCCTTCTCTCCTTCTCTCCCTCCCTTCCTTTCTCCCTCTTTCCCTCCCTCCTTCCTTCTCTGCCTCCTCC
>CM053626.1:205592743-205638671 GCA_028646595.1 Phalanger gymnotis
TCTCCCTTTTTCTCTCAAGAACTCTTCCACTCTTTTAGTTGTAATAACTCAGCCTAGGTTTCCAGGATCTGCTTCTGTGCAGCAAGGCTGTACTTTGCCACAGGGCAATGGAGACTGTATCCCAGGGGAGGATGCTATGCCCTAGGTGTCCTCTTCTGGGAGTGGTAGCCTGAACACTTGGTTAGGCCATTCTGCCCTGTGGCCCAGCCTCTTGGTGATGGATCTCACACATTGCGATGGATTTTTTTTTTTCCACACTGGGCTTGAAATGGTAGAATTGGAATGTCTTTATTGTCCAGTCCTATTTCCCGCTTAACTGCAGAGAAATCACAGTTGCTCTTAGAGCAGGGGATACTTGCTGGGACTTAAGGTTCTTCTGAGCTCCCAAATCCTGAATCCTTAGGAATACAGAATAGAATGCTCCAGATGAAGTCTTTGATGAGCTGCTCCAGCCTGCCCAATGGGCATTCTCAGCATCTATCACAGTTTGTGCCACATTCACAGAAGTATAGAATTAGAGCTGAAGAGGCTTAGAGGCCAACTAGTTCAAACCCCTCATTTTACAGATAAGGAAACAGAGGAGGTCCAGAGAGATGAAGTCACTTACCCAAGGTCATACAGGTAGGAAGTAGAAGAGACAGATTCAAAACCGGGTCCTTGGACTTCAAATCCAGTGCACTTTTCAGATCCGCTTTGGCAAAGGAAGTTTCTTCCTAGGGAGTTCCCTATACCCATGAATGGTCTGGTCCCTCTCCCCAAAACCCCAAACTGGCACATAAAACACTTTTGTAAAATGATTTTTGCAACTAAAGTTTGCAAAGTACAAGCAAATATTATATCATTTGATCCTCATAATAGTAATTATAACACAACAACCCCTTTTTACAGATGAAAGAGTTGAGGCTCAGAACATATATGACTTGTCCAAGGTCACAACATAGCTGGTAAAGTGTCAGAGGTAGGATTTGAACCAAGGCCTCTACTGACACTGGAAGCCTGGTTCTTTTTACTTTGGCATGTTGAGTTAGGAAACCAAGTGCTGTGGTATTGAAGGAAGAATGTGATTTAGCACAGTATAAACAAAAAAAACAAAAACAAAAAACTAACAACAAAAAACTGGTTGGGGAGAAGGTGGGAGAACTGTTTACCTGGATTGCACCCACGGAGAAAGCTCCCAGAAAAAGGCATTGAAAAACCACTCCTTACTGGTGGATAAAAATGGCTAGGAGACAGAATCAACAGTGGCCAGTGTAGATGCATTGCATAAGCTCTAGGCCAGTGCTTCCCCCCTCTCCCACCTTGGCAGAGGCTGCTGGAGTGGTGACAAAAAAAAATTAAAATTAAAACTAAATTAAAAAGAATATTCCCATTTCCTCTCCTCCTTGCACTTTCCACCTTAATTTTATTGCGGCTTCCTTCTCATTCTATTGACTTTTGGGAACGGTGCCACGAGATTTAATGTGTGCAGTACTTGGGGAAGGGAATGGATGTGCCTAGACTTTTGTCCCCCCTTCGGGTGATGGAGGAAGAGGTAAGAGGTATGGGCTAGCAATCCCTGAGGCTCCTTTGGGGGTACCCTTCCTCTTGTCCCATTCAAAGAGAGTATCCCAGGTGTTTCTGAACAAAGTGGGATTGAGGTGCGTGAGGATGGTTACTAGGTATCACTGAAGGTCAGTGTGTGTGTGTTGGGAAGGAGGGTTGTCCCCGATCACCTCCTGTAAACGTCTTTCCTCAGTTCCCTCCATTTACAGACCAGGAAAGAGACATCACTTTAAAGTTATTTTGTAGGCGTGAAAATTTGGGCATTAGCACAAAATGAGGCTTCCCCCAGTTCCTCAACTCTTCCCAATTCTCCAGCCTATGTTCTAAAATGAAGGTTCCCATGCATGAAGCAGATTTTTAATTTTATTTTGTTTGGCGCAAGGAATTTAAAAATCTTCCTCCATGTTTTCTTCAGTTTTCTGGGGTGGGGGTGGGGTTATACCCAGCCTTTACCCCTTCCAAGAAATCTCAAATATCCTTTCATTCATCCGCTGTGCCCGCCTGTGATTTCCTTCTGACCCTAATGGCTCAGGGTTTTTCCTCAGTATTTAAGGAGAACAAGACAGAGGTAAGTAGCAAAAAAAGCGGCAGTTCCTATTTACCTTGCCAATTTCAGTTGATAGCGAGGCTTTATTGAAATTAACTCGGCTGTTGTCTAATGCTGCGGAATGTTTACCGCTGGAGAGAGGAGATGGATTGTAGCAACCAATTACTACCTCACACAGCCTGAATGGCGACCACTCGAGGACCCGCCCCGGGCCTCACTGATGAATCCCAGATTGCGTTTGGCACAGCCTGCCTCCTGCCTCTCCAGTGGATCAGGGACCGGGAAACAGAAGAGGGAGGACCCAAGGGTTAGTGGTCTTTTTTTAATGCAAAAATATCCCTTTCTCTGGATCCATTCACACATGTCCCCTCCCACCCCCACATCTTCTCCCTTTCCTTTCTCCATCTCTGTATTTTCTTACCTCTTAGTCCTCACACCTGCTGATTCTCCAATTCTTTTTTCCCACCCCTGTCCTTTTACTGACCTTCATCCTTTCCTTTCCCTCACTCTCCACACAATATTCCCTCTTTTTTTTTTTTTAAATCTCATTCCATCTCCTTCCTCTACCCCTTCCCTCATCCTATTTTCACCTTTTCCCTCTCTGGTCTCAGTTTCCCCTTCTTTAAAGAGAGGGGGGTTGCAGTAGGTCTCTTCTGCATCTGATGTTCTATGGGTTTATGATGCTAAGCCTTTCTTCCTCTTCCTCCTCCTCCTTCTCCTCCTCCAGTACTCAGCAACAATCTTCTCTTTACCTAGGCCTAGACCAGTGATATCAGTCCCAAGGTTCACAAGACGAGAAAAGGATTCTGACCCCCCCAAACCTCAAAATAACTCCATCAGAGACCTACTGGTGGAAATTTTGGGGGAATCCTATTCTAGGCTCTGTCCTAACAATAGGAACACAAAATTCAATGAAAGCAACAACTATTCTGTGTTGAAAATTGTTGTCTGGCAGGGGCAGAATTGGGGTGTAAGATCCATTTCTTAGTGTCTCCTCTCTCATCTGTGCTGGGACAAAGGGTACTCGTTCTTGTAAAGCCGGTTTGTGCATTTCACTAGTCTTTTCAAGTCACAGGATCTCTTCTTCAAAGGCCTCCCTTTCCACTTATAGACATGCCTGGAGAGCCTGGCAGAGAGAAATGATTTCTGGGGAAATGAAGTCAGCAATGGGACGGATTCACCTTTTTCTCTCTCCATTTCTTTCCTTAGGACTCATAGGATAATAAAATCTTAGAGCTGTAAGGGAGCTGGGGACAGTGAAAGGAGGCTTGGATTTGGAGAACTTGAGTTTGAGTACCGACTCTGCTCCTCCCAAGCCACTCCCTACCTTGGGCAAGTCAGGGGCCTCCTCTGGGCCTCGGTTTCCTTGTCTATAAATTGAGGAGATTGGACTCAGTGTCCTCTGAGGTTTCTTCCAGTTCTATATCTATGAACCAACGACCTTAGAGATGGTTTAGTCCAACCTTCTCATTTTACAGGTGTGGAAACTGAAGCCCAGAAGGTAGACTTCTCCAGGGTCACACAGGCAGCGACAGATGTCACGCTTCCTTCTTTTCTTCTCCATCTTCCCACCTCCTTTCCCTCATTATTTTTCCTCTTCCACCTTCTCACTTCTCTTTTCCTCTTCCTCACTCTTTTCTCCGTCTCTGTTGTTTTTCTCTCCATTAGCTCTTCTTCCCAGCTGTTCCCCACCATTCTTTCTTTTCTCTTTCCTCCCCCAGTCTGTTTTCCATAGGCCTTTCTTCTCTTCCATCCTCCTTCAACGTCCCTCCTCTTCCAACCCCCGCCCCCACCCCCTCAGGCCACTTTTCTGTGGACATTTCCCCCCCACCCCATCCCGTCCCCCATCCCTCCCGGATTTGAAAATCGCAGCTGACCCGAAGTGCCCTCCCCTCCTCCTAGTCTATGAAGGTCGCAGACTCAAGGACCTCAGCCCCTCAGGCCCCCGCCTCCTGTCCCGCACCAAATATCACCATTAACGTGTTTGTTTTTATTGGACCCACAATAAACATAATGGGCGATGAGTGAGCTTCCTAATTATTCCGATGAATATTCATAGCGCGCCAGACTTTTAAAAGAAGGCGGTGGCAGAGTGGAGGCTGTGGGGCTCGCGGAGAGAAACCGCGGGAGGCAGCCTTAGGCTCTCTGCACTGCAGGGGGGCAGGGAGTTGTGGGGGCTGGAGTGGGTAGGGGGAGCTATGGTGGATGAAGAGAGAGGCTGGCCAGGGTCCGGAGTGGGGGGAGTCCCAGTCGGTAGGCAGGGGTAGGCAGGCGTGGGGAAGTGGGGCCAGCCAGCGTGCCTCCTCCTTCGTGACCTTGGGACACGCACCCAGGTGGGAGGAAGGAGAAGGAAGGGGGAAGGGAGAAGAGAGGAAAGGGACTGGGGTGGGGAACGATATGGCCTGGAAGCCGCTTAGTTTTAGGACTTTCCGAACAGCAGAAATGAAATAAATGGGTTTGCAGCAGTTCTCCGAAGCTAAAATAAGTGCCCAGATTCAAGAGCAACAAATCCTCCCGCCTCCCCAGCCGCGCGCGCTGCACTTGGGAGGGTTTGCTAAAGGACCTGTCCTAAGGTCCCCAATGAGAGGTTGCAAAGTGTAAGCGGCCCGCTGTCACTCTCTGTCATTGTCTGTCTCTTGTGTTGTTCTCATTGTCTGTTTCCCTCTCAAAGCTTGTCTGTCTCTCCTCCCCTCCGTCTCTGTCTCCCTCACTCTCTGGATCTCTCTTTTGAGGTTTCTCTCTTTTCTTTCCCTTTCTCACTGTTTCTCTCTGTGTATTTCTTTCTTTCTCCTTTCCTTTCTTTGTATGTTTCTTTCTGTGTATCACTTTCTGCCTCTCTCTGTTTCTGCCTCTTTCTATGTCTGTCTACCTGTTTCTATCTGTCGGTCTGATTGCCTCTTTCCAAGGGAAGTTCTCCTTATAAACACTCTGGCGGGAGACCCTGGCATTGGATGTCATAAAGGAGAGAGTGTGACTTGTGAATTAAGAGATTTAGTCACTTGTAGAATGACTTTATTTTATAGCGACTTCCTCCCCGTCTGAGTGATGTTGCGTGCATTGGTTGTATTTATAACTTAATAGCTTTTCTCAATTTTATTATACTTTTTATGATACTTGTGGCTTTATGGGACTTCATAATTTTTCTCAGATTCATTAAATTCAGCTGAGGGTGGAGCTAATGAAGGGAGCAGGTACAAGATTTCCAAGAAGGGAGCTAAGGACTCGGTGACATCCTCCCCTCCACGCCCCCTCCCAGCCAAATCCTCGCACTCACGAGTCTCTGCCGATCTGACCCCAGAATGGTCTGTAAGGAGCCAACCCGAGACGCAAAAGAAGCCAGGCTTGACCTGAACTTCTGAAGACCAAGAGCATCTGAATACTTTCCGGCCTCTGTGGTCTCCGTAGGGGTGCAAGTCAATTCCTGATGTGCAGTCGTATAATGCGGTGGTGGGGTGCCTACTTTTTGGGCCCCCATCCATGCGGGGAAGAGTCTCCAGGGGGTGTAAGCAGAGCAGAGCTAGGGAACCGGGAGATACTGCAGAACCGGAAGATTGCTGAACCGGAAAACTACCGTGGCGTTCTGCCGGCTGGGGCAGGGAAAGAGACAAACAAGCTTAGACTGTCCCTTCATTATTGCCGGGCAGGCGGTGATGAGGGTTGAGGAAGAGGTGGGCTCTCGGCTGCTTCAGGGCAGCAATAGCTGGGAGGCTAGAGAGACTCTAAAGGGCTGCTGGGGAGTCAATTTGCCCCCACCTCGTCCCACTTCATCTCACCCCTATCCACTCATCCACATAAGGTTCAGATGGAAAGGCAGTAGCTGCATACTTAGAAGTAGCAGAAACACGAAATGATTGGGAGATTGTCAGATACTTGGGATATTTAGAGAATTCAGATTTCTTAAATTGCCCAACAACATCCCATTGCCAAAGCTCACTTAGAGAGGAAGAGGAAAAAGAGGAAGTAAAGAGAGGGAGGGAGGGAGGAAGGAAGGAAGGAAGGAAGGAAGGAAGGAAGGAAAGAAGGAAGAAAGAAAGGAAGGAAGGAAGTCAAAGAAAGAGGCAAGGAGGACCAGGATTTCAAATACTTGCTTGGGAGGGTTGGTGGGAGAGGATGGACCCTGGTCAATGGAGAGACCCAGGCTGGCAGTGCTTGGGTGGAGTGAGCAGGGTACCATGTGATGGCAGTGGTGGTCAAAATATTAGCCTTTGGAAAAGATAATAATCCACATTTATATAATACTATAAAGTTTGTATTCATTTTCCATTCTATCCTACTGACAACTCTGTAAGGTTGGTACTCTGGGTATTGTCATCCCCACTTTCCAGATGAAGAAACTGTGGCTCAGACCATTTAAATGAATTATCCAGCTAGTAAGTGTCCCTTCTCTCCACTCCTGTGGAGGAGGGTGGGTCTAGCTGGATCTAGGTCCAATCTAGATCCAGGGGGATCTCAGATTGGACATCTGGCCTCTATACCAGGGGAGAAGAAAGACAAAGGGAGAAAGGGAAGAGGGTAAGGACTGTAGCTATTTTCAGCTTAGGAGACAAGCATCTAACAAATGACATCCTAGAAGATGGAGACATTGGTTTTAGTGGTTTGCAGAGGTTGCTTCTATAAGCAAAGCTTATTTCCTATTTTAAAATTTCAGCACACTTTCTAGCACTCCATTATCTTGTTTTTATTGTTTTGGGGGAGAGGGAGAGAAGGGAGGGGTGCAAATGCTCCATTGTAGAAAGCACCACATTCTCTGGAAGCTTTTATTTTTAAGGAAGGTCTGGTACACTTCCCAATGTGAATATAAACAGGCTAAAAGGTAGGGGGATTTTAGAGAGCTGTATATCCTACTCCTCCCTCAGTCGCTTCTACAGCATTGGGATTGAATCATTGAGTTGGGAGAAAGACAGGGAATGGGGTGGGGGAGGGGAGAGGGAGAAAGCAGAGGGGACTTCTCTGGAGCTGCAAACTCAGTGACTCCATCCCAGTCTGTGTAAGCATGTGAAGTGAGGGATAGGAGGGAAGGTGCATAGAGAAACCCTACTAACATTCACCTAAGTAGCGAGGAGTTGGAAGACTTCATTTTATTCCTCAGTCCGTCCAGAATGGGCACTCCTGGGGGATGGTGATATCCTCTCTCCTGTGCTGATGTAGGTAGAGATCCTCTTTATAAAACCAAATTGATGGTGAGATGGAAAGTGACCAGAACTGGAGGCAAATGACCTGGTTCTGCTGTTTCCTAGGGCTTTGGAGATCAGGTTTTGGACAAATCCCTGTCCTCCTCCAAGCCTCAGTTGCCTTCTCTGTAAAACAAAAGGTGATTGAAAAAGTCCTTTTTTTGGTGAAGCTTACATGCTATGTAACCAAGACGATGCACTGAACTTAGCTCTGAGTACTGTTTCTGGAGAGGGGGAGTAAAAAAGTGAATGAAAATGCAGTAGTTGTGTTGGAGAATAAGTGACTTCCCTAGAGTGTTGGGTGAAATAAAGATGCAGGACAGTAGTTACTGAAAAACTTTGAATATTAGGCTAAGCTATGCAATTTATAAACAGCATCATAGAGCTCCCACTGTCTAGTCTCTGGGGGAACATTACCGAGAAGGGTGATTTGAAGCCCTCAGGGGCCTTGGTTAATGCCCTGGTCAGAATGTCAGTGAACCTGAGACCTGTTGGCATTCCCAGAGGCCTCTCTGCCCTTTGGGCAGGACAGAACAGGGAGAATCGAATGATTCAATTCTAAATCTACCCCACTGCTTTTTCTTACAATATTTGTCAGTGTGGGAAAGGAAGCAACTAGGTTCCTAATCCTTCCATGACTGAGGCTATCAAGCTCTTCTGAGCCATTATCCTTTATACACTTGTGGACTGATTAGTCTGCGTTGGACTTATTTCACTGTTATTGTTCTCGTGTGTATATGCGTGTGTGTGTGTGTGTGTGTGTGTGTGTACATTCTGTTTCCTCAGCTAGATTATAAACACCCTGAGGGCAGGGACTCTTGCTTTTGCTATTCCCTTTAAGGACTAGCACTTACTCTGTAGGGTATATAGTAGGCACTCCATAACTGCTGAATCAATGAACGAATAGACAAGCTAAATAGACCAAAAATAAGCCCCAAATAATACAGTGATCCAACCCTAGAGCCCAAGCCTCCCCAGGCCTAAAATCTACCTTTTCACACCTCAAGGTTCTGCCTGGTGCCTTTCCCTGGGCACATCCTTGATCACCCCCAGCTCTGCTTGGCGCCTTCATTACAGACCTCAGTCCAGGACCCTCACGATGCATTTATAATTTTTATTGTTATATCTTTTAATTTTATTTTGCTCTCCCCGCTGTCTTGAGCAGGGGAGATAGGGAGCTAGTATTTATGGCTGCTCCCAGCGACCTACCTCTCAGAATGTATGTATCAGTTAATTTAATCTCCCCCGGTTTTATTTAAACTGTTTTTCCTGCTTTACTCTCCTCATTTCTTTGCCATCTCCCCTCCCCCAGCCCTTTGCTCACATCACCCTCCTCCCTGTCCTTCCCCACCCTGGCTCCCCCTCTGCTCCTCTCCTTCCTGCCCTCTCCTCCTACATCTTTAGACTCGTTGCTTTTTCTACAGCATCATGCTATCTCTCCTGTCTTCTCTTCATCCTTCTCTCCTTTGCCTCTACTATATTCATTTTCCTCCTTCACCTCTCCCTTTCTTCTGCTTTTCTTTTCTCTGATCCTCTTCCTACCCTCCTTGCTCCTTTTCACCCTCCTTCTTCTTTCTCTTAGTCCTTTCTCCTCTTTTCCCCCTTATCCTCCACCTTTTCCTCATATTCTTTTCCCCCTCTTCTCCTTTTCCCCCTTTTCTCCTTTTTCCGTTCTCTTCCTCTCCCTCTCTTTTACACCCACCTCCCTATCCTTTTCCTCTTTTTTCCTTTTTTTTTTTTAAACCTTCCTCTCTATTTTCTCTCTTTCCTTCTCCCCTCTCTGCAGCCGGTCCTCCCTGGGGGCTCTAGGACAGAGAAGAGGCCTCTTGGGCTGTGGTTGCTACGGAATCACTGGGCATCTCCCCGGCTTCCCCTCCTTGCCTCTCTGCCTCTCTCTCTCAGCCCCACTGCCTGATTGACATTTACAAATTACCCAGCTGAAAGTGTTCAATCTTTGACCCGCATGTTTCTGTTCAGCAATGAGTGAGATTTGCAAGCATTTTGTCATATAATTACTGCAAATCCCTTGAAAATTTTCCCAACAACGCCAGGATGAATGGTAATTTGGGGCCAGCAGCCCTGGCCGCCTTCACTGACGCAGGGGGATGCAAACCAGCCGCCGCCGTAGTCTCTTTTATTTATTATTTATTTATTTGGGAGTGGAGTGGCAGGGGGAGGAAGGGTAGCTCTTTGGCAGATTTATTTATTTTGCCCGGAGATTTCTGGGAAAACCCAAAACACACACACACACACACACACACACACACACACACATACACACACACGCCCCTCTCCTCCCTTCTCATGGTGTGTATGTTGTAAAATATTTGGATTGCTAGATTTATTTGCTTTACATGGGGTGTATTTGTGCTGATGTTATTGTATTGACTGGGTGCATTTTTCCGACATCCTACAGTTTTATTGTTTGCTGGTCACAAGCATTCATCACCTGCATTGTTCTCCAAAAAAATTATACCTCGTTTCAGTGTGCTCTTGATAGGACTTATTGCATTAGTAGTTAAGTGCAGAGATTCGCTGCTACAAAGGAGCAGAATAATTCCCTTCCTCCCGTTTCCCCGTCCTTCCCCCCAGCCCCTAATTTGTTTCCAGGCCCCAATGCCTTATGTTTCCAGAACTTTAGATTTTGTTGTTATTATTTGGGGGTGGGGGGAGGAGAGGAGAATAAACACCTGCCTTTCAGGTGAAGCTGCAACCTGCCAGCTGGCTTTGCAGATTCTATTGATGACAGTATGGTTAGGTAGTAAAAGCATGCACTCAGAGTCAGAGGATGTGGGTTCAAATTCTGCCACTGATGCTTACTGCCCATATGACCTTGGGCAAGTCACTTAAAGTGTCTGGGTCCCAGTCTCCTCATCTGTAAAATGAGAGAGTTGGAGCAAATGGCCTCCAAGGTTCCTTCTGGCTCTAGAGTTAGGATCCTATGGGGATGGGTGTAAGGGTAAGGTAAGAACAAAAGACTCGCAGAATCTCAGAGTTGAAAGATACCCTTAGAGCATCTAGTCCAACACACAGCAGAACCAGAATCCTCTCTACCTTACAAATGGTTATCAAGCCTTGGCTTCAAGATGACCCCTTCATCACCAAGGCAAAATCGGTCATGAGTAAGTACCTTGATAGATCTTTGATCTCATTGCAAGATACAGATCACTATCTACCAATGTGACTTTTATACAGTTCTTCTAGTAAATAGGCCACATGGCTTCCTTGACCTCTTATGGACATCCATGGAACACATAGGTTCTTGTTTCTTGTTCTTGCTACCTCTTTTTTTTGGTTTGTTTTGTTTTATGATTCTCCCATGTAATTCCTTTTTTTTTTTTTGGGTAACATGTTGCCACCTGCTATTACCATAGTACTATTTGGGGACTGTTTTGTAGATGAGAATGCATGGAAGGGGCATCAGAGCCCAGCCAAGTATGGTGTGGATTTCAAAATATGGCAAGTAGCCTGAGCTTGAGTGGAAGTGAAGGCCAGTTTGCAACGGTCCTGGGAAGGGGAAGGTCCCTTTTGAATCTGAAAAGGAGCTGTATCCATGAGAAAATCATGGTATAGTGGAAAGGATACTTCAGAGTCATTCCAGTCACGTCTGACTCTTTGTGACCCCGTTTGAGGTTTTCTTGGTAAAGATACTGGAGTAGTTTGCCATTTCCTTTTCCAACTCATTTTACAGATGAGGAAACTGAGGCAAACTCTGTCTGCTGGAGGGAAAACTGGAGCTGGAGAGGGAAAAGGCAAACCATTTCAGTATCTTTGCCAAGAAAACCTCAAGCAGCGTCACAAAGAGTCAGACACCACTAAAACAACTGAACCACCACCACCACCATCATCATCACCACCACCACTGCGCCGCTGCCACACCTTCTGACTCCAAAGTCAGTATCCTTTCCACTGTACCATAGATGACTCTCATAGCAAGTAAGTGACTGAGGCCAGATTTGAACTCATAAAAACGAGTCAGAGGATTTGGTGCCAAATTCTAGGTTGGCTACTTAGTGTCTCTCTGCCTTTCTTTCCTCTTCTGTGAAATGAAGGAGTCAGACGAAATGGACTCTAAGATCTCTTGTAGTTCTAAACCTATAATCCTAGATCCAAAACTGTGAGGCAGAAAAAAATAGGTCCAGAGAATTCCCTAGAGAAGAGTATATTAATGAAACAAGAGATTTCCAGATACCTTTTCAGTGCCATGAGCTCTTCTGTCTCCAGGATGGGTTCCTCAGTTGTGGGGTGTACCCTCCATTGACAATGCTGGATGGCTGAAGGAAACTGAACTGGCAGGTGGTGGGAGAAATCAGAAATGAATGAGGTTGTCCCCAGGAAAGACAAAGGGATGGAAGGGGAAAAGAGGAGAAGACGGGGAAGAGAAAGAAGCAAATTGTTTTATTACATTTTAGAGATTTCTTTTGAAGAAGTCTTGAGTCAGAATAGACCTTAGATAGGGCAGAAGTTCTTAACCTTTGTGTGTGTGTGTGTGTGTGTGTGTGTGTGTGTGTGTGTGTGTGTGTGTGTGTGTGTGTTTCCTGGACCCTTTTGGCAGTCAAATTAAGGAAGCCTATAGACCTCTTCTCAATAATGTTTTTAAATGAAATTAAATAAATAAAAATTTTAAAATATTTTAAATAAAACAAAATGCTTGGTATTACAAAGGAAACCAATTATGTTTAAATAATTATTAAAACAGTGAAAAAACAAAACGAGGACGTGGACCTAAGGTTAAGAACATCTCTGGCTTAGAGATTAAAACCAACACTCCTCATTTTATAGATGAAGAAACAGTCAGATTGTGACTTATCTAAGGTCACAGAAATACTATATAACAGAACAGAGATTATTCAACAGGTCCTGTGGCCTCAGACCTGTTGAGCTTTCTTTTAAAAGGTCATTGATAACTTTTATTCCTACATCACCTTCATTTCTGAATCCAGGATATTGTAACAGTCAGTACAGTTTTAAGTTTTAAGAGCTATAAAACCTTTCCTACTCCTCTGCCCAGATAGCTATCCCTTATAACAGAGAATAAAAAATAGAGGGGGAAAAAAGCAGTTCAGAAAAATAAATGAACAGATAACAAAAGAATTAACAAATAAACCAAGTCTGGCAATATGTGCAATGTTTTGCATCCATAGTCTCCACTTCTGCAAGGAAGGGGGGACACTTCCTCATATCTATTTTGGGACCATACTTGGTTATTATAATTACACAGTGTTCAATTTCATTTTTTTTGGTTCTTTCTACTTACATTATTATAGTCATCGAATATGTTAGTTTCTTGGTTCTGTTGTTTTTCCTACTATTCCAAGCTGCCTTTTGTGTCTTTGAGGGGTAGTAAAGACAGAATTTCTCAGCCCTCCCCTGGGATAAGGGTGAGAGAAACTAGGATGAGGCATGTGTAGGAGAAGGAGTAGGGGGAACAGATATATTGTACATTGTAGGATGTTAAAAGGTAGTTTACCACTGTGTAATTATCATTACCAAACTTGGCCCTGAAGAAAAATTGACAAAATGCCCCCTTCTCCCTTCTTTGCAGAGGTGGGGGACTATGGGTGTGGAAGAGGGCATATACTGTCAGAAATGGTTGTTGAGTTGTTTTGTTGAATCATTTTTTTCTTCTTTCTTTAAAAAATATATCCATATGTATGTGTTACGTACATACGTACATACATACACATACACACACACACATATATATATGCATATACATACATACACACAGACACATGCTCTAAAAGGGATAGCTTACTCATTAATGGTAAAGGGAGGTGTATATTCCGAAATGAAGATCATGGAAAAACAAAAGATAAAAATAAGGGCAGCTAGGTGGCATAGTGAATACAGTGCCAGGCCTGGAGTCAGGAAGACCTGAGTTTAAAGTTGGCCTCAGATACTTACTGGCTATGTGACCCTGGGCAAGTCACTTAACCTTGTTTGCTTCAGTTTCCTCATCTGTAAAATGAGCTGGAGAAGGAAATGGCAAACCACTCCAGTATCTTTCCCAAGAAAACTCCAGATGGGGTCAGGAGTCAGACACGACAGAACAGCAATTGAACTGAACTGCCACTAATATCTGGGTGACCCTGGGAAAGACACTTAACCCTGTTTGCCTCAGTTTCCTCATCTGTAAAATGAACTGGAGAGGGAAATGGGAGACCATTCCAGTATCTTTGCCAAGAAAATCCCAAATAGAATCACAAAGAGTTGGATACAACTGAACAACGATAACAAGGTTTTTTGTTTTTTTTTTTTAAAGATAGTTTGTGGGTTCAACTCTCTCAGTAAATTCACATCATTTGCTTTGTGCTCTACAGTGGCCAACACAGATGAGGTCTTTGTCACTGCAACTGATAACAGTGGTGATGCTAGACTCTGCTGGTCTCCAGTCTCCAGCCTCACACTATTGTCTACATAATCTTCCTTATGTGGATTCTGTCCACTTTGCTCCTCCACTCAAAACCCTTTAATGGCTCCATAATTGCCTACTGAGTCTTATACAAACAGCTAGAGCATCAGTCAGTCAACAAGCATTTATTAAGCACCTACTATGCGCCAAGCCCTTCATACTCTGGCTCCAGTGGACATTTTCAGTCTCATCTCTCACCGCTTCCCTTCATGTACTCTAAGCTCTAGCTAAATTGGACTGTTGACCTCCCTCCTATCTTCTTGTCCTGCCTTCTTCCATCTTCATGCCTAGAATGGATGCCTCCCTCCACTCCTCCCCTCCCCATATCCTCTACTTGTTGAGACTCTTCCTTTCTCAGCTTAGTTCAGGTACCCCCCTCTTTCAAGATGCCGCCTTCTTATGTTGGCTAGAAGGAGAATTCATCCCTCTTGAAGCAGAACATAACACTGACTGACCGCTCCTGCATAATTTAACCATATTCTAATTTATATCATAGTAATTTATGGTCATGTCTCAACCCTCCTCCAGTAGAGTATAAGCTACCTGAGGATAGAACTATGTCATTTTGCATTTTTGAATTCCGGGACTCTGCACATAGGAGACCTTATGTGTTATGTGTAATGTAATATCATTTCGGGGTAGGGAGGGAGAATTTTCATAGGATTTAGAGCTGGGAGAGTCTGTAGTCCAATTTGTTCATTTTACAGATAAAGCCCATAGTTAATCAAAAAGGAGGCAGAGGCAGAATTTCAATCTCAGTCCTCCAGCTCGAAGTCTGGTATGTATTTCCCTTTCCCATACTGCCTTAGTTGTACTGATAGGCTCCTGAGCATCTGAAGCCTCTGGGAAGCTGGTGAGGGGAAAAGTGATGGGGAAAATGAGTGATACGGTTCAAGGTGGATTCGGTAAGCTTAATAGATAAGGGCAGTCTCTTATAGTATGTCATGAGAATCATCAGAACAAATATCATTATAGGAAGAGTAGTCAGGATAGACTTGGATTCCAGTCCTGGCTCCAACAGCTACTGGCTGTGTGACCCTGGAGGAGTTGCTTAATGTCTTCTGAGCCTCAATTTTCTCATCTGCAAAATAGAAATAATACTCCTGTAGGTAGTTTGAAGAAAGCACTTTGTAAACCTATGTAAATGTGTGTTATTATCCACCTCCTCCTCCTCCATTGATTATTTTCCCAACCTCTGGCCAATAAAAACTATAGAATGTCAGGCAAGTCTATGCTCCACTGCAGGGATTCTGTTGTCAATGACAACCCTAAGACTTCTGAACTGCCCCATTCTGAATGACCACCCACCTTCTCAGTGGGCTCTGAAAGGCGATATGTATGCTATCCGGACCTGGTGTCAGGAGACCTGAGTTTGAATTCCTCTTATGCTACTTGCTACCTGTCTGATTTCCATCTCTAAACCTGTTTTCTTATAAATGAGGAACTTAAATTAAATATGCTATGCTGATCAGTCATTTCAGTCATTTTTTATTCTTTGTGACCCCATTTGGGGTTTTCTTGGTAAAGATACTGGAGGGGTTTGCCATTTCCTTCTCCAGCTCATTTTACAGATGAGGAAACTGAGGCAAGCAGGATTAAGTGACTTGTCCAGGGTCACAGAGCTAGGAAGTTTCCGAGGACGAATTTGAGCTCAGGACCAGCACTCTAACCACTGTGCCACCTAGCTGCCCCCAAATATGGTTTTGTTGTTATTCAGTCATTTCAGTCTAGTCTGCCTCTCTGAAATCCCATTTAGGGTTTTCTTGGCAAAGAAACCGGAGTGGTTTGCCATTCCTTCTCTAGCTCATTTTACAGATGAGGAAACTGAGGCAAACAGGGTTAAGTGACTTGCTCAGGGTCACAGAACTAGTAAGTATCTGAGACTGGATTTGAACACAGGAAGAGGCATCTTCCTGTCTCCAGGCCCAGCATTCCAGCCATTGCACCAACTCGCTGCCAGATATGGTATAGTGGAAAAGATAATCAATTTAGAATCAGAATTCTTGCCTTTAACAACTTACTAGCTGTATGGCCTTTTGTAAGGTCTGAATTTCAGTGTCTTTATCTGTAACATGAAGGGGATAGACTAACCAACCCCCAAAGATTCTCCTAGCTTTGAAAGTCTGTGCCTGTGAATAGAGGACCACCAAGGTTCCTTGCAGCTACAAATCTGATGAACTGATGACATCTTAATCAACCTCTGCTTTCTGACTTTTTTCCCCCATGTGATGTTACAGGCCAAGTTAGCTCCTCACCATCAACATTCTCTTGCTGGCTCCAAAAAGAGGAATCTTTTGGTACTCTGACTATTCTACCATGACCTTTCCCACCTAGCAGGTTCTTTGTACCAGCCTTCCATTTGATCCTAGGAGACTGGGGAAGATTCCCCATCTACCTGGCAGCTTCAGAGAGGGACAGGGCTACGCAGAGACAGAAGGGGAAGAACAAGATGACCTCTTTTCAAGGCTTACCCCTCTTGAAGAGTTTAGCAAAAGAAGTGTATATGTGTGCGAAGCATTCTGTCTGGAACACTAACAATCTTTACCAGCCTTTCCTCCCCATCTTATTAGATTGAGAGCTGGAAGGAGTCTTAGAGGTCATTATTAAACCTGTTCTCCTTCTCCCCCCATCTTACAGATGAGCAAACTGAATCAGTTAGGTGGCATAGTGGTTAGAGTGGCAGGCCTGGGGTCAGGAAGACTCATCTTCATGAGTTCAAATCTGGCCTCAGACACTTACTGGCTGTATGACCCAGGGGAAGTCACTTCACCCTATTTGCCTCAGTTTCCTCATCTGTAAAATGAGCTGGAGAAGGAAATGGCAAACCATTCCAGTATCTTTGCCAAGGAAACCCCAAATAGGGTCAGATGAAACTGAATAACAGCAAACTGAGTTCAAGATAGTTTAAGTGGCTTTCTCTGGGCCTAGTTCCTGCCCTTCCACTTTCATTCTTTTCCTTGGAAGGCACTTTTAGCACAGCTCCACCTCACCCTGCTGTGTTAGGCAAGGCCTGATCTCTAGAGGCCTTATCATGGGTGTGTGTGTGTGTGTGTGTGTTTGTGTGTGTGTGTGTGTGTGTGTGTGTGTGTAGTAGTAGTAGTAGTAGTAGTAGTAGTAGTAGTAGTAGTAGTGGTTAGGAGATGATTACACCTGTCAGGAGCCTCTTCTTTCCAAGCCAGGCTGCCTAGTAAGAAATGGAGGGTATTAGATAATGTATATGTGGGGGTGGGGTGGGGTTGGGGATGAGGTGGATGAAGGAGGGGAGAGATTGGGGCAGAAAACATTCTTTGCAAGACATTTCTTCCCACCTGCCCAACTGTCCCCTCCCCTCCCTCACTCTCCAGCCCCAGTGGCTTTCGAAGCTTCCAGCCAACACTGTAGACAATGTTTTATGGGGAATTCAGAGATAAATCTGGCTCTGACACATCTCTAGAACTTCCATAGACACCTACTCATTTAATTCAATTTGCCCCTGGTGATGGGTGAGTACATTGGAAATGAAATGGGGCTGATTTAAACATCCAGGCCCTGCCCCACTCCCACCCTGGCAGGCTTTTCTCCCCCTCCCCAGTTCTTTCAGAACAAAAGAATACATAATTAAATTAAAAGAAAATGTGCTTTATAATAAACTTTATTTCCTTTTAGCAGAGGCAAGATTGTAATATCATATCTAAAAAAGGTTTTCCTTTGGGGATTCCCAGTCTATTCCAGCTAATTGTTTTTGCTGGTCGTCCTGGGAGCTTTGTAAGATTGAGGGTTAAAGGAGGCTGAGAAGGGGCAGCCCACATGAGCATCAAGGGTTTGTTCTTTGGACTTCCCTCGGAGCCACTGTGGCTTAAGGGGGTAGGGTGCTATACTGAAGTCAGGAAGCCCTAGGTTCAAATCCTGTCTCAGATATTTATTACCCTAAGCCAATTAACTTCTCTGGGCCTCAGTTTCCTTATCTACATAATGCCTTTAGGTACCTGATCAGCCTCTTAAGTTTCCCTACAACTATGGTCCTGGTAGTTCTTGGACAGGAGGGTGGGGCAGTGACAAAAATTAGAGGGAAGGTATTTTTGAGAGGGGTATGGTGAATGAGCACCATAGATTTAAGACCTGGAAAGGATCTTGGAGGCAGGGGTTCTTAATTTGGGGCCTGTAAACTTAAAAAAAAAAATTGTTAACAGCATTTGTTAACAAAACATTGTTAATAACATGTCAGTAGAATTCATTTCCTTTGTTATCTTATGTATTTTATTTTACATACTTAAAAACATGATTCCAGTACCCTTCTCTGCTCCGACTGCTGATCTCCCTGGCCTCCTTTAAATCCCAACTAAAATCCCACCTTCTCCGGGAAGCCTAACCTAAACTCTCTCAATCCCGGTGCTTTCCCTCTTTTACTTATTTCACATTTACCTGTATGAAGCTTGTTTTCTATATATTTGTTTGCATGTCGTCACCCCCGTTCAGTTGTAAGCTCCCTCGGCACAGGGACTATCTTTTGCCCCTTTTTTGTATCCCCGGTGCCAAGTACAGTGCCTGGTGCCTAGAAGGCACTTAATACATTTTTATTGAGTTGAATTGAGAAGGGGTTCATAAGGGGGAGGGATGATACATGACCTAAAAAAGAGTAAACACCCTTGAAGTAGTAATGGGTACCAGACCTGGAGTCACAAAGACCGGAGTTCAAATCCCATCTCAGACACTTGCTCTCTGGGTGACTCTGGGAGCCGCTCAGTGCCTCAGTTTTATCATCTATAAAACAAGGGAGTAGGACTTGTAGGCAGAGAATAATAATTAATAATAACTAACATTTATACAGTGCTTGCTGTGTGCTAGCTGCTGTGCTAAGAGCTTTACAATTCTTTTCCCATTTGATCCTCACAACAACCCTGGGAGGTATCATTGTCCCCATTTTACAGTTGAGGAAACTGAGGCAAATTGGAATTAAGTGACTTGCCCAGGGTCATGCAGCTGAGGTGGGATTTGAACTCAGGTCTTCCTGACTAGGCCTGGAACTCTATCCACTGGGCCAATATGTATTTATGCCTGCACATGTTATCAAGTTGGTATGTTACACATACGAACACTTAGACTCAAACACTTCAACAGATATCACATATGTAAAGATCTGTCTGTATAACCCAGCATGAAATAGGGTGATTAAGATGTCTCCCATCTTTGGGTTCTTAAGTCCTAGATTTTTCTCGTTGTTCAGTCGTGTTGAACTTTCTATGACCCCATTTGGGGTTTTCTTGGTGAAGATACTGGAGTCATTTGCCATTTCCTTCTCCAGCTCATTTTACGGATGAAGAAACTGAGGCAAACAGGGTTAAGTGACTTGCCCAGGGTCACATTGCTAGTAAGTATCTGAGGCCAGATTTGAACTCAGGAAGATGAAGCTTCCTGACTCTGGCCCAGCTCTCTGTGCACTGTGGCGCCCCCTAGCTAAGTCGCTAAATGCCGGCTAGAGTTTATAAATAAATAGATAAGAAAAGGGATTTGTGATGGTAGAGTGTTTCCATTCAGCATTATCCCAAGCAGTTCTGATGAGTGGGAGATGAGGATCCCTGGCCTCCTGAGGGACTTTGGGCCTAAAACGAGGGGATTGGGCTGGGGGGCCTGAGAGCCTCCCAGCTCTACACCCATAGCACTGTGAGAGGAAGGAGAGAGAAAACAGAGGAGAGAAGAAGGAAGGGAAGAAAGCAGAGAGAGGAGGGGAAGGGAGAAAAAAGAGAGTAAAGGAGGAAAGCAGAGTGGGGGAGTGGGAAACCTGAGCTTAGCCCTTCTCTTGGGATCATGGGTCTGGCTCACTTTTCTCAAAACCCGCAGTCTCCAGTTTTGTGTGTGTGTGTGTGTGTGTGACCATAGTGTCTGCACTGTCCCCCACCCCCATGAACACCCTTAACTAACGGTAGAGGGAGGTATTGTGAGGTAACCAAGGGCAACCTTGCCCCACTCTCCACCCAGCCCGAGTTAATGACAGTGAAGAACTCTTGAAGGGAGGGCTAATAACTCAGATAATTGTCCCCGGTGGTAATTGGCTTGGAGAGGCCAGGGCAGAGAGGGAGAGAGATGGGTGCTGGAGATGGGAAGGGTGTGTAAGTGCACGGGTGAACAATTTGATGATCCGCCTAAATTTGTGGGGAGGAGGGGAGGGAATGGGGGGGTGAGGAGAATAGGGGTGTAGGGGGCCAACTCTCCAGAGCACATGTGCACAAACTACACATGGAGTAGCCATGCATCGGCGCCTTCCTCTCCCGGTTACCCCAGTGAGTCCTTGGAGGCCACCAGTAGTCAAGGAGCTGGGGAAAGGACTAGAAAGTCTTGGGTTTCCATCTCTGTATTCTTTCTAGAGCTAGACTCTGTGGTTTTCAATTTCTCAGCAGGAGTGGCTTAAAATCTATCCCCTCCCCCGCTCCAGGTTTTCTCCCTCTTTTAACGGAGGGAGGGCCAGAGTGGACCCCACTGTCTCATTCAGCTTTATCCTCAGCCCCTCCTTCCCCACTGCTCCCCGACTCTCCTGGGACAGGGGTGGGGTGGGAGGGATAGACCACGGGAAGAATGAAAAGGATGTCACAGATACTCCCTGTCCAGATGGTAATGTGGCTGTGGGATCTGGGAAGACCTTCCACTCCCCCCGCTCCCCATTCCCATGGTGGGGGGAGGGGTTGGGCTGGGTTTGTACGGAACACCCCCAAAGAGTCTAACATAGGCTTGGGGAGGGAATGACTTTGGGGCTTCTGACAAGGGAAGAGGATAACAAAGAGCCAAACACTTTCCCACCCCCAAGGCCGGGCCTGTGGACACCCCCACACCACCAAACCATGCTCAACACTGTTTACTATGGGGTGGGGTTGGGGTTGGGAGGTGGTGAGGGTCCGTCTTCCCAAGGCAGCTATCAGCCATTTCAAAGCTCCTTTCCCTACTGCTACCTCCCCGCCCCCCCCCAACTCCAGAACAAATTTGCATTTAAATAGAGATTTTTTTTTTAAATTAGAAGGACACATGGGAGCCCCAGACTATTAAAATTTCTTCTGGAGGGGAGGGAACAGAGCCTATTTCTCACCTGCCCCCCACAACCCTTCCTCTATTCTCCCCCAGCTCTCTCTCCTCCCATACACTCCCCTCTCTCTTGTGCCTTTCCCCAGCTCTAGCCCCCTTCTCCAGCCCTCCAGACTTTTTATTGGTTCCCAGGCTCTAGGTAGTACCCTGATGCGTGTGTTTTGGGGGGTGCACTGGACCTAAATCTAGGCTGTCTCTCATTCCCTTGGTTCCTGGATAATAGGAATTCCAAGCAGAGGTTTGAGCAAAATCAGGACAACTTTCTCCTGGAGTGCAAACCAGAGATCCTGCCATGGCCTTACCTTCCTATGGCCCCCCACACATCAAGGGTACACTGTGGGTGAGGTGAGGGGGCAGAAGACGGGAAAAGTCACTGGGCACTCACCAGACAATCCTGTTCTCTAGTTACTCTGCTTAAGACCTGGGATGATTTGGGGTTAAGGGAAAATGGGTCTCTTGGGGATCACAGGATTTAGATCTGGAAGGGACTATCTAGGCCCAGTTCTTAGATTTCACAGATAAACAGATTGAGACCCACAGAGGTTGTGACTTCCCCGAAGTCATACATTTCTGAGAGTTAGAACCCCGGGTCCTCTGACCCCAAATCTAGCACTCTTACTTTGTAGCTGTCATGTGCTGGTGGAAAGAATGCCAGATCCAGGGTGAGAAGGTCTGGGTTCATTTTCCCATTCTCCCCTATACTGCCTGTGTGACCTTGGGTAAGTAATTTGCCTTCCTCTGGGCTTCATTTTCCTCATCTGTAAAATAAAAGACCTGGACCAGATGGTCTCTAAGGTCCTTCCAGGTATAAATTTGTGGTCCTTATGGTTCTGCTGGTAGGCTTTTGTGAGCTGAAAGGAACCTTAGAGACCATCTGGTTCAGCTGTCTTATTTTATAGGCCCAGAGAGAGGACTTTCTCTGGATTGCACTGTGAGTCAAAGGGTAGGGCAGGGACTTGAACTCAGGTATCCTCGTTCCCAATTTAGGATACTTCTGCTTCTGTGCATTTCTTTGTTCCATCTGTTTTATGGCTCTTCTTTGCCCCCCCCTTTTTTTTTTGTTTTCTCTGCTCCTTTCACTATTCAACTTAGACAAACATTTATTAACTGCCTGCTGTGTGGCAGATGTTGGTGAGAAAAACCAAAGAGTCTTGGGCCTCAAATATCTTGGATTCAAGTAGGGATATGACGTACACCCAAATACATAAAGGCAAGGTAATATGATGAGACGGGCAGCTTGGTGGTGCAGCCGATAGAGTTCTGGGGTCTGGAGTCAGGAAGACTCATCTTCGCGACTTCAAATTCAGCCTCAGAACTAGACCCTAGGCAAGTCACTTAACCCTGTTTGCCTCAGTTTCCCCACCTGTAAAATGAGCTGAAAAAGGAAATGGCAAGCCGTTCCAGTATCTTTGCCAAGAAAACCCCAAATGGGGTCACAAAGAGTGAGACATGAATAAACAACAACAGATATGATGGATAGAGCATTAATTGCTGTGGAGGGCTTCATGGAGGAGGGGGTATCTGAGGTGGAGGTAAATAGTGTGTATGTGTGAGAGGGAGGTAGGGGCAGGGTAGGTGGCATTCAAGTCACAGAGAGCAGTTTGTCCCTCACATTCACTTAGGAGGCAGCTTGTAGTGGAAGGCCAGCCAGAATTGGAACTACAAAGATCTGACTTGGAATCTGGCCTCAGGATTAGCCGAACTGGTCACTTAAAACCTGTCTGAGCGCTCTCCTTGCTCATCTATAAAATGAGTACAACAACAGCACCTACTTCACAGAGTTGTGAGGATCAGATGAAATCACATACGTAAACTTACAAGGGCGAGCCTTAAAATACTATCGAAACGTGAGCTATCACCATTTCCTGTCTTTCAGTCTCTTCCTCTGTAATTCTCTTGGTAAAGCTCCACCAAATAATTAGGTGCTTAATATAGACCGTCTGGGTTTACAGGTGGGGGCTCATAGACACCCTTGCCACACGTGTACGTATCTAGGACACACTGGCAGCAGAAGAGAAATACTGAAAGCAGGCTCTGTTAAGGCATAGAATGAGGGTTGGATTTGGGGTTAGAACTGTGTTCAAATTCTGACATTGAACAGAGGTAGAAAAAAAAAATCATACAACAGAGGTGCCTGGAAGGCTCTCCTTTGTGTCCCTCTACCTTCTAGCTTCTCTGATCTCCTGCAAGACTTAGCTCCAATCTTACCATCTTCAGGCAGCCTTTTATGCCTTTCCTCTGAGATTATATAGACATTTCTACCATATTTTTCTTGCAGGTACATTTTTTTAAACATGTTTACCCCCTTAGAATGTGACCTCAGGAAAAAAAAAAGAAAAGAAAAAAAAAAAAGAATGTGAGCTCAGCTCAGGGCAAGTACAGCCTTTTTTTTTTTTGTATCCATCCCCAAGCACTTAGCACAGTTCTTGGCACAGAGTAAAACCTTAACAAATGCTTGTTGACTGATTTGGTTGTTTATTTGCTGTGTGACCAGGGGCAAGTTACTCCTCCTCTCTGGGCATTAGCTTCCTCATCTATAAAATGAGGGAGGTGGACTAGACCCTTAAGGTCCCTTCTGGCTCACAATCTATTATCCTGTAGGTCTTCTTATAGCCTTGAGTATTTGGAGGTTGCCTGGTCTAACAGGCCACCCAGTATGAGAGTCTGGTATGCAAGACCTGGATAAAGGGGAATGTCCAAGTAAGTCTTGTCTCCAGGGGGGCAGAGGGGGAATTGTCAGCTTTCAGATGAATCTGGTTCAATTCAACAAGCATTTCTTAATGGCCTTACTATGTCTATGGCGCAGTGCCAGGTGCTGGAGATCCAAAGACACAAAGCAGTCCCTGTCCTCAAGGAGCTTAGAGTCTACTGGGGAAATTTTTTTAAAGGCCAGCTGGTTTCCTTGGCTCCTTCCCTCCCTCCCTCTCTCCCTCCTTTCCTCCCTCCTTTCCTCCTTCCCTCCCTCCCTCCCTCCTTCCTTCCTTTCTCCTTCCTTCCTTCCTTCCTTCCTTCCTTCCTTCCTTCCTTCCTTCCTTCCTTCCTTCCTTCCTTCCTTCTTTCTTTTCTTCCTTTCTTCCTTTCTCTCATAGGGAATCCCCAGGGAGGAAATTCCATCTCCCAATACAGATCTGTATCTGCTCTGCAACTTAAAAGAGTTTCTTGGGGGCACTTAGGGAGAGGTTTTTAACTTGGGATCTGTGAACTTAAAAAAAAAAAAACACCATCATAAGGGAATAAGGATTTATTGAATACCTACTATGTGCCAGACATTGTGCTAAGCACTTGACAAATATTTTCTCACTTGATCCTCACAACAACCTGGGGTATAGGAGCTATTACTAATCTTCATTTTATGGTTGAGGAAACTGAGGGACTCAGAAGTTAAATGACTCACTCAGGGTCACACAGCTTGTAAGCGTCTGTGGTCACATTTGAACTTAGGTCTTCCTGACTCCAGACCCAGTACTCTATCCAATGAGCCCCCTTGTTGCCTCTATCTGCCATTTGATAACTGTATTTCAATATAATTAGTTACCTTGATAATCCTATGTATTTTATTTTATGCATTTAAAAACATGATACTAAGGACTTCAAAGGACTGCCAAAGTGCTCTATGATAGACCCTGCCAGGTTGCCCCCCCCCCCATAAGAACTCTTGAGCTAAAGTGACTTGCCTATGGTCATTCAGTCAATATGTATGAGGAGTGGCCCTTGAACTCAGGTCTTTCTGATCCTGTGACCAGCCCTTTGGCCCTGCTGCCTCTTTGGAGAGAAGGAAGCAAGGATATAAGCATTTATTAAGTGCCTATTAAGTTTACAAATATTTCATTTGGGGTGGGGGGGAAGAGAAGAAATGCCATACTTCAATAAATTTAAATAGATTAAATGAGTTAACATGTAAAGTGCTTTGTAAATCTTAAATACTATATAAATTCTAGCTTTCTTTAGTAATAAGAATTTATAACAATAATAATGATAATATAGTGAAATTTGAGGAGGCATCCTAGAGGCAAAAGCTCTTAAAATTATGAAATTATGAAAAAGAAATGGGGGTGGGGCAGGGAAAAGAGGAAGGTAGGAGTGGCCTCCCAGGGGTTTGGACCAGTTGAAAGGAGACCCCAAAGCATGGCAGAGATCATAGGGAGGCAGGCTCAGATCATTCAGGGACCTCAGGCCAAGGTGCAGGAAGTGTCTGCAGGGTGAAGATGCCTCTTGTAGGAGACCGGGTCAAGCAGGAAGGGGACAGACAGCCCCCTGTCCTTCCTTCCTCCCTCCCCTGTCTGATGGTGAGTGACAAGGCCATTGTGTCTGCTCTGGGGCTACTCCTGGATGAGCGCGTCAGTTCTCCCTACACTGATTGGGGAGTTGCTGAGAAGTGAAATTGAAGGAGAAAAGGTCAGCTATGGGCCCAGTGGCTTCTCCCCTCCACCAAAATCACTTGTTTGGGGAGAAGAAAATGAAACCTGACAGGTTCCCAGTCACCTGGGATGGAGGCGGGAGGAGGGAGACGAGGTGGGTTTGGGAGAAGGAGGGCGGCTGGTGAGTAAAACAGGATGGGGGACATTCACCTGTTAATCCTGGCCCCATAGAATTGGCTACTGATTGCTTTTGGCATCTCTGACTAGAAGAATGACAGTGACAAGTCCTTTGATTAGAAAAAGTCTCCGTTGTTTGAGGCTCCATGGGAAAACTGTCCACCCCGCCTTCTTCATCCTCACTCTTTTCCCTTCCTCCTCTTGCTTCTGCCTTTCCCCTTCTTCCAGTCCCTCTTTTATCTCCTTCTTCTCTTCCTTCCTATGCCCTTCCTCTTTTCTCTCTCCAGCCTCCCCCTCCTTCTTGCCCTTCCCTCCTCTCCTCCCTTTTTCCTCCTTCTCCCTCCTTTTTCTTCCTTCCTTCCTTCCTCTTCCCAGCTCCCTTTCACCAGAGTCCCACTCCTCCTTCATCTGCTTTCTCTTCCCCCTCCAAATGTAAATCTTAGCTAATGCTAAGGTATGTGTCTCTGCTTATTTACAGATGTGTGGGGTCATTTGCTTGGAGCTCCCAACAATTTCTAGCCACCCAATTCCCCCTATTATAAAGGGGGAACCCATGAGGTTGGGAATTCCAGAAACTCTTGTAATGTTCTTTGCTCTTTCCTGACTCACAACCAGGTAAAGGAGGCCAGACAATGGAGGAGTGTGAGTAGAGGCTTGGGTTACTGTTGTTCCCCCTTTCTTTACAGAGAAGACAAACTATCACTTAACCCCTCTGGGCATCAGTTGTAAAAGGAAAGGATTGGACTAGACTGCCTCTAAGGTCCCTACTAGCTCTATGATCTACAGCATCCAGGACCCTGAGGAACACATCCCAGTAATCTGGGGGGCCACCTGAACTTTATTCCTGCTTACTATTCTTTGCTCCCTTTTTTGAAGTTTGGGGGGAGGCAGAGTGATTCTCTCCTTCTTCTAACATCAACCCCGAGGACCAGAATGCCAGAGCTGGGAATAAGGAGCCCTGAGAGATCAGGACCTGTCACTCAGGATGCCCAAGGTGCCCCTTCCCAAGGAGAGAGAGGATGCCAGCTGCTCAACAGAAGTATTCCCCCAAGTGAGAGCTGCCTTCTCTTGTTTTAAGTGGCCCTTATTTATCACTGCCCTCTTGGGTTCAGTTTTGCTGCAAATGATGATAAAAGACAGAAATGGAACAAGTGGCCACCTGTCCCATTTGGAGACTTCAGCAGCCAGATGCACATGAAGAGACAGACACACAAACACAGAGATGTAGACCCGTTCCTGCCCCCCCCCCCAAAAGAGCTCCAGAGAAACAGGACACAAAGGCATGTGTACACAGACACATACAAAATAGAGACACACGCACCCAAACTTTTGTATAATGTACACAGAGATATACACATGCACAGTTTAGACACAAATACCACTCTGCCTCAGTTTCCCCATTTGTCAAATGAAGAGATTGAACTTAGATGGTCTATAAGGGTCCTTCTGGCTCTAAGTCTATGATGTGGTTACTCTCTGTGTAGACATACACAAACTAACACGTAATACCAGCAAATATCCACCCTTTGTGTAGACATACACAAACTAACACGTAATACCAGCCAATATCCACCCTGTGTGTAGATATACACAAACTAACATGTAATACCAGCCAATAGCCACACAGATTCACAACTGTACAAACATAGGAAAACATATAGACCATGTAACATCCCCAGCCCTACCCATATATTATGTGAATACCTCGTTTTCCCATAGCTGTTTTGGTGTCAGTTTTTTTTTAAGTTTTGATGTCTGTCTGTCTTTCTCCTTGTGTCTATACAGGGCCGTTGACCTTTAAGACGGGAAGGGTTAGGTCTGGCTGGTCTCTCTGTAAATTGACAGCACTGGGCCATCCGCAACCAGACGCTGAACCCCTGCTTCAGATGATTCTAACCCTAACAGACACACACACATATCCATGTGTACATCCCACGCCCACCTTCACCTTCACCAGCCCCACCTTCACAAGTCTACTTCTGCACCAGCTTGTCTCACACAGGTAGTCTAGTCCCAAGGACCTGGAAGATAGAAAATTTCTCCAGAAGCCCTTAATCCCCTCACTCCGCTTAGAGTTGATTCAGAAAACTAGGGTGTTTGGTCAATGAGGCTTCAACTTTGTTCTCTTATCAGTGGGACTCTGGATGTGTGTGTGTGTGTGTGTGTGTGTGTGTGTGTGTGTGTATGTGGTGGGGGGCAGGAGGGAATAGAGAGGACTGGGCTCCACCCAGAGATATCTGTAATTCTTCCCCCCTCATCCTACGACTCTCTCCACAGTGGCAAAGCATTGCCAATCAAACCTCCCTCCCCAGCCTTAGCACATTAGTCTGGACTCTCTGGGGGAATCTATTTTTAAAGGTTATTAGCAGATTACTGGTTCTTTATCAACCTCAGGCACCAATCTCCAATCTCCCAGAGATGACATCGTGGAAGAATAAGATGCACTTGATAATCTTGGGCTGGAGGGATAGGGGGTCCCCTGGGGAGACGGGGGGCTGGGGGTTCCACCATCCAGGGAAGGGTTAAGCACCACTGCCCCAGCCCCCACCCCCTGGTCCCTAAATGGCTGAACTATGGTAGGCTGTAGTTTTCAACTGCAAATCATCTTTAATAGCAGACATCACGGGACGGCTCATTACATTAAGCTATTTTTCATGCTATCTCCTGTAATATCCTCTAATCCAATGCGTTTCAAATCGCCTCGGGCTAAAATAAGAGACATAGCGATGTAATAGCCTAGTGTATTAGTGGGTTAATTGCCCTGTTGTACTCTCTCTAGTAGCTATCTCTGGAATGACTTCTATATTAATTGTAAATTGCTTAATACATTTAACTCCTTTCGGTTCCCGCCTCCTAATGAAGGAGATGATGGTGTTGGCCACTGCCCATTTGCTTGGGGTATGTGATTTTTTTTTTTTAAGGAAGTGCCCTCTCCTACCTTGGGTCCCTGACTTGAGATCAGAGAGAGCTAGAAGATTCAAAATTACTGAGACTCCTTGGAGTTGACCTAGAACAATGGGATATGGGGATGGCAGAGAAGATGAAGTCCCTGTCCCCCCATCCCCAGTAGGGAGTCAGTGGTTGCATGGAGTCTAAGGGTCTGGATTCAGATCTGAGATCTGCTACATGACCTTGGGAAAGTCAGTCTCCCTCTATGGAACTCAATTTCCTCTGCTATAAAAAGAAAGGGCTTAGACTAGATGGCTTCTAAGTTATCTTCCACTTCCAGAACTTCTGATATGGAAAGGGTGCACATCAATTACCTTAAGGCCTCTTCTCAGAATCTTGATTAGAGATGAAGGCTGTTACAGGGAGAGGTAGAGCAGGCCAGCCTTGCCCTTTGCTCTGGGAGATCATCGGATAGGCCTTCGAGGTCATCTGGTCATAGGACCATCTGATCTTAGATTTCAAGCTAGAAGAGACCTTAGAGGTTATCTAATTACAGATCTAGAACTGGTTGGACCCACAAGTCCATGCGCCTAATTTTATAGATGAGGAGGAAGAGGCTGAGAAAGTTAAGACTTGCCCGTGTGTTCAAAACAAGACCCGTGTGAATTCAGGTCTTCCTGACTCTAAGAGAAGCCCTCTATTCACTGTGATGCCTAGTCTAACCCTTTCACTTTATAGATGGGGAAACTGAGGCCTAGAGAATTAAAGTGACTTTTCCAAAGTCTCATAGTAGATGGCAGAGGCAAGATTTGAACTCAGGTCCTCTAGACTCCAAGTCCAGTACTTTCTTACTGTACCACACTGTGGGTCAAAGAGAGAACCTCAGGTATGCTGAAATAGAAGATGAGCAGGGGACCTCTTACCCTTAGGGAGCTGCTCTATTCCCTGTTCCGATGAGGGGGACAAAGTCTCTGCTGTAGGAGAGCTCCCAGAGACACAGTCCTTTGCCCTTAGAAGACAGTCCTTGACATCCAAGAGCTCTGAGTGTAATGGAGGACATGGGACCCCCACAGAGCAAACAGACATAAAACACAGATAAATGATACATGAAAAATGCAAATGAATGCAGTGCAAACTGTGTACATAAGGGCTGAAGGGACCCAGAGCAATGGAGTGACTTCAGTCCCCAGGGGTTAGTCTGAGATGGCTTCCCAGAAGAGGTGAATATAGAGCAGTTTGGAATGAGGAGGAAGAGGAGGAGGAAGAATTCAGGTGAGAGTAGGAGAGATGGTGACCCAGACTGTTGGGTTGGAGGACAGGGGAACCTATTCAGAGGTGAGAGGTAGAGAAGATCAGGATGGCTATAAACAAGAATATTTCCCAGGTATGGCTAATTTTGACCAAAGGGGCTACGCTGGTCATCTTCTATCTTGGGATCTCTCTCCAGGGTAGCCAGCACCTGGTCTAGGCTCTCCACTCATTATCTAGCCAGCTTCGGGGGGGGCACCTACATACTTGAAACAGACTCTCGTCTTTCCCCTAAAATGAACCCTTAAATAACCATTTACAATCACATTTATTATTTAGAATGAGGTATTGTACTAGTGATCCACCTGAATTTTTTGATCTTTCCCAAGCTGGAGCCACCACATTTCTGGACCAAAGGAAGTCCAGAAAAATATCTAGAACCAAGAGGCCAGTCTTGGCAGTAATGGAGGGGCAGGGGGAATTCTATGGTTTCTACTCTGCTCTCCTTGCTTCTCCACATCACCCATCACTCACCACCCAGAACCTAGCATAGTGCCTGGCACATAGTAGGTGATCAGTGATAGCTTGGTGTGGCATAGAATTATGTCTGCTCATTGTCTTGTACGGTGTCGTCTCTCTTAATCCTGTTTTCTTTTTTCTCTCTCTCCCAGTTTGTAAATATTTCTTTCCCTCTGCCTCATTGAATGGCTAAAAATGTGGTTGAGGAGAAGGAGGAAGAGAAGGAGAAAGAGGAAGGAAGGAAGGAAAGAAGGAAGGAAGGAAAGAAAGAAAGAAAGAAAGAAAGGAAGGAAGAAAGAAAGAAAGAAAGAAAGGAAGGAAGAAAGAAAGGAAGAAAGGCTATGTATTCTATATTTGATTCTTGCAGTGTTCCTAGCTCTTTGGTAGCTCCGACCCCAGGGCGTATAGACCTCTCTGGTGGCAAGCATTCCTTTTTTTTTTTTACCCTTTCTCTATAGTCTTAGATGCTCTCTAGCTCCTATGTGGGGTGAGGGGTATGCCAGCTTAGCACAGGGACATTTCCCCACATGGCTCATACTGGGGAAGTTGATAAGGGAGCAGATCTAGGCTGAAAGAACTGAGTACTGGGCAGCTTTGTTGGAGGCTGGGAGAGGAACCTTGAGCCTGGGGAGCCGAGACAATGATTTAGGTCCTGGCAGTCAAGCGTGAAGGTAAATGGCCACATTTCATCGTTGGAAGGTTAGCCAGAGGCTGCCTGCCCCTCTTCTCCCTGCTCCTCATCCCACCCCACCCCCCTTCACCTACTAGTTTCCTCCCAGTGCGAGGAGGGAACAGGCAAAAGGATGGGCAGAGAACCTTTGTTTTTATCTGTCAGGACCCAACCCCCACGCTACCTCTTCCTCCTCCCCCCAAACCTAGAATCATTTTAATTGAAGAGTATTGTGGGAGCACTGAGGGTGTGAGCAGAGTGACTGGAAAGCTCCCCCATGAAACCTACCTTCTTGCTTGTCCCTCCCATCTTCTTATTCAGAGATCCACCTCCAAATCTGGACCAGTAAACAAAGAGACTCCTAAGCTAATGAGTCCAGCACTTATCTGCATGGCTATATTGCAGGGAGAAATAGGACCAACGCTTGGCAAAATAATATTGACAAAATTTTTCTCTGATTCACCCCAACCTTTTTCTGGGCAATTTCCTTTCATCTATGACTCTCCTCTCTCCCTTGATTTTGTTTTTATATTCTGCCCACCAGCACTTAGTGCCCTCAGGTGCCTTCACAGATCTGGAACTAGGACAGGGTGACTGGAGCTTTGTACCAGGGCAATGAAAACGACATTTGCAGTCCTTTGGCAGCTGGAAACAATGAAGCTTTGTAACTAATTCGTAATAACATTATTTGAAAAGTAGGAAACTACCAGGTTGTGAACTAGGAAAAGTTCTTCCCCTACTCTATGTACTCTTAAGAAGGTGTCTACTGTATTTCACCACATGATCATTGCAGATTTTATGCCATTTTTTTTTTGTAAAAAGATAGGGTGCGACCATTATGTGAAGCTTTAAAGATTGTGCTGGTATTATGTACAAATCATTTTTTCACTAAACTGTCTTTGGTGCAAGATTTAAATGCATAGAATACTTGTGAATATATGTTAAAATTGAGAAGCATTACCATATCATGTGATTTACTTATGACAGTTTTGCCCGCAGCTCCCCTTGTGCCTACGGCTCTCCATTGGGTTGAGTGACAGTACTGTTAGTCTTGCAGAGCACTGAACAAACTTTGAAAGTTGGCTCTCGGAAATATGCTGACAATGTGTGTGCTCTAAGAATTCTAGGCTCGTGGTTCACACTGCTCGAGAGATAAATGCATACCTATATGGCACGGGTGAACACATTGCTGCTCTGTTTACCTTTTAAGTGGCATGAGAAGCAAAATTATACCATGTGATGATTACATGATGAAAGGTTATAAAGCAATTTTTGGGCTGGGGAAAAACCCAAACCCCACGCAGGGTATGATGATTATGTGTTGAAACGCATATTTTCTTGTCATGAGGCAGTATCCTAACCCACCCCCAACTGAGGGCACTTTTTGTTACAAGCTCTTGGCACAAAAATTCCTCATTATGGTCCTCCTTTCTCCCCTCTTTTAAAATCTAAACTAGGAGAAAGATCTGATAAACTCACTCACACCGAAGTGTAAACGTCTGATAAAGGAGGAGGGGGAGAAGGAAAAAGGAGCAACAGAAGAAGGAACAAGAAGGAGAGAGATAGATTATTTGCATTTCAACATGGGAAAGAACTGAAAAAATACCTCTGATCGTAGGATTAAAGTATTTCAGGCAGGGTGAGTTACAGTGACACAAATTTAGTGCTAGGAAGGACCTGAGAAGTCATATGACTATAAGTTCATAGATTTGTCCCGGAAAGGATGTTAGAGGTCATTGCGTCTTCATTTTATGGATGAGAAAACAGACCCAGAAAGGAGAAGTGATTTTCCTACAGTCACACAGATTTTAAGTGTCTGAAGTGATTCCAACCAGGGTTTTCTAGACTCCCAAGCCCAGCCCTCTATCCAGGATACCAAATCAACCTCCTCCTTTTATATAGGAAGGAGCTCAGCCAAGAAGAGATGAAGAGATTTACCCAAGGTCACATCCAGACCAAGTAGTGAGAAACGATTTGAACTCAGGTCCTGGGTAGAAAGGAACATATGAGACTCCAGGGAATCTACAATTCACGTCCAGACCCAGATCATTGCCCCTCTTTCTTATGCTCAGACTGAAGGTATAACTTAAAGGTCTAATCATCACAGGAGGAAGAATAGAATTTTATAACCTAGAATCATAACAATAACATTTATATAGTACTTACTATGTGCCAGGCTTTGAGCTGAGCTCTTCAAAATGATTGTCTCATTTGAGTGTCACAACAGCTCTGGGGGGTAGGTGCTATTATTATCCCCATTTTAGAGATGAGGAAACTGAAGCAAAGTTTAGAACTCAGGTTTTCCTGACTCCAGGTCTAGTGCTCTATCCACCATGTTATCTAGCTGCCTCCTGTCATATACACACTGATTGGAATGTTTTAGAGAAGTATGAATAACCTTTGCAAGCTTCCTAGTGTAAGACAGTTTCATTCTGAAACCCAACCAGGTGAAGGCTCAGACCCTGTAAAGCTAGGCCACCATGTTTGGCTGGGCCCCATACATCTCTCCTCTTTCTAAGTTCACCAGCCTACTCTTCCTTCCATCACATTTTCCTTTCTCCCCTCTTTTAAAATCTAAACTAGGAGAAATCACACATCACACATTCCATCCCAACACTTAGCACATAATAAGCACATAATAAATATTTCTTGATTGACTGACCTCCCGGGTGATCTGACCTAGCTCATCGGTGGACTGATAACAGATGCCATGTCCCACTCAATAATCCTTAGCAGATCTTACTTCTTTGTCCCCCTTCCTGGTAATTACTAGAGCAGTGACCATATCATGACATACCTCCAGCATCATGTTACAGGCATGACCCAAAAACATACGGTGGGAGAAATAAAGAACACCACCCACAGAATTTGAAGGTAGAGGACCTGAGTTCAAGTGCATATCTACCAATAGATAATAATCTATGTGACCTCAAATCTGTGGACCTCAGTTTCTTCATCTATAAAAATAAGGGGTTGAATAAATTGACCTCTAAGGTCCCTCCCACTGCAGAATCTATAAATCTATGACATACTGTTTATTCTAATTGGGGTTACCAAAATTAAAACTAAAAAGGCACCAAGGTGGGATACAGCAGTTAAGAAGCACCTGAATTTTCTCATGAACTGTGGGCCGAAGGGGTTAAATTCTAAGAGCAGGGGATTTGGAGTCTGAGGAACTGAGTTCAAGTCCTGGTTCAAATACTTTTTTTCTTCTGATTGACATCAGCTCCCCCAAATGATTATTAATCTTGAAGGGCAGGGACGATTTCATTTTTGTATTTGTATCTTCAGTATTTAGTACTTTGGTGCCTGCCATATAGTAGGTGCCAAATTTCCTTTTAATTTTATTTTGAATTTCAACACGCATTTTTTCACATCCACAGCAGAGCGTAAAAGAGGGTTGAATATGAAATCATGAGTCTACATGTCATCTCACTTGTTTTTTAGAAAAAATATGTACTAAATTCTATACATTATTTTAAACTCTGTCCTGCTTGTCTGTGCTTTCTTTGGAAATTACTTCTGTTCTCTTCCATGCATTTAATTTTCCCCCCAATAATCCTCTTTTATTGGCATAACTATCGCTGACCCCTTCCTTCCTCATTAAAACAGAGAGGAAAACAACTCTTTATAACAAATATGCATAGTCAAGCAAGATGACTCCATATCACGGCCATGCCCAAAGATGTTCATCTCTGTACCTTCGGTCTATCACAGTAGGACACAATTAATGCTTGTTGAATTGAATTATGTAAACTTGAATTGAATTATGTAAACTTGAGCAAGTTGCTGTTCTTATTGAGGCCTCAGTTTCCTTTTCTGTAAAATGAGATTTGACTAGATGACTAGATGAAGGATTAGATCCTTGAGTGAGTAGCTATAATCATTCCCAATGTAGAAAATAACTGACTTAAAAGCTGGCAATTTTCTGTTGTCTACATTTTCTTCTTTATTTATCACAACTGCTCTGTGAAATACTATAAGTATTATTTCCCATTTTATAGATGAGGAAACTCATCTCGGTTTGCTCAGCCATACTTCTAGTAAGTGTGAGAGAAAAGATTTGAACTCATCTCTTTGGACTCCAAACACACAGCCACTATATCGTTCTGCCTGGAAGTATCTGACATTCTTCAGAACACCAAGAACCATTCCTTGATTCAGCAATACCACTACAAGGGCTGTATCCCAAAAAGATCATAAAAATGGGAAAAGGACCCACATGTACAAAAATGTTTATAGCAGCTCTTTTTGTGGTGGCAAAGAATCGGAAATTGAGGGGATGCCCATCAATTGGAGAATGACTTAAGTTGTGGCATATGAACGTAATGGAATACTGTTGTGCTATAAGAAATGATGAGCAGGTAGATTTGAGAAAAACCTAGAAAGGCTTACATGAACTGATACTGAATGAAGTGAGCAGACCCAGGAGAACATTGTATACAGTAACAGCAACATTGTACAATGACCAACTTTGATAGATTTAGCTTTCCTCAGCAATGCAAAGATCTAAGTCAATTCCAAAAGACTCATGATGGAAAGAGCAAACCACATCCAGAGAAAGAACTATGGAGTCTGAATGCAAATGGAAGCATACTATTTTTTCTCTTTTTTTCTTTCTCATGGGTTTTCCTTTTTGTTCTGATTCTTCTTTCACTAATGTGGAAATATGTTTAATATGATTGTACATGTACAGCCTACATCAGATTGCATACTGTTTTGAGGAGTGGAGCAGAGAAGGAGGGGGAAAATTTAGAACTCAAAATCTTATACAAGTGAATGTTGAAAACTAAAAAAAATAAACCACCAAGAACTGCCTTTTGTTGCAGTAGGAAGGCTCTGGTGATCACCCTTGAACTGATCCTAGACTCCCAAACCCTGTTTTCTGTTTCCTCTGATATGATCTCTATCCCCCTCCTCCATTTCCCCACTTCCAATAATCTTGAAAGTTCCTAGCTCCAAGTGAAGCCAAAACAAATGCAATCTACAATTGAATTGTCTGAGTTTTTCAAAGCTTATTACACACACACACACACACACACACACACACACACACACACACACACACACACACACAAACACACAGATACACACACCTATGTACCCTTGGAGGAAAGAGATGCATCAAGAGAAGAAGGAAGGAAGGAAAGAAGGAAAGAAGGAAGGAAGGAAGGAAGGAAGGAAGGAAGGAAGGAAGGAAGGAAGGAAGGAAGGAAGGAAGGAAGGGAGGGAGGGAGGAAGGAAGGAAGGAAGGAAGGGAGGGAGGGAGGGAGGAAACAGTTCAAGGGAGAAGTGGATGTGATGTGTGATTAGCTAGGACAGAGGGAAAAGTCTCAGAAGTGGCAGACAGAAAGAGGGGAGAAATGGAGAAACATGGCTTGGACAAAATGCTGAAATCAGGATTGGGGGACACTGCCCTGTCCTTGGGCATAAATGTCAGCAGCACCTCTTCCTTAACAGAGATGATGACAGTCCTAGAGGAAAGAGGGAACTTCAGGAACACTCAGAAGTCTTCCTAATAGACTTTTTTTCAGTAAGACAGGTGAGTCGCCCTCTGCTATTTTGAATTAAAGTGACAACGCCAGAGCTATGGACCAGACCAGTGCTCTGGAATCAGGACACCTGGGTTTGAATCCTGCCTCTGACATTACTACCTGTGTGACCTTGAGTGAGTTATTTAACCCCTGGGTCTCAGTTTCCTCATCTGTAAAATGAAGAGGTCAAAGTGGATAACTTCTAAGGTCTGTTCCAGCTTCAGATTAATAATCTGATGATTTTGCTACTTGTGTTACCTTAGGCGAATCACTTAACTTTTCTGGGCTTCAGTTTCCTCACCTGTAAAATAAAGGAGCTGGACTAGATCAGGAATTTTTTTAAAGGTTTTTGTGTCATGGACCCCTTTGGCAGTCTAGTGAAGCTTATGGATGCTTTCTCAGAATAATGTTTTAAAACTCAAAAAATAAAATATATAGGATTACAAGGGGGAACAAATCATATTGAAATAAAGATGTAATTTTATCTCCATCCAAGTTCATGAACTTCCTGAAGTCTTTCTCTAGGTTAAGAACCCTCTTGATATGATGGAAAATGCTATCTACATCCAGAGAAAAAACTGTGGAGTCTGAATGTAGATCAAAGCATGCTATTTTCTCTTTTTTATTGTTTTTATTTTTTTTTCTTGTGGTTTTCTCCTTTTGTTCTGATCCTTCTTTCATAGCATGACTAATGTGGAAATACATTTAACATGATTGCACATGTATAACCTATATCAGATTGCTTGCTCTCTTGGGAAGGGGGGAGGGAGAAAAATTTGGAACTCAAAATCTTACAAAAATGAATGTCGAAGACTATCTTTATAGGTAATTGGAAAAAATACTATTAAATGATAAGTGTAACACACACACACATACGCACACACGCCCCCTTTTGATAGATTCTAAAGTTCCAATCAGTTCTGAATCTATGAGCCTGTGATGTGATCACTTACTCGACTTTGGGGAACACAATTCACCCCTATCGGCCTCGGTTTCCTCATCTGTGAAATGAAGAGATTGCAGTAGATGGACCCTAAGGTCCCTTCCAGCTCTACATTCACCTTACTACTTGAGTGATCTTAGTGAGGTCTTGAGACCTCAGTTTTCACATCTGTGAAATGAAAGAGGTGACCTAGATGGTCTCTCAGGTCCCCTCCAGATCAAAATCTGTGATCTAGTGACAGTTTTGCTGACCAACAGGTTATGGTCTCAGGGGAGGTGGCAGAAGGGAAAGATCAAATACGTGACAGGAAAGAGCAGGGTCTTCTCTCAGGAGCACTGGAGACAAAACTCTGAAATGCCAAAGGCTTCTCTATGGATCCTAGTCCTGAAAACAGAGATGAATAGGATACTTGTGACCGATTCCTTAGTGCAGGCCTTGACTGCCCCAGTACCTTCTGGGGAGATGGGGAATCTGACAGTTAACCCTCCATTTTCTAAAGTAATGGAATGGGAAAGAATGCTCTAGATAACTGAAAACGGAATAATCTAAAAGTCATTCCTATTTGGTTATGGAATATATAAAAGTCAAGTCAAATCAAGTATCTATCAAACTTCTACTATGTGCCAGACATTGTGCTAAGGGCTAGGGATATAAAGAAAGACAAAATACAGTTCCTGCCTTCAAGAAGCTCACAGTCTAAAGAAAGAGACAACATGCAAACAACACGTACAAACATGATATTTTTTGTTGTTCAGTCACTTCAGTCATGTTTGACTCTTCGTGATATCATTTGGGGTTTTCTCAACAAAGATACTAGGGTGCCTTGCCATTTCCTTCTCCAGCTCATTTTACAAATGAGGAAACTGAGCAAAAGATAAATTGGAGATAATTTATAGAGCGAGGGCACTAACATTAAGGGGGATCAGGAAAGGCTTCTTGTAGAAGGTGGGATTTTAGCTGAGACTTGCAGGAAACCAGGAAAGCCAAGAGATAGAGGTGAGGAGGGAAAGCATTCCAGGTTTGGAGCATAGGCTGTGAAAATGCATTGAGTCAAAAGATGGAGTGTGTAGAGGGAAGAATATCAAGGAGACCAATGTCACTGGATTATAGAGTCCATGGAAAAGGAGTAAAGTAGAAGACTGGAAGAAAGGGTAGGTTATGAAGAGTTTAGAATTATATTTGGTCCTGGAGGTGATGGGGACCACTGGAGCTGATTAAAATGGGAGGGGTATTGTTAGATGTGCACTTTAGGAGGATCATTTTGACATTTGAATGGAGGATAGACTGGAGTGGGGAGAGACTTGAGGCAGGAAACCCATGGACAGGTTATTGCAATAATTCTAGTCTGAAGAGACAAGGGCCTATATCACTGTGGGAGCAGTATCAGAAGAGAGGAAGGGGGTATTTATGAGAGAGGTTATAAAGCTAGATTTTTTTTGTCACCAGCTTTTCCTGCCTAATTACATTTGATTCCTAATTACATTCGATCAAGGTTTGATCCAGGTTAGTAGGGGTAGGATGAACTGCCTTTTCAGGGTGCATGTTGGCTTCATAGGATCAAAGATTTAGAGCCGGAAAAAATTTTAGAGGCCATTAAGTCTAACACCTTTATCTTACAAATGAGGAAACTGAGGCAAGAAAGTTATGATTTGTCCAGGGTCACAGGGCTGAGGCCAGACGTGAACTCAGATCTTTTTGACTGTATGTAGTCCAGGGCTCTGTCCACTGTGTCATCTAGTTGCCTCCATTGGATATTAGAATCCTCCTGTATTCCACTCTGTATTACATGACTCCTATGGAATCTCTATCTGCTTGTAGGAAAATGCTCTCTTTCCTCCCCAGTGCCTTCCTATCTTCCTGTCCTGAGTTTTCATCAATTTAACAGACCCAGCTCCTTGACTCCTACAGGTTAACTGAGATCATCACTACTGTACTATGGTAGGGGGGTTCTGTCATCTCCCTGGCTTTTTGGGCCAAAGTTTGGTCAAACACCTTTTTTTCTTTGGTTCTTTGGAAAAGACTGGAATTTCTCAGACAGAAAGAGCCCAGATGCAATAGTCAGGAGACATGGGCTCTCCTTCCATCTCTTCCACTAAGCAGCTGATCTCAGGCAAGCAACTCCCTTTTGCTATTCCATGGACTTTAGGCAGAGGTTCCTCCATGGCTCTGGCTGTGGTGTCAAGGACAAAATAATATTTAAAAAATATTTTTATTGATATCTTTTGTTTTGATTTCATTTAAATTTTCTCCTCTGTTACTCCTCCTCTCTGTTCCTAGAAAGCCATTCCTGTTTTCTTTTTAAAGAAAAAGAGGAATAAAAGAAAAAAAGATGAGCAAAATTGATCAATATATTAAAAAATCTGGTGACATATGCAATTCAACAAACATTTATTAATGACTATTATATGCAAAATGCTAACTTGGTTCTGGGGATATAGAAGGGGAAAAACAGTCCACGTCTTCAGGTAATTTGCATTCTACTAGGGGTGGGGTGAGGGTTGGTACAACATATACCCAGGCAAGTAAATACAGTTTAATACAAAGCAATTTCAAGAGGGAGAGAGTGGTGATAATTACAGGCAGAAGAACAGGAAAGGCATCATGTAAGAGGAGAATCCTATTAGTCAGAGATAAAAAAGTAGCTAATTCCAAAATTGTACAAATGATTAAAAGTAGGAATCAGAATGTAGTCTACAGAAAACAGTTACAGGAGAAGTTTTGTTGTGAGGAGTCGTGGAAGGGGAGTCCTATGGGTAAGATTAGGAAGATGGCTGTCAAGAGGCTAGAAGAAGTAGCCAAGTCCATAGTAGTAAAATTTCAGTTTTGGAGGAGCCAGACACAAGAGTCAGGTCCTATGTAGTAAGCAAGACAGTCCCTTACTTGAACAGAGATGAGGAAATAGAAGATGAACAAGAACTTAAGTGTGTCAGAAGCCATATGTAGAGAATCCAGGGCAAGCATGGTTCCCATGAGATTCAAGGGCTAGGAAGGAAATAATCAGAAATCAGGCTAGAGTGCAAAGAAACCAAGTATCCAATTTGAGTGTGGACAAAAGGCACTTACAGATGATTTGCCTCTCTCTGTGAGGTGAGTGTGCTCGGACGCTTTTAAGGCTGGGAGCATGATGGTAACGCTAACTTTCTTGTTCCTGCTCCTGAACTTCAGCTGTGGACAGCTCCTGGCCACCTCTAGCATTTTATGCAAGGATACTTTCCCTTAACCTCCCCTTGCCCTTCCTCCTCCCCTTCCCCCCTCCTTTCTCCCCTCCCCTCCAATCTTTGGTTTTTTTCCTCTGTAATATGAACTTCAGCTGTGGACAGCTCCTGGCCACTTCTATGCAAGAATAAAGACTTTCCCTCAAACATGTCTCCGCACCCCCCATCTTTGATGTCAGTTTCTTTCTCTCTAAAGTGAAAAACATGTACTAGATTGGAGGTTAGCAAACTTTTAGGGGAGAGGAACCATTTTGGGGTAGTATTTTTAGAATATAACTTTGTGAAAAGGACAATATGTTTTATGCACTGTGCAAGAAATGTTGTTAAAAAGATCATCCAGGAAACATGATCAGAAAAGGTGGGCTAGTCATCTGTTGAGAGCAAGGGATAACAAATGGGCAGCCTGAATGCTGCTCAGGTACCCACTGAATGTTAAAAGACCTCAGGCAAGGTCTTTCAGAATATTGGGTACATAACATAGATCTTCTACAGAGGATTTATGGGAGGACATGGACAAGAGTTGCATGGGATGAGAAAGTGGAGATGGGTTGCCATCTGCCTAGTTGAAGGAAGCACCTCCATTGAAGAGATCACAATGTACTTAAACTATAAAGGGTATAGATTTATTCATTTTTCATCCCAAAGAGGCTTGATGCCGACTTCCTCTACACTAGCTCATACACTCTTATTATTTTGCTATATGTATCTTATGAGAAGCAGCATAACATAGAGAGCCAGCCTCAGAGTCTGGAACACCTGGGTTCAAGTTCTACTTCTGACGCATGCTAGAAATGTGACCGTGGGCAAGTTTCTTAGTCTCCCCAGGCAACTCTCTAAGACTGTAAAGTTGGAGAGTAGTTGAGGATCCATATTGGGAGATCCCTTAACAATGAAATTACAGATAAGAAAATAAGAAAAAGACAAAATGGCAACTATTATTTCCTGAAGGCCTCTCAATCACACAGGAAATAGGGAGAGAAGGACATATGATAGCAATAAATATATATGTATATATACATATATGAATATAAATAGTTCTGAGGACATGTTATAACCATATCCCATTAACATATCCCATATCCCATTAACACATTAGTATGATGATATCAGATTAGCTATCACCTTGGCATTATAATAATATCTTATATTTATCTAGTATTTTATAGTTTACAATGCACTCTCCTCAGATCATTTTGTGAAGCAGGTAACATAGATATTATTATTTGATTTTTTTTAACATATGAGGAAGCTGAGGCCCAGGCAGGTTAACTGATTTACTACTATAGCTAGTAAACAGGAGAAGTGAAATTTAAATTCTCATCTTCTGATTCGAAGTACTGTGTTTTTCCTCTAAGGCAATAGAGGTAGGAGGATGAGAGAAGCTTCATTGCTAACAGTATGAGTTTTGGGGGTGTATGTGGAGGAGGTGGTGTGGTGGTATGTTGTTGTTCCATTGTGTCCAAATCTTTGTGAGCCCATTGCTGTTTTCTTGGCAAAGATACAGTAATGGTTTGTCATTTCTGTCTGCAGCTCATTTTATAGATGAGGACATGGAGATAAACAAGGTTAAGTGACTTGCCCAGGGTCACACGGCTAGTAAATATCTGAGGCCAGATTTGAACTCAGGAAGATGAGTCTTCCTAACTGTAGCCTTTGTGTTCTATCCACTGTACCACCTACCTGCCTGGTGGGTTGGTCTACAGGGCAGAATAGGAATGACCTCTAAGAAAAGGCTGTGCAAATGAGGTGCTGAAGTGGGGGGGGGGGTTCTGTGCTATGTAAAATGGGATGGGGAGATGAGGGAGCATAAGCTCTAGACCCAAGCTTCATTTGCATCTAAGGCTAGGAATTCACTGTGGGTAGTAGCTAAAGCTAAGGTACGTGGGCATGAAAAAGAGAGTCAATAAACATGTATAAGCTCATTTGTTTATTTGGAAGGGAGGAAGCCCAAGAACATACTTAAAGTTGGAGGGGCAGGGTGCTCAAATGGACCATAAGCTCTAGGACTGTGTGATGTCCAAAGTCCTTTTCCTCTAGCACTATGGTTTATGAATATTTACTTATGAATAAATAAAGGAAAAAGTAAACAATAAGTCCAATCAAACTTAAAAGCATATGTGTACAGAGCACAGTCACTTTTTTCTAGGATAGCCACAGTCCAAACACAGATTGGCTTGGCTGGCATGACTTACAGGGTACTCTCTGACTCTGATCATATTTTTTGCTTTACCCTTTCTAAGGAACTGTTGTTGAGGAAGTCATTTACTACTCTTCATTCCAAAGATTCCTTCCCTGGACTTTAGATCATTCTTTGTCATCCAGATGACTGCCTGTGAGTCATCTTTCACCATTCTGGAGGGCTCTTTGCTTCTGCTTTTCCAAGTCTGTCCCTGACTATATCTACTTCTTTACTACTACTACAACTACAACTACAACAACAATTGCTACTACTACTACCACCACCACCATTTTAACAAACATGAACATTCCAATATACAAAGAAAAACAGAAAAGAGGGGGGCATATGAAACTGTGAACCTTTTTTTAGGAACAGATGAAATGAGATAACATGTATATAGCACTTTGCAAACCTTAAAATACTATACAAATGTTAGCTATTATTATTTTAAAAGTATATTACATTTAACACAAATAGTAATAAAACTGCTCTACTTATCTGGGTCCTTCTCTGAACTTCCTCTTTTATATGTATTTAAAAAATCTCTCTCTCTCTCTCTGTCCATCTATCTATCTTTCTTTACCAGGCTGGAAGTGCAGTAACCACTCAAGGCCTCATCTCAATACTGATTAATATAGAAGCTTTAAGCTACTTCATTTTTTCTGAACTGGGGTGGTTCACTCCTCCTTGAATAGCTTGGTAGCCCTCTGCTACTGAGGCTTACCATAATGGTGCTGGGTTTAGTTTGGCAACCTGATTGCCTTTAGCCCTACTGTAGCTCAGAACTCCCTAACTCAATCAATCCTTCAGCCTCCGCTTTCCCAGTAGCAGGGACCACAGATATGTACCAACATATCTGGTTAGATCTTATTTTTATTCATATATTTTGCTTTTTCATCAAATTTATTTTTGAACATATCCCCTTCCAGGAAGCCAATCCTTCTAACCAAGGTTTTAAAAAGAAAGAAAAAAATGCAGTTCAATAAAACTAACCAAGACATTAACCGTGTCTGAAAGTATATACAACTTTCCACATCCTTAGTTTCCTACTTCCTCAAAGAAGAGAGGGTACATTTTCTTAATTCTTCTAACCTGGATCCACTTCTCTCTGACTAGGTCAATTTTACCTGATGCATATTCACTAGTTGATTATTAAGGCTCGTGCTACCCTTGGGTGATTCTCTTTTCATTTGCCTATTCTAGGTAAGTATCTTGGCCTACTTGTTAGCACAGTTGGGAAGGCAGTGTTTCCTAACTTCAGCGATCAGTGGAAGGAAGCACGGCTAGCTCTTTTCCTTTCAGGTAATCACCTAGTGGACTTCAGTAGTGAGGAACAGCAGATATTGCTGGTGTTGGATCCATAAATTGATCCATCATCATTTTGTGTTCACAGAGTAATGAAGTGAGGAAAGAGAAGGAACAAGATGGATCTTCAACACGATAAAAAATTCAGTTGCAGTTGTATTGAGTTCCTTTTTGGGGGTACTCTTTTGAAAAACCGTTCTTTTAGGAAGGCAAACTGCTGGGTGCGTCTCTTGGGTGTTTTCTTGGCCATTTTGGGTATATCTATAGCCATTAAGCAAATTGTCTGAAGCCATAAGGAACACCAGCGAGGGCTGGTGATGATCTAGAGCCTTGGGCATAGGTTTGCCTAAATAAACATTTCTAGGATCTTTTGCTTTTTTCAGAGTGTACCCAAGGTAGATATGGGATACTCTGTTGGTTAGTTATGTGGTCCAGGAAGCCAGGTACCATCAGCAGCATGATTTAGTGGAAAGACCATTGGGTCTGGGGTCAGAAGACCTGGGTTGGAATATTGATTCTGCCATTTCTTTCTTGGCTCTTCATAAAATGAAGAGTTAGTCCAGATGATCTCAAGGCCGCCTTCAAGCTTTAAATCCTATGATCCTTGATTTCTATCTCCATTATATCAGCTTCTTCCCATAGCTAGATACAGATTGCTGTTTCTCCATTTCATAGTTCTCACCTAGGTAGCTAGGTGGTTCAGTGGATTGAGCTCTGGGCCTGAGTCAGGAACACTTGAGTTAGGTTGTTGTGAGGATCTAGTAAGGTAATATACGTACAGTGTTTTATAAGGGTTGAACTTAAGTCATCTGAGAGGAATGGGTTCCTTTCCATTTCCAAGAGAACCCAGTTCTCTTGGGAGGTATTCACTCTAGTGTTGTTACTGTGCAGTCAAGATTTTGGAGAGAACTCACTGGTTCCATTAGATTGTAAGTTTCTCGAGGGCAGGGATTGTCTTTTTTCCTCTTTTTGTATCCCCAGGGCTTAGCACAGTGCCTGACACAAGCAGATGTTTAATAAATATTTATCCACTGATTAGTCCTTGAGGTCAGATTTCTTTCAGTCCTGGATCTGCTTTTGAAATATGCTGGAACAGTTCCTACTCTTTGACCAAGAGAACCCCTGCTAGGCTCGTAACCCAAGGAGGTCAGCTCTCATATATAACAAAATATTTAGCCTTTGCCCAGGCAATGAGCGCCTACTTGGTTTCCACTTTTTTGCTATTATAAAAGTGCCACTATGAATAAATTGTGGTATATGAAAGCAATAGCAGCTGATGTTTCTATAGTGCTTTAAGGTTTGCACTTCAGGTTAGCACCTTTTTGTAACTTATAGTTATAGAAAGTTGCCTAGAGGTCTGAGAGCATAAGTGGTTTTCTCAGGGTTTTCTCAGGCCTTTGGGTGTCAGGGCCAGGACTTGCACCTAGATTTTCCCAGTTCTGCCACAGGCTCTTTATCCACTAAGCCAAGGGGGTCCAGTAATTGATGCTTCCAAGTGAGGGCATTTCACCAACCTGCTCATCCTCGGGCAAAGACTAATATCTTCAAAGTAGGACTGGGAAGGGAATATAAACAGGGTCTTGGGCATGATAGAAAGAATACAGAGCACACAGTGGTCTAGGATTCTGAAACATGCTTCAGGGACAGGTAAGCTGGCTCAGCTTGAGAGAGTCATGGCATCTACAGGGGTCATGGTCAATCCTCGAGCAGAGAGTCACTGGGATATTTTATAGGGAGGTCAGCTATGGTGAGTCTGATTGATGCTTCCATCCCTGAAGTTACAAGCAAGCAAGTACCTTTTCAGCTAGGAAACTGAAAGGTTCTAGCCTGGAAAGTTCAAAGTGTGTCCTTCCAGACATGTAGGGTTGGAGTGGTTCCAGAAAAGAGGCAGAGGAGAAAAGAGAGAAGTAGTAGACAGGAGCAAGAGACATGACTGGAGAATAGAAAATCTGTTGGACAGAGAAAGACTAGGCTTTAAGAAAAAGACCGTAGAAATCTCCCCCTCCCCACCAGAATATACTAGTGCTGGAGTATTGTGGTGGGGAAGGAGGCATGTGGGGAAGAGGGTAAGATGTATTCCACAATTTTCAGGGACAGAATGTTTCTCTTGATTTGGTATTCTTTTTTTCTAATCAATTAGGTTTGTCTTTCTTTTCTTTTTTTTTT
>CM053626.1:205639171-205649896 GCA_028646595.1 Phalanger gymnotis
GTTGACTTCTGGCTTTATGTTTTGATCTTCCTTGTCAGCAAAGAAAGATTCCAAGGTCTGAGTCTGAATCTGAGTCCGTTTTCACTCCCTGTTCATGTTCCCAGTCAACTACTTGACCCTTGAGCTTTTTATGGGGGTATGACTGCTTGTAGAGTAGAGAGTACTTTGTTCCAGCTTAAGGGGCTGTGCTGCTGTTTTCAGAGCTACTTCTACACAGCAAACTCTGCCACAGCAGCACTCCTCCTCCCCCAAGAACCGCCAACCTGGACTGTGACCTAGATCCAAGCAGGCTCTGCACTCCTGCTCTGATCCACCATATAATTCCTCCCACAGAGTAGTCCTGGGGCTGAAAGCAACTGCAGCTCGAGCCCTGGAAGCAGCCCCAGAGTTGCACCACCTCTGCCACCCCCGGGGCTAAGGCCCATCTCGCATTCCTTTCACTCTAGCAGTTTTTCCACTAACCTTCTCTGTTGTCTTTGGCATTTGTGGGTTGAGAAGTCTGGTAACTGCCACAGCTCATTGATTCAGGGCCCTACTGCCTGTTCTTCCCAGATCTCAGTCTGGTTGGTCTTGGTGTGGCCTATGCTGGGCTGTGCTCCACTCTGCTCCTAGCCCATGTAATAGACCCTTTCCAGTGACCATCCAGGCTGTCCTTGGCTGGAGCCCTGCTTCCCTCTGCTATTTCCTGTGTTCTACAGCTCTAGAATTTGTTCAGAGCCATTTTTTTTACAAATGTTTGGAGGGATACGGGGGAGAGCTTAAGCAAGTCCCTGCTTCCCGGCTGCCATCTTGGCTCTGCCCTGCCCCTTGATTTGGTATTCTTGAAGAAGACAGTGGGAAGAGGAGGCAACAGACCCTACAGGGAACTTGAAGAGTCATTAGTTCTGTTCCTCCTGGGTTGAGAATATTCTTCCCAGACTAGTTCCCACACTGCTCCTAGACTGTCTTTCTTCTTTTCCCTCCTAACTGCTCAGCTATGAAAGGAAGGGCATGATCATGTACAAAGGGCAAGAAAGTTATACACAGAAGAGGGTAAAAAGGAGGTGTCCCAGGACAGTGATATGAGAGGGGCATGAGAGAATCAGGTACAGTAATCCTATCAAGGGATGGGAAAGAAGAAAATTCCACTTTATATATATTAGTCTTTATATACACCAGACTTATATATACTAGGCTTAAGAGCAGGAAGGGATCTAGTCTACCTCCACCTTTTAATTTTAATTTTTATAGTTCTGTTGATTCTTTCAGTTGTTGCAATGCAATATTTCTTCAATAAACTCTCATCCCTTTTAAAAAATATTTTATTTTGCCCCAATTACATGTTAAAACAATTTTTAACTTTTTAAAAACAGTTTTCAGTCACAAATTCTATCCTTCCATCCCTTCACATTTTCCTGAGATGGCAGGCAATCTGATATAGGTTATACATATGCAATCATATAAAACATTTTTATATTATTCATTTTTAGCAAAAAAACTCAAAAAAGTGAAAAATACTATGCTTCAGTCTGTATTCAAACAACATCAGTTATTTCTCTCAAGGCAAATAGCATGATTCATCATGAGTCCTTTGGGATTGTCTTGGATCAGTATATTGCTGAGAATATCTAAATCATTCACAGTTCTTTATTATACAATAGTGCTGCTGTGTATGCTATTCTCCTGGTTCTGCTCACTTCATGTAAGTATCAGTTCATGTAAGTCTTTCCAGATTTTTCTTTTTCTTTTTTCTCAATTTAGTATTTTATTTTTCCCCAATCACATGTAAAAACAATTTTCAACATTCGTTTTTAAAAATGAGTTCTAAATTCTCTCTCCCTACCCACCTCCCTCATTGAGAAGAGAAACAAATTGATATAGGTTATACACCTGTACTCATGCAAAACATATTTCCATATTAGTCATGTGCTAAAAGAAAACGTAGACCAAAATTTAAAAACCTAAGAATTATAAAATAGAAAATTATATTTGATCTGTATTCTGACTTCATCAGTTCTTTCTTTAGGGATGGATAGTATTTTTCATCATAAGTCCTTCAGAATTATCTTGGATCACTGTATTGCTGAGAATACTTAAGTCATTCATAGTTGATCATTTTACAATGTTGCTGTTACTGTGTACAATTTTCTCCTGATTCTACTCATTTATTTTACTCTGCATCAGTTCATGTAAGTATTTCCAGGTTTTTCTGAGAGCATCTAGCTCATTATTTGTTATAGCCAACAGTATTCCATCACAATCATATACCCACAACTTATTCAGTCATTTTCCAGTTGATGGGCATTTCCCTCAATTTTCGATTCTTTGCCACTAGAAAAGAGCTGCTATAAATATTTTTGTATATATAGGTCCTTTTCCTTTTTTTTTTTTAAATCTCTTTTGGGATACAGACCTAGTAGTGTTATTGCCAGGTCAAAGAGTATGCATGGTTATATAGGTCTTTGGGCACAGTTTACAATTGCTCTACAGAATGGTTGAATCAGTTCACAACTCCACCACCAGTGTATTAGTGTCTCAATACCCCGCCCCCCCCCATTCCCTCCAACATTTGCCTTTTTCCTTTTCCATCCTGTTAGCCAAATCTAATAGGTATGAGGTAGTATCTCAGATTATTTTAACTTGCATTTCTCCAATTAGTAGTGATTTAGATCATTTTCTCGTATGGCTATAGACAGCTTTGATAACTTCATCTGAAAACTGACTGTCCGTATTTTATCAATTGGGGAATGGCTCTTATTCTCATAAATTTGACTCATTTCTTTACATATTTGAAGAGATGAGGACTTTATCAGAGAAACTTGCTTCAACATTTTTCACTTTATGATTGCTAACTGCATTTCCCTCTAACCTATTCTCCCTCACCTCAATTTATTCTATTCTCTATCTCCTTTCACTCTGTCCCTCCTCAAAAATGTTTTGCTTCTGACTACCACCCCCGCAATCCACCCTCTCTTCCATGAGAACCTTCCCCTCTTCTTTTATCTCCTTCCCCTCCTACTTTCTTGCAGGGTAAGATAGATTTCTATACCCAACTGAGTATATATGTTATTCCCTCTTTGAGCCAATTCTGATGAGAGTAGGGTTTAAGCATTTTCTGCCACCTCCTCCATTTTCCCCTCCACTGTAAAAGCTCTGTGCCTCTTTTATGTCAGATAATTTACCCATTCTACCTCTCCCTTTCCTTTTCTCTCAGTGCATTTCTCTTTCTCATTCCTTAATTTTAGTTTTAAGATATCATCTCATCATATTCAACTCATATCTGTATCCTCTGACTATATATACTCCTTCTAACTTCCCTAATAATAAGAAAGTTCTTATGAGTTACAAGTATTATCTTCCCATGTAAGAATGTAAACAGTTTAACCTCATTAAGTGCCTTATGATTTCCCTTTCTTGTTTATCTTTTTATGCTTCTCTTGAATCTTGTATTTGAAAGTCAAATTTTCTATTCAGCTTTGGTCTTTTTTCATCAGGAATGCTTGAAAGTCCTCTATTTCATTGAATAATCACTTTTGCTGAGTTGGTGATTCTTGGTTGTAATCTTAGCTCTTTTGCTCTCTGAAATATCATATTCCAAGCCCTCCAATCCTTTAATGTAGAAGCTGCTAAATCTTATGTTATCCTGACTATGGCTCCACAATACTGTAATTATTTCTTTCTGACTGCTTGCAATATTTTCTCCTTGACCTGAGAACTCTGGAATTTGGCTATAATATTCCTGGGCGTTTTCATTTTTGAATCTCTTTCAGGAGACGATTGGTGGATTCTTTCAATTTCAATTTTACCCTCTGGTTTTAGAATTTCAGGACAGTTTTCCTTGATGATTTCTTGAAAGATGATGTCGAAGCTCTTTTTTGATCATGGCTTTCAGGAAATCCAATAATTTTAAAATGATCTCTCCTGGATCTGTTTTCCAGGTCAGTTGTTTTTCCAATGAGATATTTCATGTTGTCTTCTATTTTTTCATTCTTTTGGTTTTGTTTTATTGTTTCTTGATGTCTTATAAGGTCATTAGTTTTCACTTGCTCAATTATAATTTTCAAGGAATTATTTTCTTCAGTTAAGCTTTGTACCTCTTTTTCCATTTGGCTAATCTAATTTTTTTTTTCCTGTGGTCTTTTCTCCAGTGACTTTTGGTGTCTCTTTTTCTACTTGGCCTATTTTGTTTTTTAATTATTTTATTTTTCTTCAGTATTTTTGGTATTATTTTCTTCAGTATTTTTGTGCCTCTTTTATCTGTTGACTGTTGACTGTTTACCTATTAAGCTGTTGACTCTTTTTTCATTATTTTCTTGCATCACTCTCATCTCCCTTCCCAATTTTTCCTCTACCTTTCTTATTTGATTTTAAAAATCCTTTGTGAGTTCTTCCATGGCCTGAGACCAATTCACATTTTTCTTGGATGCTTTGCATGTAGGAGTTTTGACTTTGCTGTCCTCTTCTGAGTGTGTGCTTTGATCTTCCTTGTCACCATAGTAACTTTCTATAGTTAGAATTTTTTTTCTGTTGTTTGCTCATTTTCCCTACCTAGTTCTTGATTTTTAGCTCTTTGCTAAAGTAGGGCTCTGCTTCCAGAGTGGAGGACTCACTGTCCCAAGCTTCAGGGGTTTTGTGCAGCTGTTTTCAGAGATACTTCTAGTTTTTGCAAGGTGGTATGATCTAAGGAGAGGTGTGTTTACTCCTCTCCTGGCCTATGCTGTGGTCTGTGAGCAACCAGAGGCACTCTTTTCTGCCCTGGAACTGTGATGCCCTGTGGCTGCAAGCTCTGGTGTGCTATCGCTCCTCCTTGTCCTGGGACTACTAGCCATGACTGCAACCCAGATCCAAGTATGGGCAAAGCAAGAGAGACCTGTCTCCAGTGCCAGAAAAGAAACTTCTGTAATCTCCTTCTGACCAGTTGTTTGACCCCCTTACCGTCTGTGGGGTGAGAGCTCTGGAAGCAGCTGCTGTTGCTGATGCAGTCATTCCAAAGGCCTGCTTCTGGTTTGTGGGGGTCTGGTCTGCCCTGGTGAGGTCTGTACTAGTCTGCATTTCTCTCTCACCCAGGTGTGACAGACCTTTCTTGTTGAACTTCTAGGTTGTCTTTGGCTGGAAAAATTGTTTCACCCCATCCTTTTGTGGGTTTTGCCACTCCCAAATTTGTTTTTAGGGTATTATTTAAATGTCTTTGGAGGGGTTTTGGGGACGATTCAGTCAAGTCCCTGCCTTCTCCCCACCATCTTGGCTCCACCCCCCCAAACCCTCATCCCTTTTGAACAAAGAAAGATTGTTAAGCAAAACCAGCTGACATAGAGCTCTAGTCAGGCAGTATATGAAGCATTCTGTACCCATAGCACTCCACTTTTCAACTGAGACAAGGAAAAGAGATTTCATCATTTGTAATTAGAGGATAATTGGCCATTATACTTAATCAAAGTTCTTATGCCTTTTAGTGTGGTTTTTGTTTATATTGTTGTAGTCTTTGTGTACATTATCTTGGTTCTGTTTTCTTCCATCTACATTTACTTGTAGGAGCAGGGGATCAGATTGTGGCGGGGGCACAAAGAGCTCCCAAAACTTTCAACTCTCCAAGACCAAAGAGGAAGCATGAGCCAGGTCCAGGACCAGGGCAATTAACCCCACTCCCCATACTTCCTGTTTAAAGTCCAAAATCCAGGGCTAAAGTCCCCAGTCTTCTCCTCGCTTTCTTTCCTATGTACCTACCTCCTCCTTTCTTCTTCCCTCTCTGTAAATTTTAGGAGCAAGTGGTAAAGAACTGCCCCCAGTTACCCCAAAGAAGTGTGAAGATAATCAGAAGGCTAAAAGATAATTGGGTGAGCATTCCAGGACATCAAAGCATGCGACAGTAATAAAATCCATGTAGCAAATTCTCTTATTGGTTATGTCTGAAAATGCACATTTCATTCTATACTCTGAGTCTCCTTTTTAGTTAGGAGATGGGTAGGTAGCATACTTCTTTATTGGTCCTTTGGTATCAGAGCTGATAATTGCATTAATCATTTTCTATTCTTTCAAAATTGTTTTTATTTATAATGTTGCTGTTTTCATATAATTGTTCTCTTGGTTTTACTCATTTTGCTTTGTGTCAGTTCAACAGAGGACTTTCCAGTTTTCTCTGAAACTGTCCATTTGCTCATTTCTTATGGTGTAATAATATTCAACTGCACTGATAAACCATAATTTGTTTAACCGTTCCCTAACCTACCAACAGGTAGCTATTTTCTTGTTGTTGTTGAATTGTTTCAGTTGTGTCCAATTCTTTGTGACCCCATTTGGGGTTTTCTTGGAAAAGATACTGAAGTGGTTTGCTATTTCCTTCTCCAGTCCATTTTACAGATGAGGAAACTGAGGCAAACAGGATTAAAATGACTTGCCCAAGGTCACTCAGTTAATAAGTGCCTAAGGCCTCATTTAAACTCATGAAGAGTTGAATCTTCCTGATTCCAAGCCCAGTGCTCTATCCACTGCACCACCTAGCTGCCCCTAGTTATTCCCTTAGCTTCTGCTTTTATGCTACTATGAAAAGAAGTACTATAAATATTTTTGTACATATGGGTTCTTTCCCTCTTTTTTTGATCTCTTTAGGGTATAGGCCTAGGAATAGTATCACTGGATCAAAGGGTATGTACAGTATAATGACTTTGGGAGCACAGTTCTAAAATTTCTTTCCAGAATGGCTGAACCAGTTCATAGCGCCTCCAATAGTGCATTAATGTGCTTGTTTTCCAGGGCATAATTTCTTTGCAATTTTACTTTATCTGTTCTTTAAACTATGTAATCTTAGGAACCTCTATATATAAATATAGGGGGTTGGCTGAATTAGGAGGTTTCCCAGATACAGGATGGCACTGGAACTGTTAAGTTTCTAATAATTTAGAGCTGTATTTCATATTACCCCTAGATCAATATTGAACTTGGGTTGATCCTGAGAGTTTCCTTCTGCCCATCGGGGTTTGGTAGGAGTGGGAAGCTGGCACACGCTCACTAGAAAAGACCTTCTGAGCAGGTGCACAGGAAAGGGTCTCTCTCACAGGTTAATTAATTAGGAAAGTGACAGTCTGCTTTTCTGTAGTAAGCAGGACATAAGCCAGGGGTGGGCTGCACTGATAACATAATACCTCAAATGTCACCTGGGGTACCCAGCCTGCACCAAGTTTGTCACAATATGCCCAAGCTGTCAATAGGATTGTAGGGTTAGAGGCTATGAACAGTTTTGTGACTTATCTCACATAAAAACAAATCAACTCCCCACCCCTTCCCTGTCCCTGCCCACTGTTTTTACAGAGGAGGCACAAGATGCTCTATCACCAGATTCGGAGATTTTTCTTTTTTCTTTTCTTTTCTTTTCTTTCTTTTATTAATATTTAATTTTTTCTAATTACATGGAAAAACAATTTTAAACATTCATTTAAAAAATTTTGAGTTCCAAATTCTCTTCCTCCCTTCCTTCCCCCCTCCCTGAGATGGTAAGCAATTTGATACAGTTTGCAATACAGATAGCAATTTGCAGTTATGCAAAATCTGGACATTTTCACTCACTGATCGCCATACCCAGAATATTCCTCCTTCTCATCTCTGCATCCTAGCTTCTTGGGCTTCCTTCAAATCCCAGTTAAAATGTCATCATCAACAATGATCTCTCTTAATGCTCGTGCCTTCTCTCTATTAATGGTCTCCAATTTGTTCTGTATATATCTTGTTTGTGCATAACTGTTTTCATGTTGTCTCCCCCATAAAACTCAGAACTCCTTGAGAACAGGACTGTCTTTTGACTTTCTTTGTCTCCCTAGCATTTAGCACAGTGCCCAGCATGTAGTAGGTGCTTAATAAATGCTTTTTGACTAACTCTCTTCCAACTCCTCACAACTAAATCTAACACCTCTTAGACAAAGCCCTTTGAGTCCCTGTATTTCAGCAAGATAACTCCATCTTTATTTCTTTCCCTTTTCTTTCTCTCTTCTTTCTTTGTCTCTCTAACCAATAACAGTGTCAGAAGTTACTGGCCCTGTTTTTCATTCCTAACTTGCTCTGATTTTGCAGTGATTCCTGCTAGATATGAACCCCATCTCAAGCATTTCAACATGTACTTGGGGAGGAGGGGTGTGTGTGTGTGTGTGTGTGTGTGTGTGTGTGTGTGTGTGTGTGTGTGTGTGTGTGTGAGAGAGAGAGAGAGAGAGAGAGAGAGAGAGAGAGAGAGAGAGAGAGAGAGAGAGAGAAAGAGATGCTGCAAGGAATTCCCATCTTTTAAAGGGAGAAATAAAAGTGGGAAAAACAGTGACACTTTTTCCCAGAATGTTGCCAAATTCAAGTACTCTTGGCTTCACTCAAAGAAGGGAAACCCCAGAACCCCCTTTCAAATTCCTGAGATGGAACAGACAGACAAAGATATAGGGATGAAGGAGCAAAGGAGCATGGGGGAAGGGGTAGTGTCAGGTAATAGGGAGTTATAGATTTGTAAAGAATCAATTGGGCAGAGACTCAGGGATAGAGGTGGACATAAATCAATCTAAGGGAGGGTAACAAAGCCACCCCAACATGACAAAGTGTGTTGAGGGGCTCCCTGCCTTTATCTTTCCATTTCCTTGTTCCCATATTAGTGGACCTGTCAAAGTATCTGCCTCTCTTGGGCCTCAGTATACCCTCCTGTCCCTGAAACCATAGAACTCTAGAGCTCTAGGGAACTTCTGAGATCATCTAGTTCAGAAGTTCTTAGCCTTTTTTGTGTGTCCTGGACTTGGGAGGCAGCCTTGGGAAGCCTATGGAGCCCTCCACAGAATTATGTTTTTAAATATGTAAAATAAAATACATAGTATTACAGAGGAATTAATTTATATAGAAATACAATTATAAAAATATATTAAAAAAAAACCTCAAGTTCACAGGCTGCAGGTTAACAATACTTGATCTAGTTAAGCTTTCATTTTAAAGACGGGACCCCAGAGAAATCGAAGTGTCCAAGGTCATGCATAAAGTTAAAGGCAGAGCCAGGCCCAGATGGGTCTCCTTTTGGTGGAGAGATGGATGGGGCAGCCTGGAGAAGGAAGTCAGACAAAAACTCTCTGACTCTCTGGGTTGGTAGGTAGGGGCTCCAACCAAAGAGGATGGGGGCATCGTACTCATCAGGTCTGATGGATGACCCCTTCCTCTACTCCCTCATCCACTTGTCTTTCCTGGGGTGTGCTTTCCTTGTCATCTATGCCTCCTCCTCCCTGTCCCCACACACCAGGACTGTCTTAATGCAGCAAATTGTTCATACACATGTAAGCAAATATCTTCTCAAATTATCTCTTATCGCCAAATGGGGCTCAATGCTCCCAGGCTTCAGGGCTGATGGTTGCCTTTCAATCTATCGGTGGGTTGGGGGAGGTGGGAGGATGGGGATTGGGGGGAGCGCCCGCCTGACACCAAAAATAAACAGGCTGAGCTGGGGAATGGTTGTCGCAAGGGGCAGAGAGAACTTGTCAGGCGGCGGGAGCGTGTGAGCCGGCAGGACGATAATGCGGCATGACACTTCTGAAATGAGCCGCCCGTTGCCATGGTGAGGAGCCAGGAGGGACCAGCTCTCCGGAGGCTGAAATAAAACATGCTTTAAATGATGTTTGATTAGAATTTAGATCATGTAACCGAGTGCCTCAGTCCTTCTCTTCTCTTCTCTTCTCTTCTCTTCTCTTCTCTTCTCTTCTCTTCTCTTCTCTTCTCTTCTCTTCTCTTCTCTTCTCTTCTCTTCTCTTCTCTTCTCTTCTCTTCTCTTCCTTTTTTTCTCCCTCTTTTCTTCTATTCTCTCATGCTCTCTTGTTCTTCCTCCTTACCTCTGCAAACACATATAAAGCCACAGACCTTTCCTCTCCTCCACCTTCTCTTGCTTTTTGGGGATCAATTTATTCCATCCAATTCAGCAAACATTTTATAAACTCCTACTGTGTGCACGGTAGAGAGACAACCTGGCATAGTAGATAACCAGCTAGCTTGAGTCAAGAAAGCCAGGGTTCAAGTACCGGCTCTGACACATACTGCTTTGTGACCCTGGACAAGTCATCTAACCTCCTAAGAGAGGGGTTCTTACCCTATTTTATGTCACGGAACCCTTTGATAATCTGGCAAAACCTATAGGCTTCTCCTCAGGTTTTTAAAGGCATAAAATAAAATGCTTAGACCAAAGGAAACCAAATTTTTTAAAAAGTTTGAGGACCCCCAGGAAGGGCCCCTGCTCTAAGACTATGAGTTGCAGGACTGTTGTTGATTTATATCAGGAACGTCTTCCTTATACTCACAAAATCACTGTTAGAAAAGAGGGGACATAAGAAATATGCTAGATGTCGGGGATGCAAAAATAAAATAGTCTGTGCCCTCAAAGCTTATATTCTACAGGGTGGCAGGGGAAAGGATTTGCAATACTTCAATACATCTGTGATTTCATCAATGTAAGTATAGTAATAATGATAACTGGCACTTTTATAGGGATAAGAAATGGATCTGTGAATTCAAACGTGCAGGACACTTCCAAGTGAGGAAACTCCTCATATTAGTGCAACTTGGTACCTTATTTGTAACTTAGAATCATAGAGAGTTGCCTAGAGCTCCGAGAGCTTAAATAATTTGCCCAGGGTCATATTGCTTTTGGATGTTAGATCCAGAACTTGAAATTTGATCTTTCCTGTTCTGCCACACACTAAAGAGTGACTGTCTCATATGACGTTTATATCAACACTTTGATATTTACCAAGC
>CM053626.1:205649996-205722450 GCA_028646595.1 Phalanger gymnotis
TTTCTCTGTCTCTATCTGTATCTCTGTCAGTATGTACATACATGCATTCGTATGTATGAATGTACATACATATATACTCAGGTCTCCTTTATTCTTAAAATGAAACAAAAAGAAAAGAAATCCCTTGACTCTGTTAGCCACTCAATCAAAACTTTGAAAAAGAGTCATCTAAACATTCTGCTTCCATATTTTCACCACCCACTTCCTCTTCAATTCTTACTGTATACTTTGACTTTTATCCCTAATATTCCCTCAATCCTACTTTCCCTCCCTTTGCTGAGGTGAGGGACCATGGAGCAGAGCATTGCCTATAACATCAGATTCTTTAATAAGTTGGTTAGTTTTGCAGAACTTTTTTTCTTTCCTTTTAAAAATAGTCCTTATTATAAGAGATAGCTCTGTGAGAAGCAATGGAGGGGGGAGGAGGATATAGTCAGTGGATATAAAAAGATAGATATCAATAGAATTATTTTAAAAAAATGGCTGTGTGAAATTCACTAATGATCTCTACATGATTAAATCCAGTATTGTTCTTCAGTTCTCATGCTCTTTGACCTCTCTGAGGCCTTTAACACTGTGGACCATCCCAACCCTTTTTTTTTTAAACATCCTCCATCCCTTGGCTTCCATGATATTGTACTCTCAGGGTTCTCCTACCTCTTTTCCTTTGTATTCTCTTCCATCTCCTCTTTCTTCTCCCATACTCAAAGCATAGGTCTCCTCCAACACTCTGGCTTTCTTTTCTCCTCTCTTTGCACTCTTGCCCATGGTGTTTTCATCCAGAGCCATGGTGACGATTTTCACCTTTATGTCTATGATGCCCAAGTTGTGCTCTCCCTACTAATGAGGTACTCCAGGTCCTCATTCCAGTTATCTGATGTATATTATATTACCTAAATGTCCCACCAACACTTCAAACTAAACATATCCAAAACTAAACGTGTTTCTCTTTGGGTCCTGGCCCCCAGTTGCTTCAGTTTTTTGCTGATGGTTCCACAATTTTTCTAGTTTCAAAAAGTGAGTCATCTTTAACCCTTCTTGCTCCCCCACTCCTTTATTCGATTAGTTGTCAAGTCAGTCTTAACATCTTTCAGATTCATACTCTTTCCTGTCCCTACTTCTATCAGTCTACTTCTAGTCCTCATCAGTTTTCAACTAGCCCTTTGTGATAACTGGAGTGTTAGACTCGAGGTCAAGAATACCTGGGTTCAAATCCTGCCTTACTAGCTTTCAACTTGGGCAAGACTTTGAGCTTCAGTTTTCTCATCTGTAAAATGAAGAGTTTGAACTAGATGGCTTCTAAGACCCATTTGGCTCTAAATTCATGATCCTCCTTCCTCCAATCTTTTCCCTTCCAATGTATCCCTTCATAAGAGTTCAATGATACAGGGAGCTCCCAGATAAAGGAATTTCATATAGTAATGTACTGCCTTTGCAACTTATAGTCTTAGAGCTGCCTAGAATATTGAGAGATTAAATGACTTGCCCAGGGTCATACAACCAGTATGTGCTGGAGGCAGGACTTGAACCCAGGTCTTCCTGTTTTTAAGACCAGCTCTCTACTCCTTGCCTTATACTGCTTTTCTAATCTTCATATTACTGCCTAAATAATCTTCCTAATGCACCACTCTGATGTTACTACTTTGCTTAAAAATCTGCCTACAAGATAACATAAAAACTCCTTAGTATGGTATTCAAGGCATCCTAAGCAAATACGTCTCCAACCAACTAACTATGCCAGCTTTATCTCATGCTTCTTTCCTGTTGTAGTGCACATTTCAGTCCACCTGGATTGACTACTTGGCATCACCTATTTTCCTCCTGCTTTTTCCTATTTCCCATTTCCAGCATGGAGTACACCACCCCCACTTCCACCTGAACAGCTCCACTTAGTGAATCCTTTCTTCTTTTAAGGTTCTATCTCCTCCATGAAGCCCCCTCTGTTCTTCCTCCCGCCATCCCTACCTGGCATGGATTTCTCCTTCCTCCATTTCTCAAAGCAATTTTGTTTGGTTCAGTACTTTGCACTTATCATGTTCCATTTTGTATTATTGTTTTTCAGTCATATCCAACTCTTCATGACCTTATTTGAGGTTTTCTTGGCAAAGATACTGGAATCATTTGCCATTTCCTTCTGCAGCTCATTTTTACAGATGAGGAAACTGAAGCAAACAGGGTTAAGTGACTTACCCAGAGTCACACAGCTAATAAGTATCTGAGGGCAGATTTGAATTTAGGAAGATGTGTTTTCCTGACTCCAGGACCAGCACTCTATGCATTATGGTGCCACCTAGCTGCCCATTTTGTATCATAGACTTGCACTATTTGTTCAAGTCATCTTTCCCCTTTAGTAGTGTGCTGGTAAATGTTTAACAACCAGCTCTCTGAAAACACAGACAGACTTTTAATTTTAATTTGAGTCGTTATCATCTTCTCTATTACTTCCTTAAGTCTAGAGTTGGTTGGTTGTTGTCTTTTGTTCTTGAAGAGGACCAAAATGACATCACTCTGCTAGAGTCAAGTTTCAATGTGTCCAACTGTGGCTGATCTGACCAATACAAGTTCAGAATTCTCTATCACAGGTTGGGCACAAATAGTACGTGTGAATATTTGGGGTGGATATTCCAAATCTGTGCATCCTGCGTTCCTTTGAGTTGTCTCAATTCTGCTTTGCTCATAAAGCATAGCACTTTCTCTGACGTGGGCATGCCACACTGAATGGTCCTGTGCCAGTGTCTCCCATGTCACACAATCAATTCCAAAGTTCTTGAATGAGACCTTGAGAGCAGCCCTATATGGCTTCTTCTGACCACCATGTGAATGCTTTCCCTATGTGAATTCTCCATAAAATAATCTTTTTGGCAAGCGTAAGTTTTGCATTCAAACAATGTGACCAGTCTATCAGAGTTGTGCTCTCTGAAGCAGAATTTGAATGCTTGGCAGTTTAGTTCGAATACAAACCTTGGTGTCTGGTACCTTATTCTGCCAGGTAATCTTCAGAATCTTCCTAAGACAATTCAAATGGAAGCGATTCAGTTTCCTGGCATGGTGCTGGTGGACTGTCCAGGTTTCACAGGCATACAACAATGAAGTCAGCACAATGGCTCTGTAGAGCTTCAATTTGGTAGTCAGCTCAATACCTCTCCTCTCCCATACTTTCTTTGGAGCCTCCCAAACACTGAGCTAGCTCTGGCAATGCATTTCTTAAGTCTAGACAATCAACAAAATAAAAAATCAAGCCCAGAATTTTCCAAGGTGGTGGTACAGTGGATAGAGCACAGGGGCTGGAGTTAGGAAGACTCATCTTCCTGAGTTCAAATCTGGCCTCAGACACTTTAAGATCTGTGACCCTGGGCAAGTCACTTAACCCTGTTTGCCTCAGTTTCCTCATCAGTAAAATGGGCTGGAGAAGGAAATGCAAACCACTTCAGTATCTCTGCGTAGAAACCCCCAAATGTGGTCACAAAGGGTAGGACACAACTGAAAAATGACTAAACAACAACTTTAGCCAGCCCCCATTAGATTGTAAGCTCCCTGAGGGTAAGAGCTCTGTTTTTATCCCTATCTGTATCACCCCCAGGACTAAGCATAGTGTTCAGCATATTCACTCATTCACTCTCAGACTACTTCAATGGTCTCCTAATTGGTCAGACCTCCACCCCTCAGAGGTAGGGAGCTGGACTAAATGATTCCTCAAGGTCCCTGCTATTTCTAGACTTTTGTCACTGACTCATGTTGAGGTCATGGAATATTCCCTTTTGGGGGTGGAGAAATGGTAACTTTCATTCCTCAATGAGAGGAGGTCATGGTGTAGTGGAGAGAGCACTGGCTTTGGAGTCAGAGAACTTGGGTTTGAAATCACCTTGGCTGCTTACTAAATGTGTGACTTTGGTGAAGTCCCTTAGACTCTCACTGAGTCTAGATTTCTTCATCTGCACAATGTTGGAGTTAGATTAGATAACTTGCACAGAAGTTTCCTTCTACCTCTAGTATTGTATGATCTTAGCACAGTGCCTGGCACATAGTAGGTGATTAATAAATGTTTATCAATTGACTGAATTGATTAATTTAAATATGGGTGAGATTCCAGCATCTGCTCTTCTTAACTCAAAGGATGAGGCAAATATCATCTAAGTATCCCCTAGTCAGAGCTGGAAATATTTACCTTCTTCAACGAATGACCTTCCTGATTACAAATGCTCCTAATATTGTCTTGGCAGGTGGTCTTTAATATCAGAACTTGGAGCTCTCTTGGTCTTCTAATTATGACCTTTTAGCTTTGGACTTTAATGAAATTTATGGAGGTAGACAGGTTTTGGGGAGCAGAGTAAATGGGACAGCTTTGGTGGGTGGGAGGCAGGAATGGGGAAAGGCTTTCAAAAGTCACGTGTCTTTGCAAAGTTCTTATTATCATATAAATTATTCATCTAGTTCTATAAATTATTCATCTACCTCTGCTCACTTCACTGTGCATCAGATCGTGTAAGTCTTCCCAGGTTTCTTTGAAACCAGAGGTCATGGACTCAAAGTGTAGAATAAAATAGATTTTTTTGGATAGACAAACTCAGGGATTTGTTTTTCTTGCCTATGCATATTCATTACAAGAGCTTTGTTTTTTTCTTTTTTTTAATGTAAGCTTTGGGATTTTGTGGGAAGGAAAGAAATAGATTTTTGCTAATTGAAATAAATTTAATAAAAATTTAAAAAGAAACTCTTTATAGAAAATGAGATAATCTATATGTATAAGGGCTTTAAGTAAATGCCATATGAGGATCACCTGAAGGAACAAGGGATTTCTGACTTAGAGAATAGAAGACTGGGGATGGGAGATGTAATATTGTTACTTGCAAGTATTTGGAGATTGGTCAAACAAAAGAGAGATTAAATTTTGTTTTATTTAGCTCCAGAGATCAGGAAAAACTTCCTATTAATGAGAGCTGTCCAAAAGTGGAATGAGCTGCCTTGGAAGACAGTGGGTTCCTCAACACAGGAAAGTTGCACCATTTGAAGAGGACATTATTTTTTAAGTATGGGTCTCTTTCCATTCTGAACTTCTGTAATTCTGTTAGTCCAGGGGTTCTTAATTTTTGTGTTTGTCATGGTCCCCTTTGGCAGTCTAGTAAGGTCTATAGACTCTTCAGATTAATATTTTTAAAGGTATTAAACAATATACAGATTACCAATGTAACTAGTTATACCGAAATATTTGAAATATTGACAAAAGAAGTTTACAGACTCCAAGTTAAGAACCTTAGTTTGGAGCAGGGGAAATTAATTTCTCCTTGATTAAGATTTACTGGTCATGACACTGAGAGGGACATATGCAAAGACAGAAAGTCAGAGAGACAAAGATTGAATGCGATACAGACAGAAGCACACACAGAGAGATATGTATAGAAATGGAAAGGGAAAACCTAGACAGAGAGATAGAAAAAAAGAGACAAAGTTTAAAAGTGTCAGAAACAGACACAGAGCTTGAAAGATAGGCAGGCCAACAGACATGTTGGAGATGGCCAAGGCCAGAGAGAGAGCCAGAAATGGAGAGATTACTGAGAAGCTTTCTTTCCCCCAGCTTCCCATTCTCCTTCCCCACTCTTACCCCAACTCCTCTGTTTCCTACTGTTGCAAAGGATGGGGGCTACTATGCTTAGGAGCCTTAGGGATTCCTCATTCCTTCCTCCCCCAATAACTGGAATAAGTCACTCAACAAGCATTTAAAAATCTCTCACTGTATGCTAGATAAGCCTTGGAGATACTAAGAAAGGCAAAACTTTTTTTCTTTTAGTCTTTTGGGGAAGATAGCATGAGAACATTTATATTCGAACAATATATAAAGAGCTTTAAAGTTTACAAAGCATTTTGCAAATATTATTTCATTTTATCCTTACAACCCTGAGAGGTAGATACTGTTATTATCCCCATTTTACAGATGAAGATATTGACTTCAGTTAAGTGTTAAATGACTTGCCCAGGGTCACATAGCCAGTGTCTGAGGCTGGATGTTAACTCAGGTTTTCCTAACTCCGAGTTCAGCTCCCTTTCTAAGGCATCATCTTTTTGTTCTGTATCTCTACTGATGCTCTCTCCCTGAGGCCTATCCTTTATAACAGAGAGAGTTTTATTGAAAGGAAGAAAGAAAGAAAGAAAGAAAGAAAGAAAGAAAGAAAGAAAGAAAGAAAGAAAGGAAGGAAGGAAGAAAGAAAGGAAGAAAGAAAGAAAGGAAGAAAGAAAGAAAGAAAGAGAAAAAGAAAGAAAAAGAAAAAAAGGGAAGGAGGAAGGGAGAAGAAGGGAAGGAAGAGAAAGAAAGGCAGAAAGGAAGGAAAGAAGGAAGAAAGGGAGGAAGGAAGAAAGGGAAGGAGAGGATGAAATAAGGAAAAGTAATAAGAGAAAAATTCAGCAATACCAATCAATACATACAAATAAATAAAACAATATATACAATGTTCCACACCTTGAATTCCTCTTACCCCTACCCTAATCTTTGCAAAGGAATGGAAGATGTCTTTTATATCTTCCTTGGGTCCAAGTTTGCTCTTTGTAATTTTCAAAGACATCCATTTTTCATTGTTTTGTGGTTGGTGCTTTTTCCATTTCCATTTTGACAATCATTTGTCAAGTGCCACATATGGCCCCTGTGAGCTGGGTATACAAGGACAAAAATAAAACAGTTCCTGACCTCAAGCAGCTTACATTCTACGGGAAGTAAAAGAACAAGTACACAGGGAAATCTACAAAATAAATACAGGGTAATGGTGTGAGAGACACTAACAGTTGGCTGAGGGAGAGCTGGAAAGGCTTCATGAGCTTTGAAGGAAATGAGGTATTTTTAGAGTGCAAGGTGAGGATGAAGTGCATTCCAGGCATAGGATATATATTGGGAAGAGCACTGCTCTAGGAGCATGGGCAGACATAAAGGTTGGGCTGGATGTGTTGGGGTGAGCAATCCCATTGACACGACCCCTGGCCCTTCTCTATGTACACTTAGTACATAGTCAGACATAGTCAGATAGAGATAGTCAGTCTGCCTAGGTTCTAGTCCCTGTGCTAGTCATGTGACCTTGGACAAAACATAGGGGAAAGTCACCAGTTTCCTCCTCTGTGAAATGAAGGACTTGCTATAATATGAGGCATGAACTGCTACAGAACAAAGTGAGCAGAACCAGGAGAACAATTTATACAATGATAACATTGTAAAAAAGGTTCAGCTATAAAAGACTTCAGAACTCTGATCAATGTAATGACCCATCATAATTCTGGAGGACTGATGAGTGAGCATTCCACTGACTTCCTGACAGAGAGGCATTAGACTCAGGGTACAAGTTGAGATATATCTTTTGACATGACCAACATGGAAATTTGTTTTGCTTGACTAATACATATTTGTTACAAGTTTTATTTTTATTTTTTTTTCAATGAGAAGAAGATGGAAGGAGTAAAAGATTTTTGGTCATTGAAAAAAAATTTTTAATGAAGGTACTGAACCGTATCATATTTAAAGTCCCTTCCTGAATCATAACATGGTAAGGGTCCCTACTGGGGAGCCCATCAATAAATATGAACTGACTCCTGGGCTCTTATTCCAATCCTATACCTGGTCTCCCTTCCCTTCCCTATCTGCTTTCCCTTTGCCCAGCCATGTCCCCTACCACTACACCCTCAGCTCTCTCCCTTCTCCCATTTTCGGGTTGTGATTTCGTACCTATGCAATTTGAGTCATTATAAACAAATGACCAGTATGGACTTTGGTGGGAGGAGGAGGTTTTACATTAGTTGGATAATGAACCTTTGAAATTTTCACTCCCTGTTCTGGGAGGCATCATACTACAGTGCTAAGAGTACCTGGGTCCAAATCCTGGCTCCACTATTTACTACTTGTGTGACCTTGTGCAGGTTACATAAACTCTTGGACTGGAGTTCCCTCATGTGTAAAATGAAGAACTTGGACTAAATGACCTTGAAGGTCTTGCCCAGCTCTTCATCTCTGTTTCCACACCCCTCCCCTGCCCTGCGTTAGAATTGAAGCTTTTTAGGGTGGCTAGGTGGCACAGTGGGTAGAGTAACTGGCCCTGCTGTCAGGAGGACCTGAGTTCAAATCTGCCCTCAGACACTTACTAGCTCTGTGACCCTGGGCAAGTCACTTAACCCCAATGGAATTGAAGCTCTTTGAGAGCAGGGATCATTTTGTCAGTCTTTGAACCCTCAATGCCCAACTCAGTGTCTTGCATAGTACTTAGTAAATATTTGATAAATGGAATTGATTTCCTCAACAGAAATGTCAGTTGTGGACCCAGATATAGGTGAACTCCATGGAACAAAAAGGTCTTTTGTTCACATTTACATTTCTGCCTCTATGGATATTTCTCTCCCTTGCTTTTTTTCTCTTTGTCTCTTTTACTGTCTATCTCTATGCCTCCATCTCTGTCTCTTATCTTCTTAGTATCCAGAGTGTCCTTGTTGTAAGATACCAATACATACCAATGACCAGTATACTTATATATTTACCTTATCCATCCCTCTGTCTCTCGATAAGATGGCTTCTCTCTTAAATTCTCTTCCTCAGAAATATTTCTTTTTGGGGGGGGGGGTTGGTGCTTTGAAATGTTTTATTTTTAATAGCATTTTTTCCATATAACATGTAAAGATAATTTTTAACATTCATTTAAAAATTTTTGAGTTCCAAATTATCTCCCTCCCTCCCTCACATCCCCTTCCTAAGATGGTAAGCAATTTGATATAGGTTATGTATGTGCAATCATGTAAAACATATTTCCCTATTAGTCAGGTTGTGAAAGAAGAAACAGGTCAAAAGAAATGAAACCCCTCCCTTCCAATGTTGCTTATACTGTGTATAATGTTTTCCTGGTTCTGCTCACTTCACTTTGCATCAGTTCATGTAAGCCTTTACAGGTTTTTCAGAAGTCTTTTGTTAGAGTAATGGACCTGGAGTTAGGAGGACCTGAGTTCAAATCTGACCTCAGATACTTACTAGCTGTGTGACTCTGGCCAAGTCACTTAACCTCTGTTTGCCTCAGTTTCCTCATCTGTAAAATGGGGATAATAATAGTACTTCACTCCCAGAGTTATTGTGAGGGTCAAATAAGGTAATATTTGTAAAGTGTTTTGCAAACCTTAAAAGGCTATTCAAATGATACCTATTACTCTCATGGCACCAGTTGTTACCTCCCTATGGTAGATTATGTTCCCCAAATCTGTGTTTTCAGTCCTGACTGCTTTCATGAATCCTTGTCTGGCCTGGTCCATTAGCTCTTCTTGGGGTCTCTAATATTTCCTCAGATGAAGCAGACCAGCCAGTGATGCTAAAAGTGACAATACTTTATTCAGCATATTTTAACTCACACCAAGGGTTCAACTTGAGGCAACTAGGGCACGTGGAAATGGCAACATGGAAACACATCTAGATTACAGTGACCAGAGGCTGCAGCCAGATGTTAGGAGTTGCATCTTGGTGTTGGAGGGGAGATAGGACAGAATACATCCCTGACTCAGTCAATAGAGGGGTATCTAGGCCTCAGGTGAGATATTGTTGAGGCCGGGAGGAGGAGGAAGGAGATTGATGATTGTGAAAAATGTGACCCAGGTAATACCAAACTCTTGTCACTAGTTCAATCCAGGCAAACCCTAATTTCCCAGGACCTCTTAATATGTAGACAAGAGCCAGAGCTTTCATAGGAAGGGCCAGGGTCTTATTCAGGCCATTTGATTGGTTACCCTTTTCTGATGTCACAGATATTCATCTGCCTATTGCACAGGGCATGGAAATTTCTAACATGGAAGGTTCTTGGTATAATGGGATATAACTTTCAGACGGACAATTTGATGATTAGAAGAAAATGATGTAAACAAATGTAAGATTTACACCAAGAAAGAAGTTTCAGGGACAATGCATTTATCAAGGATAAAATCTGCCTTAAGGTTTTGTGTTTTGACTGTCATTTGCATATAACAGAGTGGAGAACTTTGGAATCAACATAGAGTAAAAATCTGAGTCGATGCTCAGTGTTTCAGTTGCTTACTTCTATATGACTTTCTGGAGAGCTTTAGAGTGAATAGTTGGGGAATTTTGAACCCCAGAACATTTTAATGATCATTAGACAAATGTACTTTACCTGATTATGGTTTAGCGGGTAGAGATAAACATTTGATTACTCATCACAAGCTAGAGTGAGATTTTCAAGGTAAGGGTCCATTTCTGAACAAAGCATAATATGAAGTTAAGAGAATAGATTTCAAGGGGCAGCTAGGTGGTACTGCAGATAGAGTACCAGCTCTGGAGTCAGGAAGACCTGAGTTCAAATCTGGCCTCAGACACTTACTAGCTGTGTGACACTCTGCGCAAGTCATTAACACCACCCCCTCCCCACCCCTGTCCCCTGGGGGGAGAGAGAGAGAGAGAGAGAGAGAGAGAGAGAGAGAGAGAGAGAAAGAGAGAGAGAATAGATTTCAGAATGATGAGAAAGTGATGCTATAGGTCTCTGGACTGGGGTCAGATAAGAACTGTGTGGGGGGAAAAAAGCTCTCTGTAATGTCAGATGTTGCCAGGAAGAATTGGTTGCCCAAAGGATGGCTATACTTCTTTTTACTACTGAGAAGGTGGACAAGAGGAAAGAAAATACTTCTCTGTACTGCCACCTACTGCCAAAGAGGTAGAAAAGAAAAAAACATCAGAGTCCAGGCAAATAAGAATTAGAAAGGTTTCTACCAATCGTAAGCTAAGAGGTCTCTACTCTGCTAAAAGAGAATAACACTACCTTAACTCAGGGCATCAACTGAACTTAAAGTTGGAGTACCAAAGATGATAGCATCCACCAAGGAGTAGGAATAAGCCCAGTTGAGCAGGTAAAGAGTCTTGTTGTAATGGAATGAGGAGTAGTAATGGAACAGTCCCCCCACATCAACCTATCCAACTGAGACCTTGATCCCTGTGAGGGGCTAATACCACACAGCTGTGGAGCAGCACTCCTTATCAGTGGAGCCACTCATCTAATACAGATGCTGTACTCTTCAATGAATTTTTTTAAAGACAGTTCCCGAGAAAGATAAAGGACATCAATATTCAAAGTGCCTGCATTTTGAGTTACCCTGACCATGTGTGTTCCACATATGTGTGCCTCATTATCCTGCTAATTTGTTTTTGTACATTATGTACATTAGTAGGAGAGTGTGCTCTAGTTTATGGGTAGAATCTTACGTGATTGTTATTCTTTCTTTGCCTTCTGTTTAGGAAATATTTTGATTGAGTAACAGAGTCATCTTGTCTGATTTGTTTTTTAATGAGAATACACCAGTGGAGGCTCCTGAGTTACAATGTTAGTAGAAATAGCCTTACACTGGGGTATCCTTAGTGCCTGAAAGAAATGCGTTGTACTTGCACTCACTTCAAGAAATCCCCAACCTGCAACCAGGGTAGGAGCAGGTTAATAGAGAACATGAACCCAGAGAGAAAATATGAAAGCCCCATAGCATGGGAAGGGTAGTTCAGGGTGATGTGGAATGTTTGGGTTCTGGGAGATATGGGGAGAAATGCACAATATCAGAGACTGGACCAACATTTCAAAAAGAAAAGGAATGCAGGCAGAAGAGAGTGGCTTGTTGAGACAACAGAAAGTCTACTGATTATAAGAATGTAGATCCAGAAAACCAGAGAGGTTTCCATCTTTTCAAGATCCTCTTAGATATTTCCAATATATCCCACCATTGCCTCAAACTCAAAATAGTCTAAACAAAGCTTTCCTGCAGGATTATGTCCCCCTCCACTTGTCTATTTCTGTCAATAGTATCATCATTCTTCCTGTTACCAGGGCTCCAAAACTCAGTGGCATTTCTGATTCCTCCTTCTCCCTTCCTCCCCAAATCTTAGCACAATGCTTTGTATGAAGCACTTAATAAATGTTTTTTATTCACTCATTCATCCAGTTAAATAAATGATTTGACCAATTCTGTCCATGCTTTCATAATCTTTGGCATTCAACTTTCCCTTCCCACTCTCACCCTTTCCCCTCGAAGAAAAAGCTCAGATCACCCACTTGACAACTGAATTACTTCCATAACCTTCCCACAGATCTTCCTGCTTCTAGCCTTTTATTATCCCTGTATAACCCTCATACTGTACTTACTGTTAATTTTATTTTTAAAGTTTCTTTTATGCATTTGGTTTTTAAATCATAGTCATTTCGTAATGTATCTTTCCCTCCATTAACCCTCTTTGTAAAATAGGAAAAAAATAATTTAGGCAAAAATAACTAATTTAGTAACTGCTTCTGAGAGTGTATGTAGTATCCTTCATCTATAATCTCCCACCTCTCTACTGAGAGGAGGCAAGTGTGTTTCATCATTTGTTCTCTGGGGCTAAGCTTGCTCATTACAATTCATCAGAATCTGACTGTCGTTCAATGTCATTTTTCATCTACATTATTATAGTCATTGTGTTTATTGTTCCCTGGAACTGGCTACACTCTTCTTCCTTTCCAATCTTGACTCCTTGAAGAACCGGATCAATTCTATACTATCCTCTACTCTTGAATTTCTTGCCCCCATGTCTTTGCCAAACCCCAATCTTGGGGTACTCTTCCCATAATTTCTGCTCATGGGCTACTAAATGGAGCTGGAAGAAAGTTAAAAAACCTGTATCGACTGGGTTTACTACAAATGTAACTCATCTCAACATTGCGGCAAGGCAATCCCAATCTTAACTGATTCTCTTTCCCATTCACCATGTTTTGAATCTCTTCTCTCTCCCAGCCTCCCAACCTCTCCCCTCTCTATCTTTTCAGCCGAAGATGTCTCCTCTCGTTTCACCAAAAACCTTTGAAGCCTTTCTCCAGTTGCTCCTTTTTCTCCTCTTTTGTTTTTCTCATCTTAGATCCTTTGACGTCATATTCCATTATTTGCTTCTTCACGCCAGTCTCTGATGAAGAGGTATCCCTTCTTACCAAGGCCACCCTTCATTCTATCTTATCCCCTCTCTTGTTCTCCAGCAGTTGCTCTCATTATCAACCCCATTCTCCAGTGTTCAATTTCTTCCTATCTATTGCTTCCTTCCCTGCTGCCTACAAACTCACGTATGTACGATTCCCCTATCCCCCAAAACTTTATTAGCTCCTTCGATTACTATTACTTATACTTTTTTTCTGCCTTGTCTCATTTAAATTCCTTGAAAACTTTAGGTTCTTCCATTTGCTCTTTTACTTTCTTCTAAACTCTCTGCAATCTGGCTTCCATCCTCACCATTCACCTGAAATTGCTCTCTCCAAAGTTACCAGTGATGTCTCAATTCCAAGTTGAATGGCTTTTTTTCAATCCTACTTGACTTCTCTGCATCCTTCGACACTGTTGATAACCTTCTCCTCCTGGATACTCTCTCCTTTCTGAGTTTTTTTTATAACACTCCTTTCTATTGGTTCTCTTCTAACATATCTGATTATTCCTTTCCTTGGTATATTTTCCTAGGTCATCATACATATCATTCTAATTAACTTTGTGTGTCCCCCAAGGCTCTCTACTGGATCCTCCTATTCTTTTTTTTTTCTACATCATCTCCTTTGATGGTCTTATCAACTCCCAAAGGTTCGATTATCATCCATCGTTGTGTTGATGATCCTCAAATCTCCAACCCTAATTTCTCTCTTGAGCTCCAGTGCGGTATCACCAATTGTCTATTAGATGTTTCAACTAGATGCCCAGTAGACACCTCCAACTCAACATGCTCCAAATAGAACTCGTTATCGTTTTCCCTAAACTCACTCCTCTTTCACTATTATTGGTGAGAGTACCATTGTGTTTCCCCTAAGGAAGGTTCACACCCTCAGTGTGACCCTTAACTCTTCACTCTCATTCACTTTACACAACCAACCACATTGTCAAATTTTGTCAGTTCTGCATCCACAACATCTCTATTGATGTCCCCATTCTCTCCAATTGTGCATTTAAAACCCTAGTTCAGGCCCTAATCACCTCTTGCTTGGACTACTGTAATAGATTCCTAATTGATTTCCTCATCCTAATCCATCCTCCACAAAGTGATTTTTCTGAAGTTTAGGAGTGATCATGTCACCCCTCTTCCTTTACTTAATAAGCTCCAGTGGCTAACTAGTACCTCTAGGATCACATATGAACTCCTCTGCTTGACATTTAAAGTTCTTCCTAATCTTTTTTTGTCCCGGCTTTCCAGTCTTATACATTTTCCCTTTTACATACTCCATAGTTTAGCCACATTGGTCTGCTTGCTCTTCCTTACTCTCAATGCCCTAGCACTCATCTCAGTGCCTTTGTACTAGGTTCCTTCTGTGCCTGGAATGCTCTCTCTTCTAACCTTTCTCTTAGATTTCTTGACTTCCTTCAAGATTCAGTTCAAACAGCACTTTCTCTAGGGGACTTTTCCCAGTCCCTCCACCTGCTAATGCCTTCTCCTCTGAGGCTACCTGCCATCTAATCTGTATGTACTTATGTCCACATTGTTTCCTACATTAGGATGTAAGCTCCTTGAGGGTAGTAACTGTTTTTGCTTTTAATTATATCTGCAGTACTTAGCACAGTGCCTAGCACATGTTGTTGTGGTTGCTATTCAGTCGTTTTAGTCCTGTACAACTCTTTGTGACCCCATATAGCAATGGGCTCACAGCCAGGGTTACCACTTTTACCATCTTCCTCCTAGACTGTAAGCTTCTTGTGGGCAGGCCCTATCTTACTCATTTTTGTATCTCCAGTGTTCAACCAAATACTTTGCACATATTAGACTTATGACAAATGCTTATCTAATTGTATTGAATCTAATTGACTTGAATTGCTTATTAAGTCCTTCAGATGAGATTCTGTAGCCTCTTTTATCCTCTCACACATCTGGAAAGTTCTTCCCAGTGTCCAATCTCAATTTCTTCCATTGCCATCTCAGCCATCTCATCTAGGATATTCACAGGAAAAAGAGTATGGGGAGTTCCCAGTATCAGGGAACAGACCCTTTCTACAGTTGTTAGTGGCTAGTAACTTTATTTCTCTCTGAAGGGGAAGACACAGATGATCTGTGTACTAAATTTACAGATGATGTGAAACTGAAGAGCAGATATCATTTTCAATGACAAATACAAGTTTCAATAAGGTTTTGATAGATTGAAAATTTAATATGGTGTGACCTAATAAGATGAAATTTTATAAGAATACATGTCAAGTTACAGTATGATTCTAAAAATCAACTGAAGGTGAAGAAGGAAGAGGAGGAAAAGGAGGGGAGGAGAAGAAGGAGGAGAAGAAGGAAAAGGAGAAGGAGAAGAAGGAGGAGGAAGAGGAAAAGAAGAAGAAGAGGAAAAGGAGCAAGATGAAGGAGAAAGAGAAAGAGAAGAAAGAAAAGGAGAAGAAGGAGAAGGAGAAGGAGAAGGAGAAGGAGAAGGAGAAAATGTAGTGGAAAGAACTGGATTTGGAGTCAAAGGGTGACCTAGGCTGTCACCTTGCCTTTGAGGGCCTTTACTCTCCTCATCTATAAAAGAATTAGGCTTGACTTAACGATTCCTATGAAATTACACCCATTCTGCTTGGCTCCAGAAAGCAGAGCTAGGAGCAAGATAGGGGAGATGATGCAATAGGAAATACTCCTAATTGGGGTGGCAAGGGCTTTCACAAAGCACCTGTTCCTGATGAGCTGCCAAGATCACATCTTGTGCCAAAAGGCCCAGCAGAACAAGCCATCCTGCTTTCATTCCAACCCTATTCCTGAATTTCCCTGAACTTTAAAACTATGCCCCCTCTACTGCTGGCTTATCCTGGAACTTCCTGAAGTGCCTTGGACCTCCTGAAAGGTCCTACCAGCCCTGTGGCTTGCTCACTCTGCTATAACCCTCCACAATGTCCCTCTCCCTTTTCCCTGTGGTGGGTTCCTCTTGGAGTCTCCATTTTGTGGAGGGGCCCAGACCACCCTGCCTTCATTCTCCTCTAGGTTCTGTTACTGACTTTCCGTGAACCTGCCCCTACACTGGGGAGCTTTATCCCTCCCCGGTCCCTTTTCAGCTCTTTTTTTGTGTGTTGTCTTCTATTAGAATGTAAACTCCTTGAGGACAGGGACTATCTTTTTGCTTATATTTGTATCCCCAGTGGTTGGCACGTAGTAAGTGTTTAAAAAGTTCCCTTTCTCCCTTTTTCTGGGGATCCAGTAGCTTGGTCAGGACACACACAGAAGTCCCTAAGCAATAGAAAATTAAGAACAATGTTTTGCCTGAGCCTTGGTAAGCTCTGTGGAGATTCTCCCATCTTAAGGCTCTGACCTTGCCCGTGTTTGGAGGCCTGCCTCATTCTTGACAATCCCTGGATTACATGCTAGCAGCTGGGTCTCAGACATTCGCAGTCCTTTAGGTCAACCTCTTCTGATGACAACTTCAGCTCTGAAGGAGACAGTGATCTGACGTGTTCCGTAGTCTGCCAACTCGACCACTTAAACTAAGACCTATGACGACTAGGATCATTAGGTAGAAGCAGAACCATAATGTGATTGGGGCAGCCAGAGGTTTGTTCTCAGGGCTCTGAAATTTAGAGGGTCCTGACAGTGCTTCAGTAGTTGTAGAAATGACTTTTAACATCTAGTTAGAAGAATTAGTTAAAATAGAGGGTTCCCAAATGACTTCTTCTTTCCTTCACACCCCAAATTGGCCCCCAGAGTCTCTGCTTAAGGGTGCTAGTACTCCAAGGTCTCTATTTCCTTTCACTAAGTATTAGCATTCCTGGGTCTCTCTGCCACAGAGCCTTGTGCCTTAAGGTCTTCCCGCCTCGCCACTTACACATATAACTGAATTGTCCCAGGCACCAACATTTCTAGCATAACCTTTTCCTTGGGAAGTTGCCATGGAGACCTGGGGAAGTGGGAATGCTAGTGTGCAGCCAGTACCCACAAGTTTTCACCAAAAAACCATAGGTCTGAGTTGTAGAGAAGCCAGGCAGAGAGACTGAGAAGAAAGACAAGACAGTAGATCTATTCGAGTTCCTCTTCCTACTCCCTTCTTTATCTGCTGATTCAGGAGGGAACTGGGGAGGAGGGAAAGATGGGGGAGGCACAGAGAACTGGGCACTGCCTTTAAGGCAGAAAGTAGGAAAAGCAAGCAGAGTTGAGGCCTCATGATATGGCAGACTACGAAGGAAGATGAGACCAGCCAGCAGAATGGGGCTGGGGTAGGTAGTACCTCTCTTGTCACCCCCACCCCTTTCCTAGAGCACCGCTTGGAGGAAGCTCGTCTTTACCTGTCTATGTATTTATCATTTCCCCTTCGATCACTCTCCAGGTGTGGCCATTGTAGCTTGCATGTAGAAACCTGTTCCTTTAAATGAATTTTTTTAATGTATTCCTATTCTACTTGGATTTGCTATTAGCTTGTCTGGCCATGTAGGGTAATTTTAGTCCAAGCCAATAAGTGTGGACTTTGGGATTAATAGAGAGGAAGACCATACAAAAGGCAGAGATTTCCTCAGCTTTGCTAAGGTGTCGTTTAGTTGTTTTTTCAGTTGTGTCCGATTCTTTGTGACCCCCTTTACAGGTTTTCTTGGCATTTAGTTTGCCATTTCTGCGAAGGTGTAGGATGAACCAAGTATAGAGAATTTCTGTGTTTCCAATAATTTGTGAGCTAGCCATACCTTCAGACTACTTTGAACCCGGGGAGAGAAGGAGCCAGGAAGCGAGACAGGAGCAGTGAGAGGCAGAGGTTGGTGTGCTTGTTGAGGTAACCATGCTTTTGGTAACACTATAGCCAGCTAACCTGGCTTCACTAGTTTTGGTGAAAGTTATGAGGAATGTGAAGAATAACTTTCTAGCAATTAGAACTGTTTAAGAATGGAATGGGCCGCCTGAGCGGGTAGTAAATTTTCTATCATTCTATGTGCACAAACGGAGGCTGAAGGGACTTTTTCACCAGATGCTTCTGAAGCTGTTGCTTCTGTTTCTATGATTCAAGTTAACTAATGTAAGAGAGAGGGCCTAGAAATAAAATGGAAGGCTTGGGAGAAAACATATACCCTAAGCTTGGCAGAGAGAGGAGAGAATGCTTATCTGGCCTTGATCCCTGATCCCAGGGCTGGATCAATGTGGACTTTATCCTCCATCCAGGGCTGAGGAGGCCACTTGTTAGAAGGAGACTCAGAGCTCGGTCCCGGGGGATGGAGATAGCCTTGGCTGAGACTTTTGTAGTCATTATGGCCTGAAGAGATAATTTGATTTTCATTCCTGGGAGATTGAATTGCTGCTGAGACTACCCATCTGACATACTAGACTTGGGGCCTTTAGACAGAGTCTGAGAGGTGAGGAGAGTGTGGAGGATGGGGGAGACAGCACAAATGTGGGTTAGAAGTCAGAGTACCTTGTTAGCAAATTTACCTTCCTTGATCGAGGGTCACCTCCTAAACATGAGCAGTCGCATTTGTGAGGTATTGTTAAGGATGACCTCATTAACTCACACACAGCATCACGTATGAGCAAGGAAGGCCATACTGTGAACAGAGATCACGGTAGAGTCAAGAGATCCTTTCTCTAATATGAGGTTTCCGAGTGACCAAAGGCAGTCACTTTATACCCTCTGAATTTCTTAATCTGTAAGTGCAGATGGTAATCTAATCTAATTGTCTGCTGGACTTTAAGCAAATCTCTTGGCTTCTCTGTGCCTCAGTTTCTGCATGTGTAAAGTGGGGCAGCTAGGTGGCATAATAGATAGAGGGCTGGGCCTGGAGTCAGAAAGACTTGAGTTCAAATCCCGCCTCAGGCTCTTCCTACCTGTGTGACCCTGGGCAAGTCATTTGACTTTGCCTCAGTTTCTCATCTGTAAAATGAACTAGAGAAGGAAGTGGCAAACCACTCCAGTATCTTTGCTGAGAAAACCCCAAACGGGGTCACAAGGAGTTGGATACAACTGAAATGACTGAACAACCATGACAAAAGTAGGGATAGTAATAGCTGCCACCACTCAGGGTTGCTGTAGAAATAAAATGAGGCAAGAGAGGTGAACCTCTACTAAAGTCCTTCTCTGATGCCTCATTCAATTCAAATCAGCAAATCAATCGTGCACAGCTGGCTGGGCCTACTATGGACCAGGGGCTATGTTAGGTACAACAACGTCTAACAGTCCCTGCTTATATTCTTATGAGCTTATATTCTACTAGGGAAGACAACACATGCATACGTACAAAGGAGATATCAACAAGTGCAAAGTGGTGCTTTGAAGGTATGTAGAAGGATCTTTTTGGTTTTGCTTTTGTTCTTTCCCCTTATGACTGTTTTCTTTATTTGTACAGAATAGCACTGATCCCTAGGCAGAGAAAAATGGCGGTTTAGGATTTAAATAAGTCCTTCTGTCCCGAAGAATCTAGTTCGAAAGCTTGGGACTAATAGCCTTAGCCTCAGGAGCATTAATACTGGGAACTTTGAGTTTGGCTGACTTGGAATGGATGGGCATAGCAGTCTTGGAATCACTGGGCTTGGGGGCCTTAGCAATGGGATCAGACTTAACAATTTGAGCACAAGGCCCAGGGGTGACTTTGGCTTTGAACTTAGTGGCCTGAGGATCAGACTTGGTGACCTTGGCATCTGTAGGCTTAGTAACCTTCAATTCAGTGGATTTAGCAACCTTACGACAGTTGGAGGTTGTTGCAACCTTAGAGGCAGTCTTGGTGGTCTTGGAGCCTGGACATTCAGTGGCCACTTTGGGGCCTAAACATTTGGTGGTAGCCGTGGGGCCAGTATGTCTGGTGTTGGCCTTTGGGTCTATGGGCTTGGTGATCTGGAGCCCAAGGAGTTTGGACATAGGAACCTTAGTGCTAAGGGCCTTCATGACCTCTGTTTGTACACTGGTGGCTTTGCTGTTGTTGACTTGGCTCTTCCTCAGGCCTTCCATATTATTGTTGTTCCGTTGTATTCGACTTTTTGTGACCCTGCAGACCATAGCACACCAATACTGTCCATAAGGGTTTTCTTGGCAAAGATACAGGAGGTTTGACATTGCCTTCTCCATTTGGATTAAGGCAAAAAGAGGTTAAGTGACTTGCCCAGGGTCACACAACTAGTAAGTGTCTGAGGTCAGATTTGAACTCACATCTTCCTGGCTCCAGACCCAAGGTTTTACCTACTGATCTACCTAGCTGCCTTATTATGCTTCTTAAAAAATACCATGTTTCTCAGAAACTTAGGTCAAAACCTCCAGAGTCTCACATCTATGTGACTTGGGTTTCTTTTTCTTTTACATTAAATTAAAAACATTTTCGAATTTGCTTTTTTTCTCTCCCACTTGTTCCGCCTCCTCCATTGAGAAAGAAAGAAAAACCAAACCCCTGTAACAAATATGTATAGTTAAGCAAAACAGTTTTCTGCATTAGGAAAGAAGGAAGGAATAAAGGAAGGAGGGAAGGAAGGAAAGGAAGAAGGAAAGAAAGGAGAAAAGAAGGAAGGATTTATGAATGTTCCAGGCTCTGTGCTAAGTGCTTTACAAATATTATCTTAATTGATCCTCACAACAACCCTGGAAGGTAGGTGCTATTCTTATCCTCATTTTACAGAGGACAAAACTGAATTGGACAGAAGTTAAATTACTTGCCCAAGGTCATGTAGCTGGTAAGTGTCTGAACCTGGATTTGAACTCCGGTCTTCCTAACTCTATCCACTGTATCACTATACAAATAAATAAATGCAAAATACATGAAAAATAATTTCAAGAGAGAAAGTGCTAAGAACTATGAGGCAGCACCTGATCTGTATTTTGAAGGAAGCTGAGGCTTCTGGGAAGTAGAGGGTAAGACCAGATTCCATTCTGGATGCCACTAGATGCACATTTTAGGGAGGGTCACTTGTGTAATATTTTGGAGACAGGAGATAAAATAGTGTGACTGGAGAATAGTGTGAGTATAGAGGTGACTCTGGGTTCTCCAAGGCTATGCCTGAGGATTGCAAGTTCTGAGAGGTCCCACCAAGCTGGAAGGGCCTCATTTCTTGAGTGCACTGACAGACTGTACCTGCTGCCCTCGAACCAGCTAGTTAAGCTCTGAGTGGCTCATTACCAGAAGGCTGGCCACCAGAGGAGTTGTCTTTTTGGCTGTAGCAATTCAGAAAGACCACCTACTAAAGCATGGAGAGATTGGGTTCTTTACCAATTTGGAGAATATCTCCAACACAGAAATCTTGAATCCTTGATCATCTACTACTACTACTACTACTATTACTACTACTACTACTACTACTACTACTACTACTACTACTACTACTACTACTGCTACTACTGCTACTACTACTACTATTGCTGCTTTTGCTGCTACTACTACTACTGCTGCTTTTGCTAGTACTACTACTGCTGCTGCTACTGCTATTACCACCACCACTATTACCACTACTACCACTACTACAACTGCTGCTGCTGCTACCACCACCACTACTATCACCTGACATTTATTTACATAAAACCAAGGTTTACAGAGCAGTAATTTGAGTTTTACATCTAAATCTTACCACAGTCCTTCAAGGTAGGTGCTATGATTTCTCCCATTTTACAGAGGAGAAAACTGAGGATCATGGAGAGCAAGCCAACTTGTCTAGCCCACATCTCTCCTGATTCACAGGCTATCACAACACCACATTGCCTCTCCATAATAAGCATAAAAGTATGTTGAAAAGTTAAAAGGACAGTTTAGATGTGAGACATTATTGCCATTATTAGCAGCAGTGGTGGTAGCGACAAGCTTCTTAATAAGAAGGAGTTCATTAGTATGGACAAGCACGTTAATAAGGACACAACTTTGTTAGTGAGGACAGTCTGGCTACCACAGACCTCTTAGGTATGGACAACCTCATTAGTAGGACAGCTTCATTAGCAGGACAACCTCATTAGTGCAAAGGTGACTGAGAATGCCTTGGTCTAGACTTCCTTGAATTAGAGGTTCAGGGATGGGTATAGAGCCAAGCTTGTTGGTAAAAGAAGAAATAACTCATATATAAAGATCGTACAGGGAACAAGGAATTCCTAAAGCTAGATAATTCCAGAACCCAGTAGAGGGAGGCTAGAGAATAGGGCATGAAAAATTTGTGAAACTGAGTATTGTAAACTAAAAATGAAAAATAAATAAAAAAAGAGAAAGGGGCATGGAAAGTAGGGTCTAGCCTTCTTTCCTTTTTTATATTAATTTTTTCCCAATGTAACAAAAGTCAATTTTCTTTCCCTCCCTCCACTGGCGGAAAAAAGAAAAAGAAAATCCTTCCTACAAATAAGCATAGTCAAGCAAAACAAATTCCTCCATTGGCCACGTCTCCTTCTACACTATGAGTCTGCCTCCTCTGTTAGGATGTGGGTAGTATGCTTTGTTATCAGTCCTCTTGAATTATGGCTGGCCATTGCACTAATTTGAATTTTTAAAGCTTTCAAGATTGTTTATTTTTACAGTGCTGTTGTTATCATGTAAGTTGACCTCCTGGTTCTGATCACTTCAATTTGCATTACACAAATCTTCCTGTTTCATCAAAACCATCCCTTTCATCATTTCAAATGGCACAACTGTATTTCATTACATTCATATACCCATAATTTGTTCAGTGACTCCCTTACTTTTCAGTTCTTTGCAATTATATAAAAAGACCTGCTATAAATATTTGTGTAGATATAGATCCATTTCCTCTTTCTTTGATCTCTGGGGTATAGCACTAGTAGTGATGGGTCACTTTGGGTTAAAGGGCATGCATAACAAAGTGCCCTAGCTTCCTTTTCAAGATTTCCAGGTAGAGAGAGTTCACAGCCACCTATCATCTATTCTCAAGTTTAGAAATAACCCGGCTTCGTTCAAGATTCAGCTCAGATTCCACTTCCTGCAAAACTTTTCCTGATTCCTTAGTAATTAATACTATCTTCCTCTTTAAATTAATTTGTATAGATACTATTTCGTAATTACTTATGTAACAGCAAACAACCAGTGTGGAGGAGTAAGGGGTTGCAACCTCTTCCCCTTCACTGAAGATCTCTTTGGCTTTAGATCCAAGCATTTAGTGATTAAGTTCAGCCCTGGGTGTGCTTGGCCTCCAATAGAGGGGTTTGACTCATTTCCCCAACACTTTTTGGTTCTTTGAATCCCTACCCTAGAGCTCCAAAGAAATATTACTTAAAACCCAAGTTTGACTCATGTCTAGGGTCTCCCCAAGTGAGGAGTCAAAAGATACTCGATATATAATGTACATGAGGCATAGGACAGCTACTTTTTTCTCATCATAAAAGAAATGCTAAACACAAAAGGCTTTCACAAACTTTTTTTTTTTAGCAAATACTTAAAGTAGGATAAAGTAGCATAGCTGTTGATATATTCTTCCAAGACATTAAGACTTAAACTTTAGAACCTGAAGCAATTTGGGGGACTACTAAATTGGCATTTCTCATTTTACATCGATTCTGCATAATACAAACAACTCCTCTTCAGTCCTGTGTCTTCTGGCAATACAGGACAAGGAATCAGCTCTTCCTCCTGATTTACCTTTCCAATTCAGAAACTTTCATTGGTGATCTTCAGCTTTGAGGGATCCAGGATCTCCGACCTCTCAGCTTCCCAAGTTTGCCTCTCAAACCGGGCACATCCGTCTCAGGATCACCATTCAATCACCTATATTTAGGAAAGAAATAAAACAGAAGAAGTAGCTAGGCCCCAAAGATCAAGCTCAGGTTCAACTAAACCCGCACATGTGATTTAGCTGCGATATGCTCACAGTTCATTATTTCTTCAAGTGTGGGAGGAAGGGTACCTGTTCATACTTTTCGCCCTTCCAGGGGTAGAATTGAATGATCTTGACATGATCTCTAGATTGGAAGAGAAGAGTGGAAAACTACCTTTTAAGGATCCACCAAGTCAATGGCTTTACCTGCTCAGCTGCTAATTAGAGGATTTCTTTGTCATCCCAACACATCCCAGTCCCCACCCCAGCTGTTTCCCTGGAAGAAGTCAAGGCAAAAGTTCAGAACTCCATAGAGTGTACTCCAATTCAATTTCACAATACTTACTTTATATATATTATATATTTCTAGGAGAATGTAAGCTCCTAGGGCAGGGACTTTTTTGGAATTGTTTTTTGGTAGTAGTTGGGGTTTCTTGTTTTTAAAAGTGAAAAGCATCGTTCAGATATGAGACATTATTCAGATGTGAAGCACATAGTAGGCACATAATAAAGATGTGTTAACATTAAATGAAATGATACTAGCAGCTTTTCTATGTCCTTAATGCTTCATAAATGAAATGATACTAGCAGCTTTTCTATGTCCTTAATGCTTCAGATTAAGAGTGGTCTTTCTGGTTCTACCCCATGTAAAGATGAAAAATCACCCTTAACTGTGTGACAGTGCTTATTATGTCCAACTTTGTCTCCATCCCCATTGTTTTTTTTTTAAATCTGAGATAAAAATTGAGCCCTTCCCATTTGAAGAGAATATCCATGTCCAACCCTTTTTCACCTTCCATGCCCCCTTTCCTGTCTTCCCTCTTCTATCACCAAGATGACATACTTATAGGATTTAGAACTAGTTGTAAAGGGCTTTAGAGATCACCTAATATGACCTTTCCATTTTTACAGATAAAGAAACTGACACCCAAGGAGGGGAAATGACTAGGGAAATATCCTTCAGGCAGTCCCCTAAACTGACTTGCTTTCCCAATGTGGGAAGTGGATGAGTGGAACTGACCCATCTAAATTATGTTAACTATTCCCCATTATGAACAAGGGTAGAAATCTGAGAAATGTGAAATATCTCTTTTTTCCATATTAAATGGCTTTCCCTAGGCACAAGCCTATGACATATCTAGGCTGTCCTCTTAACTTCTGAACTAGACAAAGCTCATACTTCTTTCTTTTCCTGTTTTTCCCTTTCTTTTTTCTTTTCTCTTTCTTCCCCTTCCCTTCCTTTCTTTTTCCTTTAAGTTTTATTGATGGCTTTTGTTTTTATATCACAGTATTTTCCCGATAGCCCACCTCCAATTGACCACCATCTTGAACGAACCTTCCCTTGTAACAAAGAAAAACAGGTAGGCAAAGCCAACTGATGCATAACCTAATCTGGGAGCACATGCAACTCTCCACGCTTAACATCCACAACCTTTCCAAGGAAGGGAGAAGAGTGCATCCCTTTATCTCTTCTTCTGGGCCAAGATTGGTCCTTATAATTACATAGCTTCATTTTATTGCTCTTTTCCTTTACATTATTGTAGGTGATGTTTATTGAGTCTTCCTGGGTTTGTTTCCTTTGCTCATCTATTCGTATAGTTCTCCCAGTTCTTTCAGTGTTTCTCTGAATTTCTCATGCTCAGGGGGCTCTTACAGTTCCCTAATTTCCCATGACATTGTTATGTCACAACAGCTTTACTTTCTTCCTGGAGTTCTGTCCCAGAAAGTACCAGAACCTCTTCAGAAATTTGCATTTCTTCAGTCTGCTGGCCCTGGCTCCCCTCTGATTTGGACTCCCTGTTCCAGAAGAGAAGAAGATTAGTCTTTGGAAGTTTACAAAGAACTTTCCTCCAAACAACTCTGTGAGGTAGTGAGAATTGCTATCCCCATTTTACAGACGAGGAAACCAAGGCTCATAGGGATGAAGTGACTATGGACACATAGCTAGTTAAGAGTTAAAGCCATACTTGGAACACAGTTCTCTCTGTACTTGAGCAAGTCATTTTGAATCTCTGGGCCTCGGTTTCCTCATCTGTACAATGAGAGGTTTAGATTAGATGGTCCCTCAGATTCCTTCTAGCTCCAGGTCTCTGATAGACTATGAGCCTGTGAAGGCTTCAGCATCAGTGACTAATTTAATTTTCTTTCTGCAAGAATCTCCTCTCAGTCTCAATCTCCAAGCCTTTTCAGAGGATCCTTTCCACTACCTTAGGTTGTCCTTTCCCTTTCTCTCTGACAAGCTATGTTCCCCCCCTCCTTCCAAATCTTGTTGTTGCTGTTCAGTCATTTCAGTTTGTCCAACTCTTCATGATCCCATTTGGGGTTTTCTTGGCAGAGATACTGGAGTAGTTTGCTGCTTCCTTCTCTTGCTTATTTTACAGATGAGAAACTGAGGCGAACAGGGTTAAGTGACTTGTCCAGGGTCACACAGCTAGTCAGTCTCTGAGGCTGATTTGAACTCAGGAAGATGAGTCTTCATGACTCCAAGCCTGGTGCTCTAGCCACTTCTACAAACCTTGCTCAAGGCTAACTTCCTCTGGGAAGTCTTCCACGATTAATCTTTGCCTCATGACATTGTTTGTTTATTCCATGTTTCCTTAGTCTTTATATCCAATCCAATCTAAAAATCATGTATTAGAGACCTAATATATGCCAGTCACTGAGTATACAAAGCTAAAAGTATAAAAAACAGACTTTGTTTTTAAGGAGCTTATAGTCTGTTTGGGGGGAAGGGATAATACATGTACACAGATTTGTTTATAGGATAATTTAGAGAGGTAGAGATGTAAATAAATGCCATGAGACTTGTTTTCTAAAAAAACTGACCAGAGCTTCTTCTAGGTAATGCCAATCCCCTTCTTTGCAGTCATCTTAGGAAGTGACATGGATGCCGATGTTTTCATGGATGTTGAGGTTTCTCCTACATGTTTTCAAATCCCTGGTGAATGATTGTTTTCTGGGTAATTTTTAAAGCCTTATAAGGAAATCAGTTCTATTATCCTACAGTCCAAATAAGTTGGCTCTCTGCATTGATCCGCAGATCAGGGAGGATCTTCCTCTCTTACCTTCATTGATTGATGCTTCTTTCTAGATGTTCTTATTCCTCCATCTTTGCAATGTGTCTGTGTCTACCCACCAGTTGAGAGCTCCCTGAAGACAGGGTGTTTCCCTTAATAAACTGGGCCCCCACTATACTCCTCTATCATTGGCCCTCTTCTCTTTCTACTCTCTCTCTGAGTCATTCCCATGACTTCAATTACCACTTTTTTGCTGATGACTTCCAGACCTATCTATCCATCCATCATCTCTCTCTGATCTTATACATATTGGAGGTATAGCCTTATATCTCCAAGGGGATGTCTTATAGGCATCTCAAATTGGATATGTCTAAAACAGAGCTCATTATCATTTCTCCCGCCCCACTGCTATTCTGAACTTCTCTATTTATATTGTAGAGACTGGTGTTTTCCAGATACCCAGGTTTACAATCTGGAATCATCCTCAATTCCTCATTTCTCCTTCACTATCCCTTCCAATCAGTTGCCAAATCTGGTTCATTTTACCTTGATGAAATCTCACATCTGTCTCTTCTCTCTATTCACATGGTCATCACTTTAGTTCAATCCACCATCACCTCTTTTCTGGACTATTGAAATAAACTCTTAGTTGGTTTCTCTGCTTCAAAACTACCCTCCAATTCATTTTCCACACAATTGTCAAAGTGATTTCCATAAAGCACACGTGGTCTGACCATCTTACTCTCCTCCTCAGTAAATTGCAATCACTCCTCATTACTTCCAGAATCAAACGCAAGAGCCTCTGTTTGGCATTTAAAGTCCATTACGATCTATTTCTCACCTACTTTTCTAACCTTATTATAAATTACTCCTCTTTGCACACTCTTTAATTCAGCCACACTGGTTTTCTTGCTATTTTCCTCACGCCCAACCCTTCATCTCCCATCTCTGTTCCTTTGCAATTGTCCTCTCCCCCTCCTCCCCATGCCTGGATTACACTCCCTCCTCACCTCCAACTCAAAGAATCCCTAACATTTTTCCAGGCTCAGCTCTGGTGCCACATTCTCCATGAAACCTTTCCTGCTTCCTCCCAGCGGTTGGCACCTTCTGTCCTCCTCTCCTCCCTTCCCCCCACCAATTGCCTTGTATTTATTTTGTAGATACTTATACATGGAGACATTGTTTTCCAAGATAGAATGTAAAGTCCTTGAAGTCAGGAACTGTTTCATTTTGCTCTTTGTATCTCACAGTGCCTAGAATATTTTTGTTGTTCAATTGTGAGAAATGGTGGAAGTTTTGTTTCCACAGGATTAAAAGGCACCTCCCCCCCAACCCCGACCTTTAGCAGAATGTAAGTCAGGTGACTGGTTCTAATCTGTGATCTAGCAGAAACCAGGCTTCTGATCCGATGAAAGGTTAGAGGCTTGTACACATGCTTAATGAGCTGTTTGAGGAGGGCATGATGTAGGCAGTCAGGGGGTTGCTTCTGGCCAATGAAGAGCCAGGCAGGAGATTTGAATTGAGAGTCAATAAAAGGATTGGCGTTTGTTTGAGTCCTTGTACTCTCCTATACTCCTTTCAGGGGACGTATCCATTTATTCAGAACAAATAAATGTTAAAATATAATGAAAACCTTCCTGGCTTTCCAACGAGTATTGTTTATTCCTAGACTAACTATGTTTCCAACATTAGTCATTTCAGAAATGTCTGATTCTTTGTGACCCTATTCAGGGTTTTCTTGGCAAAGATACTGTAGTGGTTTGCCATTTTCTTCTCCAGCTCATTTTACAGATGAGAAAACTGAGGCAAATAAAGCTAAGTGACTTGCCCAGGGTCACACAGCTAGTAAGTATCCGAGGCTGAATTGAACTCAAGTCTTCCTGACCCCAGGCCCAGCACTCTCTCCATTGTGCCATCTGGCTGCCCACCTGGTACATAGTAGGTGCTTAATAAGTGCTTATTGACTAACTGATTAGACTGTGAGCCTCTCTGATGGTAGGAACTGTATCTCCCCCATTAGACTGTGAGCTTTCTAAGGTCAGAGATTGTGTTTTTTTTTTTTTTTAGATTGGGAGCTCTCTGAGGCCAGGGTGTGTGTTTTAGGTATTCTTTTCGGACTGGTTGCACCCTGAAGGCAAGGATGACTGGCTGCCAAATTTGACTAGAAGCTCCTTGATGATGTTTCTCACCCATCAGGCTGAAAGCCACTGAGGGCCATTCCAGGTACTCCCTCCTTGGGTCACCTTGGCATTGGCCCACTTCACACCTACATTGGCTCCCCAAGATTGGGCTCAGATCAGTAACCTAGGTCCCCTTAGGATGCTACCTGGCCTTGATACTTGACTCCTTGACCTTTGTACTTGGGACCTGGTCCCTCCCCTCAGCCCCTTGAGCCACGTGGGACATTTATATCATTCTCCCCCAAACTCTGGAGAATCTGACAAATTTCCTTTCATTGCTTCCAGCCATGTTATTTAAAGTAATTAACCTTAATTTATAAATTTTTATATCAAACTGCCTTTTAACTTTTAGAACTGGCGGGAGCAGCCCGTCTCCCTGGGCTCCTAATAGTTCTCCATTTAATCAAAATTCATCCATCAGGTTCCAGTGTTAAATCATCTTTTAATTGGGAGTTACATTCTGGTTAATAGTTTTATAATTCGCCTCCTCTAATAGTTTTTACCACAGGGATCTCGACTCCATTTTTCCTCAGTCTATTATAGCTGGCGAGGGTTCTGTGGGGACGGTTTAAGTTGGCCCCTCCTTCCCTGGCCTCTGCTGGTAGCCTCTTTTGTTCTTGGTAGTCTCATTAATTCCCGGGAGTGAGTTCTTCTTTCTCATTACTGGAGCAGTACTACCCTCATCACGAGGTGAGGCCCCACTCATCTCCACAGCCTCCTGAGCTGGGTGGGGGCCTCCTCTTTCCGAGAGGCTGAGAGGCATGCACACAGATGAGGGAGAAAATGGGGTGGGGGAGGGGTGGGAGTCCTATAGGGAAGGAGATGGACTGAGAGGGACAGAGACAGAGGGAGAGGCAGAGAGATGGACCCAAAGTGATAAGCAGGGGCTGAGAGAGAGGAATACAGAAAGAGGCAAAGAGATGATAGATAGATAGATAGATAGATAGATAGATAGATAGATAGATAGATAGATAGATATGGACTGTAATATCGAGAGGACACACAGAGAAACAAAGGAATAATAATACAAAGAAAGAAGAGGAGAGAAAAAGAGAAATATAGATAGATATATGGAGAGGACAGAGACAAAGAGAGAAGGAAAAGGTAAGAGAGAAAGATACAAAGAAAGAAAGAGATACATAGACACATGGAAAAAGAAAGCAGAGACAGAGATATAAAGAGAAAGAAAGGAGAGAAAGACATACAGAGATATACAGATATATAGACACAGCTGGGAAGAAAGCAGACACAGCAGTGTGGCAGAGGTACAAAGGAAAAAGAAAAAGATGAGAGAAAGACACACAGATAGAAATAGATGCATAGATACACACGTGGAAAGAAAGCAGATAGAGACAGATACAAAGAGAAAGGACAGAGACAGAGTTACAGAGATACATGGACACATGGAAAGAGCAGGCAGAGACAGAGAGACAGAGATGCAAAGAGATTAAAAAGACACAAAGAGGAATATACATATATATGTATATATATGCATACATACACATACACACGTATATATACACACACAGATAGGTGATAAATTCATAGAGTGACAGAGACAGAAAAAGACATAAAGACAGAGATATAAAGAGAGAAGAGACATAGAAAAATAAGGAGAGAATTTGGGGAAATGAACATGGACAATTTGGAAACTGATGCTACAGAAGAAAAGGTCTCTGTTTTACTCTTTAGCATTCTCCTGGATACAAGCTGATTGCTGAGATCCATGAAGCCCAATCCCCCTTCACCAAAGGTTCCCATTCACTTCAGCCATGGCATGCCCTCCCCTCCCTTCCCTTCCTCTCCCCTTCTCTCCTTTCCCCTCCCCTCCTCTCCCTTCCCTTTCCTTCTCTTCCCCTTTTCTTCCTTCTCCTCCCCTCCTCACATCCTAGCCCCATTTTATGGCTGCAAATATTCTAGTATTGGCCCCCAGGGCTGGGACCAAGGGGTACCCCCTTGCCCTACCCAGTTACTCCTCATGGTTGATCTCAGTGTCCTTGGCAGAGCCCTGACATGGGCCAGGCTGGGAAACAGAGCAGCAAGGTAGAGAGCTCACCCCTGCCTGAGTTTCTTCCAGCCCCATAAAATGGAATGGGAGAGGAGTAAATAACATGGTATATGAGGCCCTAAAGCTCAGCTTGTCATTCCTCAGCAAACACAGAGAATTAGTGTAAAATTACGTCTGAAACCCCAATCCACCCAGGGCTGCTTCTCGATTTGCAATTCTAAAAAAAAAATCCACCCTGGCAAATGAGCCCACCAATCCTTCTGACAGTCTTTTAGGGCCAGGGCACAGTGACTGAAGACGGGGGTTGGGGTGGGGAAGAGGGAAGGACAGGGACTGATTCTGGGGCCCAGGGAGAGCATTACATGCAGGGGAGACAAAGGCAGAGAGATGAGAGAAGGGCTATTTGGTATAGGAAACATCAGGCGAACTGACTGGCTGGAACGTAGAGTATGTAAGGGGGAATAATATGCGATCATCCTGAGGACAGATTATGAAGTGATTTCAATGCTACAGGAGTACATTTTATCTGAGAGGCAAAGCAGAGCTATGCAAGCTTCTTGAGCAAAGGAGTAGGGAGGTCTGACCTGTTTTCTAGCAATATAAGTTTGACAGCTAAGTGGAAGAATTGGAGAGGGGGAAAAATCTTCAGGGAGACTAATTAGGAAATTATTATAATAGTCCAGATAAGAGAAGATGAGAGCTTGTGGCTGTAGAAAGAAGGGGACAGATATGAGAGGCGGTGAGGAGGTTGAATTGGCAAGACTTTGAAACTGACTGGGTGTGGTGAGTGAGGGAAAGTGGAGTTGGTGATGCCTCTGAGGTTGAGAGTGGGAATAACAGGAAGGATGATGGTACCCTCCAAAGAAAAAGTAGAGTTAGCAGGATGGGTAGGATTAAGGGAAAAGATAATGAGTTCTATTATGGACATTTCGAGTTTGAAATGCCTATGAGACAACCTGGTGGAGATGTCCAACGGGCAGGCAGTTGGAGATAAGGGCGACAGACAAGGGATAGCAGTGTAAACTTGAGAATTACTAGTATAAAGATGATAATTGAATCCATAGGAGATGATAAGATAATAACCCAGAGAAGAGGGCTCAGGGTAGCTGTTGCTGGACTTAGAGTTAGTAGGATCTGAGTTTGAATTCTATTTCAGACACTTACTAAGTGTGTGACCCTGGGCATGTCACTTAACTTCTCCGTGCCTCAGTTCCTCATCTGTAAAATCTGTAAAACTCTGGATCTAAAGTTCCATTCAGGGCTATACCTATGATCCTAGGATCCCTGGAACATACCCACACCTAGGAGATGGGACGAGATGATGATACAAAGGAGTTAGAGAAATATTGCTCTGACAGGTAGAAACAAATTCAGGATAGCTCAGGGCCATGGTAACTTAGAAGATAGGTGTAAAGCTTTTTGAGAGCAGGAACTATTTCTTTTATCTTTGCATCCCTAACATCTCGTGAGCCACCTAGCACATAGGGATAGCTAAGGATTGGATCTATAATTTTGATGATATAGGGAACTCTCAGGTGAAGGAGTTCTCTCTACCAGTGAAGGTTGGTATGTTCTGTTAAATTTAGAGTCTTAGAGAGTTTCCTAGAGCATTGTGACTTACTCAGGGCCCCATAGCCAGGATTTGTCTGAGGTGAGATTTAAATCTATGACAAACTACTCCAGTACCTTTGCCAAGAAAACCCGAAAATAGCATCACAAAGAGTCTGACGGACTGAAATGACTGAACAGGGAGAGAAACTTAGTCTTAAAGAAGGTACAGTTGTCTCTCTGCTCCTAAATCTCAATACCTACTCCCCTAAAGTTATGGAGTTTGCTAACATTTCCAAATGAGAAGCTGCCAATGTTGTATCAGCTGGGCTTCCTTATTGACGAAAATCTCACACATTGGTAGGTTCCTTCTAAGGAAGCATGGTGCTAGACCTAAGTATGGAAAGACCTGAATTCAAATAAAAGTCCTGAGACTCCCAAAATGTGTGCCCTTAGATAAATCACTTCTCTTTAGGCCTTAGGGTCCTCTCCTGTAAAATGAGACTGTTGGACTAGGTTTTATCCAGGTTCTTACCTGGGTCTATGAACTTAAACTTTTTTTGCATAGTATTTCAACATAATTGGTCCCCTTGGTAATCCTATGTATTTTATTTATGCATTAAAAAAAACAATTCCAAGTAGGGGTCCATTTATTTTTTAATTTTTTATTAATTTATTTTTTTAGTTTACAACACTCAGTTCCACAAGTTTTTGAGTTCCAAATTTTCTCCCCCTCCCACTCTTCCCCTCTCCCCAAGATGGCATATAATCCAGTATGGGTTCTACATATACCTTCACATTAAACTTATTTTCCCAATAATCAAGTTGTAAAGAAGAATTGTAACCAATGAAATGTACCATGAGAAAGACATAATAAAACTAAAAAGAAAAGAAAAAAGAAAAAAGAGAGAACAAATAGTTTGCTTCAATCTGCATTCTGATTCCATAATTCTTTCTCTGGATGTGGATAGCCTTTTCCATCATGAGTCTTCTGGAGCCCTCTTAGAACTTTGTATTGTTGAGAAGAGCCAAGTCTATCAAAGTTAGTCATCACAGAAGCAATGGGTCTTTGGTTGTGTCTAGTGTTCTCCTGGTTCTGCTCCCTTCACTCATCATCAGATCACATAAGACTCTCCAGGTTCTTATGAAGTCCATCTGCTCCTCATTCTTTATAGCACAACAGTATTCCATTACATTCATATGCCACAATTTGTTTAGCCATTCCCCAACTGATGGGCATCTAGGGGTCCATTTATTGAGTTGTTTCAGTTGTGTCTGACTCTTTGTGACCTGCTTGGGATTTTCTTGACAAAGATACTAGAATTGTTTGCCATTTGATTTTCCAGTTCATTTTACAGATGAGGAAACTGAAGCAGACAGGGCTAAGTGATTTATCCAGGGTCACACTGCTGGTAAGTGTCTGAGGCTGGATTTGAACTCAGGTCACCTAGGCTTCTCTGGATTGATTGCCAAAGTAAACAGAAAGGTCAAGAATTTCCCTACCCCTCACCCCTAATTAGGTGATGTATAATATTCCTGCCCTTCCAGTTATAATATTTTGTTATCTGTCATTTGTCTGCATGTGTTTGCATATGTGAAGAGCACATGACTGGCTATAGATATGCATACAAGGATGCTCAAGTGTTTGTATATATGTGTTTATATTTGTATGCTTTGTGTGTGGTCATGCATACTGTGCATATGCTGAAACATGTATATATGGCATATGCAGGTCTGTGACCACATGTGGGTGTTTGACCATGTGTGCGTCTATCCCATGAGTTTGCAGATGCTTCATTGTTTATGTGTAGTTTGCTGCACATGTCTGGAAAGACTGGCTTTCACAGCCTTTCTCTTTTTCCGTGTACTTATTTCTTATGCTAGAGATAGTGGAATATTTAGGAGCTGAGAGTAGGGGGGAAGTGGTATATAAGAAACTGTGGCCTCAGTCCTCATTTTGTTCCTTCACCCAAAAGGGGACAAGGGAGGAGGGGAGTGCCACCATCTTTCATTGAATCCCTTGCCCAAGATGTCCCCTCAGATACCTGCTGGTGTCCCCCCACCAGGTCTGTGTCCCCCCCTGCCTGTGACTCAGTATATTACTGTCTAATTAACCATTGATGTGGCAAGCTCTTAATTAATTACTGATCACACTGTGTTACTTCTTACTTGAAGTGGATCTTTTCACCCTCCTTTCTCTTTCCATCACACTTGGACTTGTAGATACTCTCTAGTTCACTGTCCCCAGGTATGGAAGGCCAGAAATTGCATTTTTGCACCTGAGTGAGTAGGAGAAAAGGGCTAGCTAGGCTGTCTGGTGAGCTGAAACCTGGGCTGGTGAGATGACCTCATGTTTCATATTGCCTTCAGATTTATAAAACACTTTATAACAGCTTTGTGAAGGAAGTAATACAAGTATTATTATTCTTGTATTACAGGTTAGTAAACTGAGGATCTAAGAGAAATGATTTGACCAGACATATTCAGCTTCTAATAGCAAAGCCAGAACTGGAACCCAGGTCTTCTGCATCCAAAAAAGTGCTTTTCCCATGATTCTGTTAGTCAAAGTGAAACCTGGATTCTATCACTGAGCTGCAGCATGAACTCAAGCAATTCGCTTTTCTAGTCCTTAATTTTATCACCTATAAAATGGGTATATAAGAACCTCCAATTCACTTACTTTAAAGGGATGTATAAGGCCAAAATAAGATATGAATGGATCCTGTTGCAACTGCAGGGAGAAATAGACTATTGAATATTGCTTGGTTTGGAAATCTTTTATTTATACGTAGGTTTTCCCTTCAATGGCACATGGTTTAATGGAGGTAGATTTACAGTCATTTGGAACGCTCTATATAGAAAGGAAATCTGCAGCTAGCTTTCCAGTGTGAGTATGCCTGGGGTGTATGTAAACAACAGAAGTGATAGGGCATGGACGGGGTATGGAAGTCAACTCTGGCTTCTTGGAGGTGCATTGTGGACCAACAGATTTGTTTTCCTAAATGACATTCTATTCAGGTTGATGGTAAGAGTTTGCTTTTGTTGGACTCACGCTGGGATGCAGCTGAGGGGTGGGGTGGGGAGGCTGAGAAACTAACCTGAAATTAAATATTGGCCAGGGATCATCCCAGCAATAGGGTAAAGATTGGCTGGAGCCCAGACAGCTCCTCCTTCGCCTTTTCTTTCTTTATTTCTGTCTACCCCTTCAGCCCATTCTCTTCCATTTTCTTTTTTGGAGGGGGGAAGGCAAGGCAATTGGGGTTAAGTGACTTGCCCAAGGTCACACAGCTAGTAAGTCTGTCAAGTGTCTGAGGCGGGATTTGAACTCAAGTCCTCCTGAGTCCATGGTGGGTGCTCTGCACCACCTAGCTCTCCCTTCTCTTCCGTTTTCTAGCCACATTCCCTATTTCTTGCTTTCCCCATCTCTCTCCCTAGAGTTTAGCGCAGTACCCGGAATGTAGTGGGTGTTTAATAAATGTTTATTGGATTTATTTACCAATCTCTCTCTTTCTAGCCACAGGATCATAGGTTTAGAGGTGGGAGGGTCTTCAAAGGCTATCTAGTTCAACCCAAGGTCACATAAGCAGTAATTATTCAAAATGGATTTTAGACCTCCCTATTCCAGAGCCAGCGTTTTTTCTTTCCTTCCCTCTGTGTTTCTCAGTCTTTCCCCTTCATTCTATCCTTGATCTCATTCTCTTTTCATTTCTCTTAGCTTCCAGCTGTCATTTTGTCTGTGTCCCTCCCTCAGTTTTCCTCCTCCTCCTCTTCTCCTCCTCCTTCTCTTCTTCTTCTTCTTCTTCTTCTTCTTTTTCTTCTTCTTCTTCTTTTCTCTCTCTCTCTCTCTCTCTCTCTCTCTCTCTCTCTCTCTCTCTCTCTCTCTCTGCCTTTCACTGTCTGTCATTCTGTCTGTCACCCTCAGAAATCCCTCATTTCTTGCCTCCTCTCTCAAACTACCCTCTCCCTTCACGGCACCCCGCCCCCTTTTTCTATGCATGGAATTTTCATTCTGGAAAAACTCCAGGTGAGAGGTGCGCAGGTGGGATGGACACTCTTGGGGAGGAGCGGGGAGGGGGCTCGGAGAGTAACCCCTCTAGGCTCTCTTGTGTCTGATCCAAGAGAAGCAAGCCTTGGCTCCTGCTTACATTCCCTTCCAACGGGCAAAGCTAATGACCGCAGCGCTCGGGGCCCGCGGTTCCCACCTCCCCCTCCCCCGCCCCTGCCAGCGCCTCCTGTCCACACCTTCGTCGAGACCAAATTTGCACTTGCTGGTGCGCCGCGCTGGCGCATGCCGGGACCTGCAGCCGCAGCCGGGCCGCCTCTCCCCAGGAGCTGCCGCTTTGATGTGGGACTGCTGGGCGCTCTTTTTCATCCGACGGTGCGGATCGCGAGGTGGAAATGAGGTGGCCCGGCCTCCCAGGCCCGATCCTCGATTTGATGGAGCGGAGGCCGCCAGCAGCAATTATTTCTGAGCTATTAAAAGCCCGAGGAGGAAGTGGGGCGGGGCGGCGGGCCGGATGGTCCTTAGACGGAGACTGGTGGATTGGTGCGGAGGGGGGAGCGGTCGCCCGGGCCGCAAGCCGAGGGGCTTTTCTTCCTCCTCCCTGGTTGCCCCTGAAAGGTCCCCCCATCAATCTCTGGGCTGGGGCGAGGGAGTGGCAGGTGTCCTTGGGCTAAGTACAGTCTGCGAGAGTGAGAGGAGGGAGAAGGAAAGAAGGGAGGCGGTCCTTGGGGCTAGGAGACTTTAGGACCGTAGGATTTAGAGCTGAAACAGAGGGAGGGCTCATTTTATTCGACCCCGAAAGCCAGGATTTCTCTTTGCTGTCCCTTCGATTGCAATAGCATACGTCTAGAGCTGGAAGGAACCTCAGCTTACTCATCATCCCTCCTCGTTTTACAGCTGGGAAGACTTTGGTCTCTTAGACTCCCGGCTTCCTTCAAAATTTGGCTCAAATACCATTTTACGCAGGAGGCCTTTGCAGCTTCACCCTCTTCCTACAGCCCCTCCTCCCCTGCCACAACCCACCTCTCGCTAGAACCTTCCCATTTTAGGTGATATGTTTACTCTGTATTAATCTCATATGTACTGATTCATTTACATGTGGTGGCTCTCGTTAGACTGTGAGCTCTGACGACTGGCATTGTTTTCACCTTTATATACCCATGGTTTAGCACAGTGTCTAGTACGCAGTAAGTATTTAATTAATGCTTGTTGATTGCTCAAATATCCTGTCTAAGATTATGGAGATAGTGATTCAGAAGTGAGGTTTGAACACTGGTCATCTGATTCCAAAGCTAGCCCAAAGCCTAGACTGTTGGAAGTGAGAATGGCATAGGATGTCTAGTTATTAGGTTGGGGTAAAAAGTTTTGTGGATGGTAGGGATCATGCAGGTATCAGTTACTACCCAATCTCATAGTATTTCAGATCAGGAAGGGGCTTTAGCGATTACCTAGATCAAATCCTCATTTTATAGATGAGGAAACTCCTCTTCAGAAAGAGGAATTGATTTGTCGAATGCCATCCTTTGAATTAGAGGCAGAGCTGGCACTACAACTCAGTTTGAGGCTTTTGGTAACAACCCCCCACCCCAGCTTCTGGGGCTTTGGCTGTTATTGCCCTCTTCCTCTCTCTCCTCTTTCCACTGTTCTCAGATTAGAGGATATATAGATAGGAATGAGAGTGACAAGGACAAATGACTTCTTTTTTTAAAGGAAAAGTGGGAAAGGCAAAGGACTGTATGAGAAGCAAGAGGAATTTCAGTTAGACTAAGGGAAGAGTCTCCATTGTCTGTTGAGCAGAAAAGTCTTGGGATAAGAAAGCATAATGACTTGAGACATCTCTGAGATCCTAAACAATCTTGGGCTGGCTAAGTGGCCAACTTGTGTGGAGGTGAGATAATGAGTAAGATGACTTGCCCCAGGCCTAGCCAGCCTAGATTTTGAAAACTGGGCTGGAGATTATTAATTGTTCTTCTTTTTCTTCATCTTCATCTTCTTCTTCTCCTCCTCCTCCTCCTCCTTCTTTCACAGTTTGGAATCTGCCTTAGAACCCTGCACTGGAAGTCAGGACTTGCTGATTTTAGATCTAGGTCCATCCCGCTCTTGCTCCATGACTTTTCGTAGCACTTAAGTAGGTCATAATTTCCTTTTCTATTAAATGAGGAGATGAGTCCTGGTGTTCCACTACAATTCAGTTCAAGAAATATTTCTTTAGGACCTACTATATGCTAGGTGCTAAAGATACAAAGGCAAAATGAGTGAATGAATGAATGGAATAGTCCCTTCCCTCAAGGAACTTACATTCTTCCATTTTGTTGTTCAGTCATGTCGGACTCATTGACCCCATTTTAGGGTTTTCTTAGTAAAGCTACTGGAGTTGTTTGCTATTTCTTTCTCCAGCTCATTTTACAGACAAGGAAACTGAGGCAAACAGAATTAAGTGGCTTGCCCAGGATCACACAGCTAGTAAGTGTCTGAGGCCAGATTTGAACTTAGGGAGATGAGTCTTTTTGACTAGGGCTTAACGGCATACTCTAAGTAGTTTAGGGGTGGAAGAAGAGCAATAAGTGAGGGAGGCAACCCAGGAAGAGCTGAGCCTTATAGGGAGATCAGGAGGCCAAGAAGTGAAACTGAGGAACAAGAACATTCCAAGAATCAGGGACAACCTGTGCAAAAAGCAGACTAGAGATGGCATGACATCAGATTGGCTAGAAAAATAGTTATAGAAATGACCTTGGAAGTAATCTAGTCCAACTTCTTCATTTTAAATATGAAGAAACTGAGGTCCAGAAAGGTTAACCAGGTCCCATAGCTAGTGGCAGGACAGGAATTTGAACTCAGGTTCTTTGATTCTAAGAACATCATTTTCTCCACTGCACCATACTGCCTTACTGTCTCGGAAGGAGTCATGTTAAATCAAGCTAGGAAAATAGGTTAGAGACAGATTTTAGAGGACTTTAAATGGCCAAATACTTTGTGTTTTATCCTAATGGCAATAGGGAGCCACTGAAGCTTCTAGAGAAGGGGAGTAACATCAGACCTAAGTTTTAGGAAAATTAATCTGAGGCTGTGTCTAGAGGATGGATTGGAGAGAGAGACTAAATACAGACACCTGTTAGGATGCTGTTACAATAGTCCAGGTGAGAGCTGATGAGGACCTAAACTAAATTGGCCCCCTTTTGGGAAGAGAAAAGGAGGTGGATATGAGGGATGTTAGTGGAGGTTGAACTGACAAGACTTGGAAGCTGATTGAATCAGAGAGAAGGACAAAATATGAGGATGAAGAGTTGAGGTTGATTCTGAGATTGTGAAATTGAAAGGATGGTGGTACTCTAGATGGAGGTGAATTGGTCACCTGGGGCTACAAATCTGCTATAGACATACTAGAGATGACCTGAAGGTTTTCTGTGGACAATCTGGACATGGCGCTGAAATGCTCCCTCCCTTGGCCTCTCCCAAATGTTGTTCATCCTTCATTTTTGAAGTCCAATGATATCATGATGTGATGGGTGATAACTTGCTTGAGAATTGGATTTAAGTGAGGCAGAGTTGCGCAGTCGTCAACCTCACTGTCTCTTCCAGAGTCCTAGAAGTCCACTGGCAAGACAAAAGTCTAGACAACTTTGCAGTTGGATGCAGTGGATGACCTGAGTGTCTTCCATGCCTGACCAAACTCTAAGCGCTTCACAGTGCCTGCTTCAGCCTCCTTCGTGGCTTTTGGAGCAAATTGTTCTCATCTGCCCATTCTACCAGTGGAAGTATTCAAATGCTTAGGGTAGACATCCCCTTACTTCACCAATGGATTTGAGGCCTGTCAGTTACCTTCAACCTGGTTTAGTCCATCTGCTGAGATGGTTTTACTGGAGTGTGGCAGCTGTGCGTTCTATAGTTTCTTGGAGCCACAGATGAGAGTTGGGGGACATGTGGATACGAATGTGGATGAGCAGCTCTCAAAATAATGATGGTGGTATGCCGGCCTGCCATTGTCATTGGAGGGTCACTTGGCAGCCATGGGAGCAACTCTGTCTTCTCCAGGAGGAAAGAATGATGGTTCACCTCAGATCTGGTGAATGGTGTAGGTGGAAGGAACTTACTCCGTGTGCTTTCCAGGGGGTGAGGACAAGAGCAACAGGGTTTCAAGGTTGTTAGGTAATCGAGTGAGAGACTTGTAGTCAAGAGAACCTGAGTTTGAATTCTATCTCAATCTAGCTGTATGGCAAGTCAGTTTCTTCACCTGTAAAATGGGATAATAATATCATCTACCCTACAGGGTTGTTATGAGGATTGAATGAAATAGTTAAAATAGATAAAAGTGTAATTAAGTGCTTACCTATGTGCTGGGCACTGTGCTAAGTTCTGGGGATGCAAAGAAAGTCAAAAACATGGTCTGGTCCCCTAAAGAGCTCACATCTGTAAAATGCTTTGTAAACCTTAAAATGCTACATAAATGCTTGAAGGATGCTCTGGTCTCTTGAGGACTGGTTCAGCCTCTCAAAGTCCCAGCAGCCAGAAGTGAGTAGAGGGAAAGAGAGCAGAGAAAAAGAAACCAGCAGCCCATTCTCAATGGGCGCATCCATATTTTACGGTGACCTAGATGCCATATCTCGTTTCCGTGGGTTAAGTAGTAGGGGTGTGTGTGTGTGTGTGTGTATGTGTGTTCAGTAGGGGTGGTGACGTATGTCTGCCTTCCCATCCATCTGCCAAAGGATCCGGGGCATTTAACCCCAAGCACCAGCTGATGGATGCCCAGCTGGGAGATGGGGGCCCAGGCTGGTGACTTCCCCCTTCTATTGCTGCTCCTCATAATGATGGTCACACAGCCCCCAGGGATAATGAAAAAGCCCATAGCATTGTGTGTGTGTGTGTGTGTGTGTGTGTGTGTGTGTAGGGAAAACAGGACTGAGGAGAGAAGAAAATGGTGAGGGAGACTGCAATATTCAGGGTGGAGATATAGCCTGCAGAGAGAGTTCTGGCCCTGGGAAGCAAGATTAGGAAAAGGGGGTAATTTCCCCAGATATTTGAATCTCTCTAGTAGAGTGAAAGGGCTAAAATATCTCATCTCTACTTGTCTATTTTTTGTATCTCTCTCTCTCCCTCCCTCCCTCCTTCTCTCTCTCTCTCTCTCTCTTCCCCTCCATCCCTCACTCCCTCTCCCTCCCTTCCTCTCTCTCTGCCTCTCACCCTTTCTTTTGCTTCTCTCTTTTCTTATCACTAACTGGACCAAGAAGGAAAAAAAATTAACTCAGAATAAAGAGGAAGCCTGGTTGAAATAAGATGTTTTCTTTTATTTCCTGAAGGACAAAGTTCAGGTTCTTGTGTTTTGGAGAAGTGTATCTGACCTCATGTGACTTACATTCACCTTGCAGTGGATGGGAAAAAAGACAGTCTAGCAATGCAGCAGGCTTTTTTGTCTTCCTTCGGGGGTGGAGGTGGTAGTGATAGCTGTGGCTTTTGATCACTGCCCTTTTGGAAGTGGATCAGAGTGGAGGAGAGGAGAGGACTCTGGGGAGGGACACGTCTTCTTCCTGTTTCCCCCATTGCTTCCCTACCCCCTGGCAGATTCCTAGTCCCTGACCCCCATTCATTAGCAATAATCAGAGGCCTTACTTGGACAATCAGGGACTCATCTGGGTTGCTTGAGCAAAACACCCAGATTTCTGTTCCTTAGTCCTAAGCAAGGAGAAGCTTTATTTTCCTTATTTTTTTTTTTTGGCCGCCTCTCTCATGGTCCTTGGAGAAGTAAAAGCAGACTTTCCACCATTGTCTTTCTTCCACATAAGTTCCAAAGAACAATAGAACCTATGTGGGGGTAGAGTGGAAATGACAGGGGCTGTTTGCCCTTTGGGGTAGGGGGTAAGAGAAGACCTGGGGAGTCCCTCTGATGAGGGCATTAGATTGATAGTGGCTAGGTTCTTACCATGGACACCAAAGATATCTTCAACCTGTTAAGCTGATCCTAGAGCAGAGAGAAGCAAGAGGATGGAATGGGAGGACATTGGAGAAGGCCCCTGGTTTGGGTAGTTGTGTCCCAGGCTGAGACATTAGAGGCCTGTGCCATACAGAAGAGCAGACTCAGGAAGGGGCAGTGTTATCGTTAGAGGGATAGATTTCCTGAATTGTGGAATCTATTCCTAAAAACTGGGTACTTTTAGAATGAAAGAAATGTTGCTACCTCACTTGGGTCCCTTCCCCCTCTATCCCAAAATTCCAGTTTCTGCTCTTTGGGGTCCGCCTGATATTAAGACCTACTACTCCCCCTCTCAGTTTCTTAGGCATTTGAGATACTGGTTTGGAAGCTGAAGAATTCAGGTCAGAGAGCCCCCGAGGGGGTAGAGCTTATCCATGAGGACCCCTTGGCCATTGGCTCTGCTCCAATTGCTAGGCGCTTTAGGTAAGCCTAGGTATTCTGGGGTGGGAGTGGGGGGGGCTGTCCTTCAGGTCCTTCTTATAGTAGTCAGTTGTCCTATTGAGAGATCTCTCTATCTGAGCTGGGTTTAGTTGCTGTTAATTAAACCAATTGTTGGACTTAATGCCCAGCCCATTAACATGTCTCCTGGTTCTATTAATCACCCCCAAGCAGAGCCCTGGGGATGGGGATACTCTCTGGGTGGGCCAGAGGGAGCCTATCTTTCCCATAGTGCCAGTAAATCAAATCCCTTTAAGGAGCAGAGAAGGGTGGGGGTGGGGTTGGGGAGACAGGGGGCCAGGCAGCAATAGTAAGGAGTGATGGCAGCTACTTTATACTGCTTCCTTCTCTTTTTGCTATCTCCAGGAATCAGAGGCCCAAAGGTAGACATTTCATCCTGGGAATTTTTGGGTTTCTGGGAGAAGATCTCTATCTTAACCTTGATCTGATTTAGAGAGGTAGGGGAAGGGGAGAGAAAATCCTTCTTTTTTAATTTGGGCAGCTAGAGATGCTCAAAGACTGGGACAGCAGCTGGAGGAGAGTGGGGTGGGTTTCAGTACAGAGCGTTTTTATCATGGGTTAGAAAGGTATCTATAGGGCTAGGGATGTCTGTGTCTGTGAACCCCGAGGGGGTCCCTTCCCTAGCTCCATCCATGGAAATGGGCCAGTTCTCCCAAGATTAGGAGTCTCTCTGGACCTTTCTGATCACTAAGGAGATAGCTTTTCATTCCCTTCTCCTTCCATACTTAGGTGAGTGAGTGTCCTCCCAGGGAGTGCCCTGAAGGAAGAGGTAACAGCTAGATCCCCCAGGTGGATCATTGTCCACTTCACCCCCAATCCCTATCCTTCAGTCTTGCCCTGCTGGCAGTGGAGAGGATCAGTAAGTTTGGGGTCAGAAATCTTAGTTATGAATGTCCATTTGGTTCACTTTCTGCCCACCAGACCCTAGGCAAATCATTCCCCCTCCCTGGGCCTTGATCTCCTTGTAAACGGAGGCCGTTAGACTGGATTATCCCTAAAATCCCTTCCACCCCCAAGTCCAGGGTATCGCTTCATTCCTTGCCCCCCCCCCCACTCTCCATTATCTGTGGCAGAAGCTCTATGGTTGACAGGTCAAGAGAGAGCACCTGCCATGTGGAACTGGGTGCTTGGGGCTCCTCTGCACACCCACAGTGTCCAGGCCCCTAGGGAAGGGGTGGGCTGGGTGGGGCTGCAAGGAGATGCATAAATCATTATTGGCGAAGATCTCAGCCCCCGAGCCAGCTGGTTGGAGGCTGCTGCTCAGGGTGTAGGCCAGGGCATAAATCATAATTCCCCTACAATAGATTCTTTTGCAGCCACCATCAGGAAAAGTGTGTTGGTTTTATCGATTTTTTGACACGGGGGCCCAGGCAGCCGCGGCTCCTGAATCATTATGAAATGAAACTGATTAGGAATTCATGGAATACTAAATAAACTTTACGAGCCCGTTGTAAGTTTTTTGATGCATGGGGAGCGGAAAATGAAAACTAATGATATAAAAATTACACAGCGTGCTGAGTATTATTATACCACTATTGATTTGTTTCAAACTGTACATCAAAATCGAAGAGGACTGGGGCGGCTGCCGGGAGGCAGGGGATGCTTGAATTCCACAGAGCTGGAGGCCTTTTTATTCCCCACCCCCTTTCTATTTTTATTTTTTATCCCCTTCTCTCTTAGTCCTCCCCTTCCTCACCTGCAATCCTCAAACACTAGCTCCTACCCTTCAGGATGATTTCTTGTTCCCCCACACCTGCTCTGCTCATCTTGGAAAGGTCCCTGTTGAATGGCCCCAAGCCTAGACCCAGCTGGCTTAGACCCTGAGTCAGTCTGTTCTTTTCCTTCCTCTCTCCACAGTTTGATTTCTTTCTTGTGGTCTTTTTACTTCTGCCTTTCTTGATCTGGAGGCAGAAGGTCTCTCTCCTAACCTTACTCCCTGCTATGCCCCTCCTAGTCTTCTTGCCCCTGAAACCTTGAGCTTAGTCAACAAACATAAACATCTATAGATTAAAGACTAGGAGGGACCTTGGAGGCCATTTGTTCTAGTCTCCTCATTTTACAGAAGGAGGAACCAAAACCCAGAGAGGCTCAGTGAATTATCATAGGATCATAGATTTAGAACTGGAAGAACCTTAGAGGTCAATGAATCCAACTGTACAGATGAGGAAACTGAGGACCAGAGAGGTGACATTACTTGTCCAAGGTCACAAGAGCTTTAAGTAGCAGGCCTGGGATTCAAATTTGGGTCATCTGGTTCCTATCCCATTGTTTGCTTTGCATATCCAACCATGGGTATTTTTCACAGAGGGGAGATCAAGGCACAAAGAAGAGTAAGGATTCATGTGGTTTGGCATGACTGGCATATGTCCTTATGTCCTTTTCTCTCAAGTTTCTGTTGAGTGCGTAAGCTACCCAAAAACTTGCAGTAAGTAGTAAATGTTTCAGCCATACTAACCAGGAGAAGGGCCAGGTGTCTTTGCTCTTAGTGACTCCAGGCTAATGGGTCTTCCCTTAGAGTTGGAAGGACCAACTGGTCCAACTCATACTGCAAAGGAAACTCCACCATAACATACCTGACAACGGGGTCATTCAAGCCTTTACTTGGAAGACCTCCAAGGGTGGGGAACCTACTACCTCTTGAGGCAGTCCATTCAACTTTTGGATAGCTCGAACTGTTGGGAAGATTTTCTAAGGAAGGATGCAGGGAGCTAGTGCCCCAGCTTGGCCAGTTGAGAAGTGGGGAAATTGATAGTAGGGATGGTACAAATCCACTTTGTAGGGAGTTGTACCTTGAATCCTCTTTTCCCACCAGTCTCCGCATTTGTCCCAGAGGAGCTCTGACTTAATTTCCAAAGACTTTGCCATGGAGAGCGACCTTGGACGTTTTGGGTTTAAATTTCTCTGCCTTTTCTGTTTCTTCTGAGGCAGTGTGGAGTAGTGGATAGAGTGCTGAGCCTGAAGTCAGGTGAAGATATGGGTTCAAATCCCACCCCTGACTCTAGCTATATGACCCTAGACAAGTAACTTGATTTCTATGTTCCAATGATAAAGCCCTTGGACTTATTTGCTAAATCATCTATAGAATGAGAGTTTAACACATTGCCTGGCACATAGTAAACATTTAATAAATGTTCATTGATTGAGAGCTGCAGAGACTGGGAAGGAGTTCTTTATGATAGAACCATCTGTCCTTCCTGTATTCTTCTGGCTATGCCCCACCCCTGCCTTGGAATTAGTCTTTCTTTCAATGATCTAACAATCATTAGGCTCTGGTGATACAGAAAAAAAAAAAGAAAAAAGAGAAAGAGAAAGAAAGAAAAAGAAAAAAGAATCTTTGCCTTCAGATGGCTGTAAAGGTCCCTGCCCTCAAGGAGATTATATCAGAATGGAGGAGACAGTTAAGTGCTCCACAGAAGCAGCTATTTAAAGGATGTAATATGAGTCATCATCCTCTCTTACTCTAGCCCCAACCATGTATTTTTTTGGATTAATGGAATGGAAATGACAGTGACCTTAACATCAAAAGATTTGGGTTCTAGATCCCACTCTGCCCCTTACTAGGCTGTGTGACTTTGGGATAGTCACTTAGCTTCCCTAAAGCTCACTTCACTCATCTGTAAAATGAGGAAACACAACTGTTTTTCTTCATGTTCTCAGCAATTAGCACAGTGTTTGGTGCATAGTAGGCACTTCATAAATGCCTGTTTGTTGATTGATTGTTAGAAGGAAAGTACTTTGTAAACTGCAAAGCATTATAAAAAATGAGCTGCTGTTCTTATCCCTTATGCTTATATTTGCATTCAGAAATTTGCAGTCTCTTAAATGACTCCAGATTTCTCCTGGAAATAAAGATTTGCCTTTCTAATTAATACCAATATGGCTTAGACACTTGGAACACAATAGTGTCTGAAGAATAAAAGTGAGTTTCACACAGAGGCCAAAGGAAAGCTGTGGGCTGCAATGAATAACAAACAAGAACTTGGGAAAAGGATGTCATCAGGGAAATAAATGACAGGAAGAGAAGGAAGCTGGTTGTGTGGGCAGGGCAGGGGATGACGTGCTGACAGACTGAGTGCTCCTCTGGTATCCTTGAGATGTCAGGAGAGGCCGAGGAGAGCCACCAGCATATTTGTGGAGTGCCCATGTTCACGAGCACTTCTGAATGCTTTCTCTTATTGAGTCATCAGAGCAGCACTGAGGCAGGGAGGAGAGCTATTGCTGTCTCCATTTTACAGATGAGGACATTCAGGCTCAGGTATTTCAGCAACTAGGGACTAGAACCCAGGTCTTCTGACTTACAGGTCAACTAAAAAAAAGTCAGATTCCTACTTTTTTCTTAAAACAGGACATACCTGTATCTTTTATATACTCTGCTTTTCACTTTTTTTTTGCATTGTCTGGTATTTCATTGGTAAAGAGAATTCTTGATGAGTTCTCTGACATTATCTATGATCACTCCTCTGCAACACACATATATGTATGTGAATATAGATATATGCCGGCATATATACATACGTGTATGTGTATATATGTGTGTGTATATATGGCATAGCATGCATGTATGTGCATGTGTACATACATACACGCACAGGATGGCATAGTAAATAGGGCACTAGACAGGGTCAAGAAGACCTGGGTTCAAATCCTACCTCAGGAACTTAGAAGCTGAGTGACTCCGGACAACTCAATTAACCTCTATGTACCTTGCTTTCTTCATTGACAAAATGAGGGAGATGATTTGAGGGTCTTTCTAGGTCTACATCTAGGTCTACAGCTAGGTCTACATCTGATCTGACGAGCTTTGAGAGTTGCCTGGGCTACTGAGAGGTCAAATGATTTACCCAGGGCCACACAGACATTATGCACCTAAGGCAGACCGATAATCCAAGTCTTCTTGACTGGTAGGTCACCTTTTTATCCAGTCTGTTATGTTGGATTGTGTCGCTTTTCTTTTTCTCAAAGAACTTTCAAATCTATTTTCTCCTTTTTCTTCAACATCTGCCCACACCCACTCATGCAAAGTGGTTACTCCCGCTTTGCAAAGGGAAACATTGAGGGAACATGGCACAGTTGAAAGAGTGCTAGTCTTCCAAAGGCAGGTGACTTAGTAAGTGATGAGGTGACTAGGGGAGCTAGATGGCATAGTGGGTAGATTGCTGGGCCCAGAGTCAAGAAGACTGGAGTTCAAATCTGCCTTCTTATGCTAACCATATGAACCTGGGCAAGTCATAAATGATTTATGTCCTGTTTGCCTCAAATTCCTCAACTGTAAAATAAGGATGAAACTGTAAAACAGCACCTAGCTCCCAGAATTGTTGTGAGGATCAAATGAAATAAAATTGTATAGCTCTTTGCAAAACTTAAAGCATTTTATAAATGCTAGTTATTAGTATTAAGCCAAAAGGGCCTGGGTTTAAGTTTTTGCCCTGATGGGATGCTACCTGAGACTTAAATGAAGCCAGGGAATATACTTCTCAAACTGTGGTGCTTAGAATTGAACATAAAACTCCAGGTGAGGTCTGATGGGGCCATCAGCTCCCTATTCCTGAAAGTTATGTCCCGTGATGCCCTTTTTGCCTAGGATGGCATGTGCCGCATCACACTGTTGACGCATATTGAACTTGTGGCTCACTAAAACCCCCAGATCTTTTTCTGAACAACTGCCCTCTAGCAGCATGCCATACATATGAAGCTGATTTCATATCCCCAATTGCATCTCTATTCAGTTTCATCTTATTAGATGTAGCTGATTGTCAGACTCTGTCACCCAATGGGTTAGCAATCCCATCCAGCTTTGTGTCATCCCTGAATTTGATGAGCATACGGACTATGCCTTTATCCGAGTCACTGATAAAGATACTCACTAGCAGAGAGCCATGCACATATCCCTGGGGTGCTCCACTAGAGACCCCTTGTCACATTGATCTTGAACCATTTAGCAGCTAGCAGCTTAGAAACAACTGTCCTTAGTATCTAGTTAACAAAATAATTTAGAATAGTAGACAGCAGATGAAGCACAGTGACTGTACCTCAAGTTTACTCCCTGTGCTTATACAGATAGGTGGTGCAAGAGTACCAGGCTTCATCTTCCTGAGTTCAAATCTGCCCTCAGACACTTCCTACCTGTGTGACCCTGGGTAAGTCACTTAACCCTGTTTGTCTCAGTTCTTTATCTGTAAATTGAGCCAAAGAAGGAAATGACACTCCAGTATCTTTGCCAAGAAAACTCCAAATGCTGAGGCAGCTAGGTGGCTCAGTGAGCAGAGCACCAGCCCTGGAGACAGGAGGGCCTGAGTTCAAATGCAGCCTCAGACACTTGACACACTTACTAGCTGGGTGACCTTGAGCAAGTCACTTAACCCTAATTGCCTTGCCTTCCCTCCTCCAAAAAAAACCCAAATGGGATCATGAAGAATAGGATACGACTGAACTACCACCTTTAGTAACATCCCTAGCAACACTTGCAAGCATCTTTCACATTATTTGGCCCAGGGACACATTGCCTGCCCTGCTTACAAAATTCCTAGTTATGGCTCTTGTTAAGCCCTGGGTTAGAATTCTGGCTTTAACATGTTGTGGCAAAATAGTGGATAGAGCCCTGGATCTGGGGGTCAGGAAGATTTGGGTTCAGATCTCGCCTCAGACACAAAACAGTTATGTGACCCCAGGCTAATCACTTAACCTCTCTGTGTCTGAGTGTGTTACCTCAACTATAAAACAAGGGGGTTTTCCCTTGATACCCTCTAAGGGCCATCCAGTTCTAAATCTATGACTGTGACTTCGACTTGAAACCTTGAGCAAATCATTTAATTTATCTGATCCTCAGTTTCCTTATCTTGTTTAGAGGAATTGATTCTGGAGACATTAAAACTTGCTATAAATGTGAACTATTTTTGTTTATGTCATTCAGTCAATAAGCATTTATTAAACACCTATTATGTGTCAGGTATTGCGCTATGTGGTGGGAAACACATAGGACAGTCCCTGCCTTTGAGGAGTTCACAAGCTATATGGCTCTAGAACCACAGAACACGAAAGGTTGGAAAGGTCAGATCTTAAGCCACCTTGGAGGATGCCAAGCTCTTTTCCCCAGGCCTCCATCTCGTGACACTTCTGGAATCAGAAAGGCAATCTGAGAGGTGACACCCCAAATCTCTTAGTAACAAAGGGGCTGCAGAGGAGTAGAATTGATGAGACTAGGGGATGCGATTAGGGTGAGGGAGACAGTAAGAGGGGACCGCCATGTGGGGAAAGGGACGGAGAAGAGAAGGTTGGGAGAGATGGGGATGAATAGGAACTCTGTGATGACTTCACAACTAGTCGACCCTCCACATAGGTGATGTGTGCTCCTTTGTATGGTTCTTCTAGCACATCTGGAATTTGTCCTTTTTCGTGCTGGAGAGAGCATTGGATGTGTGCTCAAGGGACATGTTGTCATTTATTCTTTCAGAGCTTAGTTTCCTCCTCTGTAAAATGAGGGGATTGGACTAGATCTGGTGGGGGGTCTTCACCTCCAAGGGATCTGTGGATAGATTTCAGGAAATCTTTAAAATTGGATGGTTAAAAACCACATCTTTATTTTCATTAACCTCTAACTGACATTCATCCTATCCTTTAAATATGAATTGAAAAACAACATGATTCTAAGGAGGGGTCTGTAGGCTTCACCAGACTGCCAAAGGGACCCAGGACACAAAACAATTCAAGAATCCCTGGAATAGATGACCTTTTAGGTCACTTCCATTTCCGATTTTTATAATCAACATGATCTCCCTGTGATCTTTTGTTGTTGTTGTTCAAAGGTTTCAGTCACTTCTGACTCTCTATGACCCCATTTAGGGTTTTCTTGGCAAAGATACTGGAGTAGTTTGCCATTTCCTTCTCCGGCTCATTTTACAGATGAGGAAACTGAGGCAGCCAGAGTTAAGTGACTTGTCCGGGATCACATAGCTAGTTAACGTCTGGGACTGAATTTGAATTGGTATCCTGACTCCGGGTCTAGTGCTCTGTCCCCTTCACCACCCAGCTGGCCCTTATGATCTCTAAAAAGACTATAAAGTCTCTGTGAGACTAGGGGCCGTGGCATCATTACTGAGATGACTCTACGGTCTCCCAACAAGTAGGTTGGGAGGGTCCAGGTGAAGGAAGGGTTGGTTGGGCTAGATAATCTCCAAGGTTCCATCCAACTCTAAGATCCTATGATTCTAAAGGCTGTCCCACCTCTATTCCATGTCCATTCCTAGATACTAGGTATTTGGACCTGGAAGGTATCTTAAATGTTATATGTAAATGCTAAATGTAATATGATTAAAAATCAGCTTGTACAACCTTAGAAAGCATATGATGCAGATTTAACAGAGAAGGAAATTGAGACCCAGGGTAAAGGGAATGACTTTCCCAATGTCATACAGGTACCTGAATCTGAACCCAAGTCTTTGACAAGTTTGGCATTTTTCTCACTCCTTCAATGCCTGGGCATGAGAAGCTGCTGGGTTAGAAGCAGCCTTGCTCTGATTGGTAGGTTTGATTGGTAGGGATTTGGATAAAGATATGTATATTGAATTTAGATTTGTGCTCAGAGTATGTCTACTCATTCATTCCCAACCATATTGACTGCATGAATTGAGTGTTACAAGTAAGAAAGAGTTTAGCTATTACTCTCCTACTGATTTGATTTAATGTTGGATTTTTCTCCCTCTTTCTCGCTTCCCTTCAGTTTTGTATTTTCATAGTGTCCCTGAGACTTGACAAGAAATGTTGTTTCTTGGCCTGTGTTAGCCTTGGCTCATTTGTCTGCTATTTTTTTGAATTTTATTTTAGAGAAGTTGTGTGTGTGTGTGTGTGTGTGTGTGTGTGTGTTTGTATGTGTGTGTGTGTGTGTGTGTGTGTGCGCACGCACACACATGTGCATGCAATTATGCAGGCTGATCTATGGCTACTGAATGAGAATCAGAGTGCTATGATGTGGTATAGTAAAAAGATGTGCTCCACCCCACCTCCCTCACCTCAATCCAAAATCAGAGGACCTGAGTTTGAATCTCAGTTCTACTAATTACTATAGAGAAAGCTTTGGGCAAGTTACTTTCATGCTTCGGACCTCAGTTTCCTGATCTGCAAAATAAAGGAGTTGGGTTAGATTATCTCTATGTTCTCATTTAGCTCTAAAATCCTGTGACACAATGAGTGGATATGGAATGGTATTGGGGATAAGCAGTTAAAAGGGGAAGGGTGGTAGTGGCTAACCAGCTTTTGGAATCATAGAATCTTCATGTTGGATGGAGCCTCCATCTTCTCTGCCTCTGTAGAGGCAGTTTATGTAGCATGGTAGAAAGAGTAATGAAGTTGGAGTCAGATGAACCTGGGTTCAAAGCCCACCTCTGCCATTACTACCTATGTGACCTTAGGTAAGTCATTTAAATTCTTTGGGCCCTAGATTTTTTCATCTGGATGTAGGGGATTATTTTCCCTTCCTCCTACCCCCCACTGCTGTAATCACAAAAAACGCAGACACACAGATTGAACCAATCAATTAAAGGTATAAACTGAGTGGGACCAAGTCCTTAATTAAATTGAGAAGACTATAGGGTTTTGGTCATTGGATGAAAGGCAGATGATGTCACATAGGGAACATCTTGTGTTTGGTTGAGATCAAGTGACACCTCTGGGCTTATGGATAAAAATGACAATCGGTCTATAAGTGAGCTCAGAACCAGAAGAAAAAGCCTCCCTTGGAGGATTCTAGTTTGAGACGAGTTCCTGAGAGGGAATCACTAGGGGTGGGAGATACTTTCTCTCTCCTCTTTGCCTTCTATTGACCGTGTTTTTAGAGAAACTGGACTAGTAGAAGATCACACATCCAACTGGGACAAACATGGACCCAGCCTGATAAGGAAAGCTAGGCAGGCCAAAGAGGAAGCCTCTTCAAGAAGAACAGCTGAGGCTAGAGAAGAATGCCACCTGTGGACACAAGAAAGGGTTTCTACTCACTCCTTTGCCACCTTTGTATTTGTACTTTTAAAGTACAATATCACTACCATTGTAATTTAGATTTGCTTCCATTTTCCCTTTGGGCATATACATTTGTTGTTTGTTCTTTGTTCTGGAAGAGGACTGTGACATCAGAGAAATGATGTCATGACTTGCAAGTGAATTGGATCTAAGTGAGGGAGGGCTGTGCAAAGTCACCAGCTTTACTTTCTCCTCTGGAGCCATCTGGGTCCAGTGGCAAGATATAGATCAAGAAGACTGGAGATGGCCCCTAGACACACACATACACACACACCCATACACACACACACAAATATATATGCACATATATGTACACATACACACATATATACATGTATGTATATGTAGATGAGTATGTGTATATATGTATGTATATGTATATATGTACGCACACACATACACACATATATGAGTGTGCCCCAGGCTTTGGGGGAAGTGTATTATACCAACTGTTTTTACTATACCACCTTGATCAATATCTTTTCTAAAAGCCAGTTGAAGTCTAGCCAAATACTGTTAATGGGAAGCCTACTAGTATGGGCTCCTGAGTGACACCAGTAGAAGCCCATAGCCTTTTAGTATCAGTCACTCTCTGGGGACCCAGCTCCCATTCCAGTGGAAGTTGGGGAAGGAGCCCCAGAGGTGGTGTTATATATAAAATGAGGGGGTTGGATGAAATGGGCTCTAAGGGATCTTCTAGCTCTAATCCTATGCCAGGGAGTTAAGGAAGGAGAGGGGTGGGTCTGGGAAATCTCATGATCACGTTTTTATCTGCTCCACAAGCCTTTATGAGGATGTATTATGTACTCGGCAGTGTGTTAGGTACTTCTTGGAACCTCAGTTTCCTCTGGAAAATTAGAGGATTTGAAAGAGGTTCTTTAAGGTCCCTTCCAGCTCTAAACCCTAAGAACCTTCCCCCCAACATCAAAAAGAAAGGAAAGGGAAAAAAAAAGTTTTGTCTCCTAAGGTGGTTGGCAGTAGATTACTTAGTGCTTGACACGGCGTGTCTCTGTGTCACTGTTCCCGGGCGGAATTAAATCAGGACAGGAAAATATTAATTTAGAGTAGGGGATAGAGGCCGCTCCTTTCCAATTACTCTCCACCCTGTCAGACTTATCCTGGCGCAAACAAGGAAGGAGGCTGGATTAATTGCTTTGGACTCTGCCCCACAACAGTCCCAATTACTGAGCCGTCTTGGTTCCCAGCATTACGACGTACACTGCTGTGCAGGAAATTGTGTGAAATTTTAAAAGATTTTCAGACGCAATAATAGAGAACAGGATTCAGGGCCGGCATTAGCTGGGCTGCTCGGCCCTCTGTGGCTGGGTGGAAGTTAAGCTCTTTGGGCTTTCTTTGTGTATTAAAGGATCATTTAGTTAACCCCAGTGACTGGGGCTTGGGAGCTGCCGGCCTGGGAGAGAAATGAAGAGAACTGCTCCTCTACACTAGAATATGGGTTCAAATCTCAGTTCTGTCAATTATTACCTGGATGACTTTAAGTTGGGTAGTTAACCTCAATGGACCTCAGTTTCCTCAACTGTTAAAATGCTAAAACTGTTTAAAACTGCTAAAAAGGTCCAACAAGGACTTATAAGACTCCTAGCTCCAATCAATCAATATGGAAGTATTAAGCACCTACTATATGCCGGCCACTGTGCTAAGCGCTTAGGATATGAAGAAAGGGAAAAGACAGCCCCAGCTGTCAAGGAGCTCAGATTCTAATAGGGAGAAATGGCACACAAACAATTGTGTATATGCAAGATATATGCCTTGTAAATGGAGGTAATCCCAGAGGAAAGGCACCAGCATGGGGAAAGGGGAAGGGAGTAGGTGGGAGTGATGGCAATAAAGGCCTCTTGCAGAAGATGGCATTCGAACCATCTTGAAGGAAGCCAGGATAGAGATGAAGAAGGAGTGCATTCCAGGCCTCCATGATGGGTGGCCAGTGAAACGTCTCAGAGTTGGGAGATGAAGTACTGTGTGAGGGAATCAGCAAGAGGCCCACTGGTTTGTAGAGAAGGCAGAGGGGAGTGAAGTGTAAGGAGACTAGAAAAGTAGGAACAGGCCAGGTTGGGAAGTGCCCTAAAGGCCTTTACGATAGTTTGAGTTCCTGACACAGGAGACTTAAGTCCTTGAAGGTTTCAACCTCAGCTCTAGAGCTGCCAGACCATCAAGTCCACCACCCTCATTTTATTAAGGAATAGCTTGAGACCTACAGAAGTGGCTGGCCCGAGGTTGTCATACGTTTAATGTGTGACAGAACCAGGAATGGAACTGGTGTTCTTTTGACTCCAAATCCAACCACTGCACCACACTGCCTTCTCTTCCCCATGCCTGCTTCCCCCCCCCACCCCAAGCTGTCAGTTATTGGGCCTTTTGCGTGTGCTTTACTTTAGTTATTGTTAAGGTCAAAGAAAAAAATAAGGAGAAGGAAGAGAGAGGTTTGTGTGTCTAAGGGTCTATGCATGTACATACACATCTGGGTCCTCCTGGTTTTTAGGGTCCATTAGTGGCTATGGCTCATTGGCTCAGGCTTGAGGGGAGGGGAAGGAAGGTGGGAGTTGGGGATGGGTCACAGTGATCTTTATGTAACCTCCTTTAGGAGGCTTATGGTGCTTTGCTGGAAGAAAAAAAAAAAAGAAAGAAAGAAAAGTTCCTGAAAATCTGAGGAAAATCCCTTACTTTCAGAATGCCTGCCTTGATTGGCTGTCATTGTTAAAGGGGCCAACCTGGCCATCCTGTCTTTCTAGGAATTGGGGCTATCAGTGGTCCTGATCTGTATCTCACCACTGGACCCAGATGGCTATAGAGGAGAAAGTGAGGCTGGTGATTTTGTACACCCCTCGCTCACTTAAATCTAATTCACTTGCAAGTCATGGTATCACCTTCCTGATGTCATGGTCCTCTTCTAGAACAAAGGACAAACAACAACAACAAACCCTAGGAATAGATTTACTTCCAGATGTTAAAACGCTGAACAGATTATGGGGGAGCTGAGGAGAGAGGGTGGTGAGGTAAAGGAACTTGGAGCCAGAGGAAGTCCCAATGCAAACTCAAATGCGCTGAGTGACTGGGAGTGAACGGAAGCAGTGAAGGAGTATATGACCCTGTCTCTCCAAGCTCTCCATGGCTCTACTGTGGCGTTTTGGCAGGTCTGTGTCCTGGAGCTAATGCTGCGCTAAAGTTCTCCAGACATGGGTGATCCTCCCTGGCCACTGTGGATTCAGCCAAAGGTATCAGTCACCACCTGTCTTGCCAAACCTCATCTCTGTCTATTCTGTACTTGTCTCAGTGCTGAATTTCAGTGTCACTTAGTTCAGCAAGAGTGTGTTACAGAACTTTCATTGGTCTTGGTGTTGTTCTCCCCATGTCCTCTGGAACAGTTTCCTTTTCCTTGCCTTAAAAAAAATTTTTTCCCCTTCCTTCCTTCCTTCCTTCCTTCCTTCCTTCCTTCCTTCCTTCCTTCCTTCCTTCCTTCCTTCCTTCCTTCCTCCCTTCCTTCCCTCCCTCCTTCCTTCCTTCCTGCCTTCCTTCTTTCCTTCTCTTCTTCCCTCTCTCTTTCCCTCCCTCCTTCCTTCCTTCTTTCCTGCCTTCCTTCTTTCCTTCTCTCCTTCCCTCCCTCCTTCTTTCCTACCTTCCTTCCTTTCTTCCTTCTCCCTCCATCCCTCCCTTTCTTCCTCCCTCCCTCCCTCCTTCCTTTCTCTCTCTCTCTCTCTCTCTCCTTTCTTTCTGCAGACCTCAGCTGATATGTTATGGGATGACCTACTATGTACAAATGCTTATGCTAGGTACTGAAGAAACAAAGACAAAATGAAAAAGAGTGCTTATCCTCAGGGAGCTAACATTCTACAAGGGGAAAATGAACGTGTTCACAGATAAAGAAATGCAGCCTAATTTGAGGAAGAAGAAAGCACTAACAACTGGGGGACCAGGAAAGGCTTCCCACAGGGGATGAAACCTTTCCATATACAAAATAGAGCAGAAAGAGGATTGCATATGAAATTGCAAATCTCCATTATTTACCACTTGCCCTTTTAAAAAAAATGTGATAAATTCATCGTGTTCCTTTCAAAACTGTCTTCCTTGTCTGTGTTTCCCTCCGAGTCTCCTTCTGTTCTCCTCTATATGTTCTCTCCCTTTTTAAAAAAGTGTTTTGGTGGATCAAAGAAAGAGGAAAAGGACTCATATATGCAAAAATATTTATAGTAGCTCCTTTTGTAGTGGCAAAGAAACTAAGGGGATGGTTGCCCATCAAATGGAAAATACATGAACAAATTATGTGATTAAATACTATTATTCCATAAGAAATGATGAAGGTGATGGTGTCAGAGAAACATGCAAAGACGTGTATAAATTGATGCAGAGTAAAGTGATCAGAACGAGGAGAGAGATTTATGCACTGGCAACAATATAGTAAAGAAAAGCAACTCTGAAGATTTAAGATCTCTAATCAATGCAATAGCCATCCATGATTCCAGAGGGCTGATGGTGAAGAATGTTCCCCATCTTTTGATAGAGAGTTAAAGGACTCAAGTTGTAGAGCAACATACCTTTTGTATTATTTTTGTACATTTTTTGTTTACAGACAATGCAGGAAGTTGTTTTTTGCTTGATTATGCATATTTGTTTTTTAATGGTATTTTATTTTTTCCAATTACATGTAAAGACTATTTTAAACATTCATTAAAAAATTTTGAGTTCCAAATTTTTCTCCCTCCCTACCTCCCTAAAACAGTAAGCAATTTGATGTAGCTTATATATGTAATTATGTGTATTTATTATAAGAATTTTGTTTTTTTTTTCAATTTGGGTGGAGAGGAAGGTAGGAGGGGAGCAGAGATGGAGTTGTCAATAAAAAAAAGAAAAAGAAAAGAATGAAAAGAGGGTTATTACAGCCCTATTTGTGTTTAGTTTTTATTTTTTATCAATTATGTGTAAATAAAAAATTTTAACATTTTAAAAAAATTTGAGTTCTTTCTTCTCCTTTCTTCCCTTCCCTCCTGGAGAAGGCGAGCAATTTGATGTAAATTATTCATGTGCAGTCATGCAAAATATTTCCATATTAGCCATGTTGTAAAAGATAACAGATAAAAAAACAAAACAAAACCAAAAATAACCCAAACCCAAGAATAATAAAGAAAGTTTAAATAAAAGTATATATTGAAGCACTTTTTAAAAATTCATGGAAGAGACCAGAAGGAAGACCAGAGTTCATACCAGATTGGCCAGTAGCTGAGTGGGGTGGGGTACCAGCACTGCCTTGAGGATTGATCTATGCCAGTCAGCCCAGCAGTGAACTAGAGCCTGCAGCCAAGACTCTGGTTTCTGTAACCTCAGCTATGCCACATCAGGAAGTGACTTGCCAGGGAGACTACTTTGTAGCAACCACTTTCTTTGAATCTGCTTTCCTCAGGGACTGAAGGGGTAAAGGGGAGAATGTGATCTGAGTTGGGGAAGGGGAAGGAAGGGGAAGTTCTTGTATTTCTATTCTTACTATAGCGTCTCATTAAATATATTCTTTGTAAAAGCTGATTGATGTTAATTGGTCAAATGATACTGGGGCACCAATAGCTGGGGACTGATATCAGAGAGAACATATTAAAATGGGGGCTTGCACATTAGAGAAGACCTCACAGCCTCTGGGCAACCCTTAGAATTCTGAGCTGGGAGATGTAGCAAGCTGTCTTCTGGTGGATCTGTTAGTGCAATTGGGAATTGGGTTAAGGACCTCTAGAGCCTATAAAGTCCTCAAGAGAAAAAAAGATAATGAAACCATTGCTGTACTAGAAGAATAAATTCTAATGCAATATAAATAGAAAGAGACAGGAAAACTCAGCTGTATTCCCAGCTCTATCACTAATTAGCTGAGTGACTGAAAAAGCTTCTTTACCCCTCTCTTGGTCTCAATTTTCTCATCTACCAAATGAGATAGTTATATGATAAGTTCTTCAAGGCTTCAAGGTTTCTACTGGGGCTAAAAGTTAATGGTTCCATGGGTTATTCTAGAATGTATTCAGTTCCTGCCTCAGTCTCATCCTAGGGTTAGTGTGACAGTAACATTACAGGCCAATTGGGGAGGGTAGAAGTATGATGGAGATTCTGGGAAGGCCATTTGGCCTAGGTCTCAAGCTTAAAAAGAGTTTTTAATTGAATGGATAAAGCACCATCACCAATGAAGTATGGGACAAGAGAGCTGCATTTGGAATCAGAGGACCTGGGTTCAAATCTTGGCTTCCTACATACTACTTTGTGACCTCAGCAAGTCACTTAATCTCTCCTGGGCCTCAGTTTCCTCATTTGCAAAATGAGAGAGTTGGACTAGATGGCCTCTAAGATCCCTCCCAAGCCTAAATCTACAATCCCACAAATGTCTTTGTCAAACTCTGTATATTTTTCTCTGTGTGACATAGCATGAAAATTGGATTTCCCTTTAATAATTAATGCATTCGAATATAAAAATTATGTTAAAAACTGATAAAATACATTGAAATTATGTGTCACTTATTTTGGTGCTTCTACACAGACTGTTCCATCCTACTTCAAAACACCTGCCTCCCCTCTCTTAAAAAACTTCCTTTCCCTCCTCCACATTTCACCTCTTCTAGGAAGGTATTTCCTGAGTTCAATAGATATGCCACACCTAAGCCTGCATTTCTCCTTAATCAATTTCTTGACCACAGAGTGTCTCCTTTAGTAAACTAGAACTCCACGAAGGCAGGAAACAGCTTTCCTTTCTCTTCTGTTGTTCTGACTGTTCTGTTGTCCTCCTCTTGAACAAAACCCCCCGCCCCAACCCGAACTCTACTCTGGCAAACTTTCTGAAGGTTTTCCATTTTTAAGGATGCAGTCATCCATCCAGTCATTGCTTTTGCCTTTTAATCAGTCTTTAATAATCAGAGACTGTGCTGACACACAACAGAGTTACCTTAATACCAATTTGCATTGTTCTCTTTTTTCCACCAAAGACTAAACTTTTTCAGCCTCTTCAGTGTGGTGTGATGCAGAGAATGCTATATTTGGAGTCAGAGGACCTTAAGTGTAGCTCTCAACTCTTCTACTTACTGTCTTCCTGACCTTAGATCAGTTACATAGATCTGCTTATCCAACTCTAACCCCTCTGCTGATCTATAGCCTCATATCTCCAACTGCTTTTCAGACATCTCCAACTAGATGCCCACTAGACATCTTTAAATGCAACATATCCGAAACTGAACTCATTATCTTTTCCCCTAACCCCTCCTTCTTTCCAAATTTACCCATTACTGTTGAGAATAATACCACCCTCCTAGTCTCCCAGATTGCCAACTAAGATGTCATCCTTGACTCTTCACTTTCTCTCATCCCTTATAGTCATTTAGTTGCCAAAGCCTGATGATTTTAATTTTGCAGCGTTTCTCAGATACTCCCCCTTCTATCCTCTGACACTGCCACCACCTTGGTGCACGTGCTCATCGCCTCATGCCTGGACTATTGCAACAGTCTGCTGGTGGGTTTGCCTGCCTCATGTCTCTACCCAATCTATCCTCGGTTGGGCACTAAAGTGATTTTCCTAAAATGCAGATCCTACCAGTCCACCCCTCTACTCAATAAACTCAAGTAGCTTCCCCATCACCTCTAGGATTCAATTACAAATTCTCAGGTTGGTCTTCAAAGCCTTTCATAACTTAGCCCCTCCCCTACCTTTCCAGTCTTTTTACATTTTACCTTATACTGCCTTGCCACACCCCTACCCTGCCCCGTCTATGCTTCAGACACTGGCCCTCGGTAATAGTAATTAAAGTGGGACTTATTGCTGTAATAGTAATTAAGGTGGCCTTTTTGCTGTTCTTCTCTTAAGTGCCTTTAATGATTCTGGCCTTTGTTTGAATGGGGCAGATAAAGTGGGATTAAAAAATTTATCACCTATACTCATAAATTAAAGGTCTTCCTACTTCCACAAACAACAAACTACCCCATCTTTTTGTCTTGGAGTATTTCTGGGCAGCTGTAGTTAAGAGCCCTCCAGCTTGTGAACCCAGATGTTGATGCCCTCTTGGTAACTATGAATTGTATTTGGTCTGTTTACAATGTATCTTTGTAATTTGTATTTACTCTGAAGTTTAGGGCGCTGGCCTTTCCCCCTTAACTAAGTGAATGATATATGTATATGTTGGATTAAAGTAAGATTGTTAACCCCTTAACGTTGCTTTCCTTAGTAAAGCAAATCAAAAGAATCTGTGCTGGCAGCATTCTTGTTGTTGGGCTTGTGTTGGTCTTTCACCCCCATAGCAGCTGCTAGCCGAATTGTTGAAACACCTTCTTGTCACTCCACAAACAAACCCTTTTATCTCTTGGCTTCATGCATTTTCTCTGGCTCTCTCTTATGCCTAGAACATTCTCCTTCCTCTCCACCTCCTGGCTTCCTTCAAGACTCAGTCCTGACTTTTAGGAGAAGTCTTTCTCAATCCTTCATAATTCTAATTCCTTCCCTCTGTTGATAATTTCATGTACATAGCTTAGTTTTACATATTTGTTTACATGTTGTTTCCCCATTAGACTGTGGGCTCCTTGAGGGATTGTCTTTTGTCTTTCTTTGTGTCCCAGATCTTAGCACAGTGCCTAGCACATAATAGGCATTTGATAAATGCTTTTCGACTGATGAATCTCTGGCCTTCAGCAGGGACTCTTAACTTGAGGTCCACAGATTTCTAAGGGGCCCAAGGATAAATTTCAGGGGTGGCTGTGATCATTCAAAAATATTTTGTTATCTATTTTAACATGATTGCTTTCCTTTGTAATCCCTAGGTATTTTATTTTATGCGTTTAAAAACATCATTCTGGGAAGGGATTCTTAGGCTTCCCTATATTTACCAAAGGTTCATGACACAAAAAACACTAAGAACTCTTAGACGGGTAGCTGGGTGGTAAAGTGGATAGAGCACCAGCCTTGGAGTCACGAGTACCTGAGTTCAAATCCAGCCTCAGACACTTGATACTTACTAGCTGTGTGACCCCGGGCAAGTCACTGAACCCCAATTGCCTTGCAAAAAAAAAAGAACAACCCATTGGCCTAGATATCTAAGATTCTTTCAATGCTAAATCTATGAACCCCCTTCCTTCCCCTCCATCCTATTCCAACTCAATCAATCTACAAACATTGAGAATATAAAGGCAAAAACAAAACAGGCCCTGACCTCAAGGAGGTTAAATTCTAGGGGGAAACAAAAATAAGAATATAAAGATATGGAGATAACAAATATGTATAAATATTTATAAATATATAGTAAATAAATAAAAGGTGATTTTTGTTTGGTGGGGAAGGCACCAGTAGCTAAAAACTGCAAATAGAAGGAAAGACTTGAATTGATATTGAAGGTATTGTTTGAGCTGAGTTTTGAAAGATGCATGAGATCCAAAAGGCAGAGGTGAGGAAGGAATGCAACCTAGACATGGGAGACACAGCTAGGCCAAAGGCTCAGAGATGGGAGATGTGTGAGGAAGGGCAATAACCCGTTAGAATACAAGACAACAGGTACGCATCATGTTGCAGTCCCTGGGGGTGCGGTGGGGGCAAGGATGGGAACAGCAAACCTATGAGGATGCAGGGAGGGAATAGGAATGGTGTAAGAGCACATCCTGGTCCTGAGCAAATCATTTGACCTCTTCAGGCCTCAGTTTCCTCATCTGTAAAATGGAGGTAAGAATACTTGCATATCTAGTACTTATGAGATGGGGGATTGGCAGTGTCATTAGAAGGCTAGCCCTGGAGCCAGGAAGACTGACAAATTCTGACAAATACCAGCTGGTATGCAGAAGATAACTTATGTAACCTGTCAGTGCCTCCAGACAATTGGCTAAGTCTGTAAGTTAGAAAAGAATCGCTGATCTGCATCTGTGGAGACAGGTCCCCACTTGCATGAAATTCCAGGTCCCAACAGGATAAACAAAAAAGGTACCTGTTTCACAAAGTTATGGTGATGAAAAAGCATTTTGAAAAGCTTAAGCCCTATCTACAGGTGAGCTAGGGTTTGGGCAAGCAGCTGGTATAACGGAATTAGCAGAGGATGGGGAGTCGGGAGACTCAGGTTCAAATTCTACCTGTCATTTAATAGCTGTGTGGCCTTGGGTGAGTTACTTCACCTCTCTGGCACCAGCTCTCTCCTCTGCAAAGTGGGACAATTACATGTGTACACCTACCCCATGGGATCACTGTGATATCCAAACCCTGTCTGAGTGCTTTTATCTTCTTATGCTTTTAGTACATACTATGGAGCAAAGAATAAAATCTGTTTTAAAGTGGATGCAATCATATTGTTAGTGTTTATAAACTTAAAAGCACTCTGAAATGTGTTTGTGTTTATTATTGTATGTATCATGGCTATATATGATATTATATCTATATCTATCTGTCTGTCTGTCTATCTATTGATCATTGTTACCAGCCCTGCTTTTTCTCTTGTTTTCCCTCTCTCCCTCCTTCCCTTTCTCATTTAGTGCAAGGAAAAATTATGGAGAGGGGAGAATTCTCTTTTGACAAGTGTCACTTGAGTTAAGAAAGAGACAGCTCTGTTTCATTAGGGGCTCCCTTCCCTACAACCCATCAGCCTCATTACCGCCATCACCAAACACATTGATTCACTACTTCTGCGCTAGGGAGTTGGCAGAGCTCTAGCCTCAGACCGATCCCTGGGGAGTTCCTCTTCTGATGAAGGAGATGGGGTCCTTTCTATTTCACAGCTTGATGAGTATACATCTCTGCTTACAAGTGAAGCAGTATATTTCTCTCCCTGACAAATATATTAGTTTACCTTGCAACTGTGCCTGTACCTTGGATGCCTATATCCCTAACCCTTCCATTCTTCTAATTTAGGGGTTCTTAACCTTTTTTGTGTCATGCACCCTTTTGGCAGTGTCTAGTGAAGCCTGTGGACTGCTCTTCTCAGCATGTTTTAAAATGAATGAAATAAAATATATAGTACTATAAGGAAACCAATTGTATTGAAATAGTTTTCAAAATAGCTAAAAAAGTTCATGGACACCCAGGTTAAGAATCCTTGTGCCTAACTGATTCCTTTAACCCCATTCTATTTATTGGGAAAACTTCTCTTCATGTCTAGTTCTTATGTTGAAGTTGAAAGTTCCCTAAAGGCAATGGAACTTATAGCTCTGGGATTAGGAGAGGACCTATTTTATATGCCCTTTTCCTAGTGCGATGGGGGGGAGTATCAGTGGCCTAAACCTCTGGACACTGCCCAATAGGCTGGCCTCCTGAGAGAACTGCAACCAACTCTGGGGGCAAGATCCCTCAAATTTTGCCTGATCACAGCCTGGGTCCCCAACATCCTAAGGGGGAAGGATGACACCTCTCCACTCAGGCAAGGCCGGTCCCCATCTTGTTCCCACTGCCTCAGGTCAAGGAGGTCGGGCAGTAGGCATCTCCGGCCTGGGATTCGTATGGTAGCGGGGTGCTCACAATTAAAGGCATAATTGTGTGACCGGCAGGGAGGCTCAAATGATTGATTCAGGGCTGGTTATGACTGGCTTCACCACTGCTGCCATCCAGAGAGACTTTGCACCTGTGTCAAGGCAAGTGCAGAAAACCTAATTAGTCAGTTTGGTGTTTTATAATTAGGTCCTTTAAAATAATTCATAGGTGGTGTGAATAAGCCCATTTAGAAATCTATTAAGCATTGGGGGAAGTTGAACAGAATCTTTGTAAACTGCTTGCTCTCGCTCTCTTTTTCTCCTCTTTTTACTCTGTTTCTTTTTTCTCTCTCCTCTCCCCCTTCTTCTTTTCTTTCTCTCCCCTTGCTTTCCTTTTTCTCTCTCTTCCTCCTCTTCTTTCTCTCTCCCTTCTTCTTTCTCTTTTCTTCTCCTCTTTTTCTTTGTCCCCTCCTTTCTTTCTTTTCACCTTTATTCTTTCTCTCTTCCCCTCCTCTTTTCTCCTTTCATTCTCTCTCCCCTCATCTCCTTTCTCTTGTTCCCTTCCTCTTCTTTCTCTCTTATCTTTCTCACTCTTTCTCTCTCCTCCTTTATTCTATCTCCCCTTTCTCTCCATTTTCTTTTCTCTCTCTCCTCTCCCTCTATTTTCTCTCTTCCTTTTTTCTTCTTTCTCTTTTCCTCTTCCCCTCCTTTACTTATGTCCCCCTCTCTCCTTCTTGTTCTTCGCCTTTTCTTCATCCCCTTTCTCTTCCCTAGATTTTAACTCTCTTCTCTTGCCTCATGTTCTCCTTTTCTTGTTTCTTTGTAGAAGATGTGATAGATTTAAGATGCGGGGGGTTGAATCTTGGCAAACTAGAATGAATCTAATAATACTAGATTTAATGTAAAGTTTGACATTTGGGTTTTAAAAGGCGGCTTTGCAAGTACAAGATGGGAGAAGTATGGTCAACCAGCCATTCATCTGAAGAAGAGCTGGGGCTTTTAGTGGACTGCAAAGTCTAAATGAGGCGTTAGCCCCCAAAGCTAACAAATTAATGGACTCTTAAGTTTCATTAAGAGAAGTGTATTATTGCAGACTGGAAAGTGCTGATCACCCTGCTAGCCTCTGACTACTCAGACCACATCTGGACTGCTGGCTTTAGCTCTGGGCACCACATGTTCAGAAGAACACTGAAAAATATGGTAAGCTTTCAGAGGGAGGAAACGAAGATGGTAAAGAAACTCAAAATCATGCCCTAATAAAAGGATAATTTGAAGAAATTGGGGATGATTACCCTAGAAAAGGAAAGACGGGGGTAAGCAATAACATGATGATGATCTTCAAGTATTGGAAGGGCTTTTGCCTGGAAGAAAGTTTAGACTGATTCTGTTTGACCCCAGAGAGCAGAACTAAAGGCAATGGGATAGAAGTTACCAAGAAGCCAATGTAGACTGGATGTCAAGAAAACCTTCCTAACAAATGGAGCTGTCCAAAAGTGGGGTGGGCCGCTTCAGGAGGTGGTGAGATCCTTTTCACAGCTGTTCATCAAGGAAAGACTGCCAGCTGTGTCACTGGGGTTCTTCTTATTGCGGCAGCTAGGATCTACAGTGACTGAAGTGTTGAACTTGGAGTCAGGAAGAGCTGAATTCAAATCCTACTTCAGATACTAGCCATGTGACCCTGGGTAAGTCACTTCACCTCTCTCAATCTCAGTTTCTGCAAAATGGAGTTAATACTACCATCTACCTCCTGGGGTTGTTGTGAGGATCAAATGAAATAGCATATTTTATGTAAAGTGCTTTGCAAACCTTAAAGAACCATATAAAGCTACTATTGTTCAGGTTTGAGTTGGACTAGCTGGCCTCTGCAGTACTTTTAAATTCTTTTCTCTCTTCCTCTTTTTTCTATCTATCTATCTATTTATCTATCTATCTATTTGTCTATCTTTCTCTTTTCCTTTTTATATCTCTACTCCATCCCTCTTCTTTCACCTCTTTTCCACATTCTCAAAGAATTACTTAAGATGCCACCATCAGGAAACCTTTCCAGAATTTTCTCTTTTCCAGGCCAAATAGTCTAGTTCCTTCAGCTAATCTTCTTATGGCATGATCTTGACTAACCCCATTATGAAGAAATGGTTCTTCTCTTACTATTGGTGGGAATTGTATGTGGCTATAATTATATGTGCGCGGTGATAGCGATGATAGGAAGAAATCAAGCCATGGATTCATTCTGAAACTGGGGGAATGGGGATACCTTTCAAAGGTGGCAGACTGATGGTACATAGGTTGGGTGGAGTACCAGGGTCTAAGGTAGGGTAACCCAGGAAGAGTGACGGTTTTAAAATATTAAAAAAAACAACAGGAGTTTGTTTCAATCAAATTTCAAAAGCTTAAAATGGCCTCTAGCCTCGACTAGGGTATTTTAGGATAAGATTTTTGGCAATTCTGTTAACTTAGCAATTTGTTTTACCTTTATACTTGAGTGTTAGTGATGCACTTTTGAAAAACTTGTTATTTCTTTTTAAAACATTTTATTAAAATTTTATTTTAAAAAGTTAACAGAAATTTGTTTTCTTTCTGCATACCTCCTATTCCACTGAAAAAAGAAAGAGAGAAAAATAAAGCTCTTGAAACAAATAGACATAGTCAAGCAAAACAAATTCCTGGATTAGTTGTGTCCAAAAAAAATTATGTCTCAATCTGCCCTCTGAGCCCATCACCTCTCTGTCAAGAGGTGAGTGCCATGCTTCATCATGAGTCCTCTGGAACTATGGTTGATCATTGCATTGACCAGAGTTCTAAAGTATTTCAAAGTTATTTGTTTTTACAATGTTGTTACTGTATAGATTGTTCTCCTGTTTCTGTTCACTTTACTCTGCATCAGTTCATACAAGTCTTCTCAAGTTTCTCTGAAACCATCCACTTTATCATTTCTTACAGCACAATAATATCCCATTCCACTTAACTACTATAACTTGTTCAGGCATTCCCCAATTGATGGGTACCCCTTTAGTTTCCAGTTCTTTACCATGACAAAAAGAGCTGCTATAATTATTTTTGAACATATGGGTCCTTTTCCTTTGATCTCCATGGCATGCCTGACTTCTTTCTCAGAGGTGCTAAGGCATAGAGAATATGAGACAATCTAATGTAATGAATAAGGCATTGAACTTGGAGTCAAGAAGATTCAGGTTCAAATCCTACCTCAGATATTTACTAGCTGTCTGACGCTAGACAAGTCACTTAATCTCTCTCTCTCTCCTCAGTTTCTTCATCTATAAAATGAAGGAGTTGGACTAAGATCCCTTCCATTTCTAAATCTATAATTCAGTTAATAAGAAAGTCCTAGAGATATAGGTGTGTGTAGGGAGATGCAGAAAGGGCTGCTACTCCAAAAATTTTGGGGGTGCTGACCAGTACAAAGTAAAAAAGGAAGGGAATGCCAGGTACAGCCGAGTCTGTCTAGTCTCTTTCCTGCCTGGGTTTCCTTTCCTTAGATAAACTAGGTTCTGTTCTTACTGAATTCCACTGAAGTCATGCCTCGATTTTTGTAGTTGATGTGTTCCCGAAGTATAGTAGAAAGAGCACTAGTCCAGAAGCCTGAGTTTGATCTTGACCCTACCACTTCAGGAGCTATGACTGTGGACAACTTTTCCTATCTATATATAAAATAGAGTGATAATTTTAGGTAGCTCCAACCACACTGGAAAACTTCCAAGGACTGTATGATTGATTGATTGACATGTGTATTTGTCAAACACCAGGCTAGCTAAGACTGGAAAGTCTCATCAGTAGGCTGGCCCCTGGGTGATATTGTTTTTTGATCTTCAAGTAACTCTTGAAGACCTTCTGCCATGTCATAGAAGTTAAAATCTGCACTTGTGTAGAGGCTACTGGTTACTGACAAAATCCCAAGTCATTGCAGTAATGTTTTCACTGCCTACCTGTTACTAGATTGACGGATAGAAAGAAAATAGATAAATAGATAGATAGAATTTATATAGCACTTTAGCATTTGTAAAGCACTTTACAAATATCACCTCATTCCCCCCCCGCTTATCCTAGATGCTATTACTATCCTCAGTTTTCAGATGGAGAACCTGAAACTGACAGAAGTTAGATGATCTGCCCAGAGACATACAGCTAGTAAGTGTCAGAGGCTAGATTTTAACTCAGGTCCTTTTGACTACAGGTTGAGCACTCTATCCACTGTGCCAGGTAGATAGATAGATAGATAGATAGATAGATAGATAGATAGATAGATAGATAGATAGATGGATAGAATCTTCTAAGACAATTAAAATGGAAGCAATTTGGTTTCCTGGCATGGCGCTGGTATACTGTCCAGGTTTCACAGGCATACAACAATGAGGTCAACACAACAGCTCTGTAGACCTTCAGCTTGCTAAGCAATCTAATACTCTTCTCTCTTATACTTTCCTTCAGAGCCTTCCAAACACTGAGCTAGCTCTCGCAATACATGTGTCAATCTCATTGCCAACAATGATTAAGAGAGATATCCACCCCTGTGATTGTCATAGGACCATTTATTTACTGAACCTTGGACAATGGAGGCATCTTTGAACTCCTGGAGGGATAACCTCCTCTTGCCACATAACATGGAATTTTTAGCACTGAGTAGTCCAGAGGTACCGTAGGTCTTTGGCCCATAAATAGCCTTCAGGGCATCATAAAAGCATTTTGGATTGTTATTATCAGAATAAAACCGAATTTTGTCTGTCTTCTTACTGAGCCAAGCATCCTGCATCTCTCTAAGCTTCTCTTGTACTTTACTTTTGATGGAGTTAAATGCTGCCTTCTCAGAGATAGATAAACTATCCTCCTGGTCAACCCTGTGGAGTTCTCATTTTTTGTTTAACATCTTCTGAATCTCTCCATCATTTTCATTAAGCCAGTCTTTTTGTTTTCACATGTTCCAGCCCAGATGCGTAAATACGATGCTGTACACCAAATCTCTGAACCTTTTCTGTTCCATTGTTGCCAACTATGTGTAAGCTCAGTTTCCCCTCCATGTTAACAATGAACTATTATCATTCAAAGAAGAGCTCTAATTTGTGGTCATTAAGTCTTCTGGTAGTCATCTTGCTTGTGGGCTGCTACTTTTGTTGAATTCAATTATTTAGCTTGGAGAGGATGTCTCTGATTAATCCAGCACTTTGCACTACACATATTTATTATAATTTTCGCATCCTGTATGTCTCTTCTCTTTATACTAACACAATTTATTAAATGCCAATGTTTGCTGTGAGGGTGCATCCATGTAGTCCTATTGAGTTTAGGTAAATGGAAGACAGTATTGGTGATGAGGTCATGAGATACGCAAATCTTCAATAGCAAGTGACCATTGCTGTTGCTGTTTCTGACTCCATTCCTCCCAAGATCTCCCTGCCATGTCTGTTAGACTGTGATTGCTCTTGGATTAAAATCACCCAGAATTATAAGCTTGTCCTCTTTCAGAACATTGATGATGAAGGTCTCCAGATCTTCATAAAATTTTTCTTTGACCTCATCAGAGTTTATCATGATGAGAACATATGCAATGATGATGGTAGCATGGCACTTTCCTGCTAGTAGCAATAACATTGTCATGAGCCAGTCATTCACTCCTTTTGTAGGTGTACAAGCTTGTTGACTAGATAAATTTTGACTGTAAAAACACCAACTTCACAGTGCTCCCCTTCACTGCAGCCACTCCAGAAACATGTGTATCTAGCTCTGACTTCAGTAAGCTGGCCTTCATTTGCCATCCTTGTTTCACTCAGGGCTGCTATTTAGATGAGACACCTGCTGAGTTCTCTCACAACAAGAGCTGTTCATCTCTCAGGTCTACTGGATTTCATATTGTCCATAGGCACATTTCATGTATTGATAGTGAGTGGAATCATCTTTGCAAAAGTTTTTGTATTTTTCTTGTGTGTTTTGACTGCTGGGTGGGATCCCTGCCTGCCACAGTAAGCAGGCCAGGGTTGGATAAAGTAGACAATTTTTAGGACACCTTTTCTATCCCCTTCCTCATGCCAGGAGGTGATCAGTACAGTCCTTCAAAATAGCTTCTCAGACACCCAGGGGACTACTGAATCCCACTGCTGCTTCAGTCCAGTGAGAAGACAACCCTAAGTCCCAGGCCATCTGTGTGCAGGATTGTGAATACAGCTCTCAGTGTATCCACACCTGCTGCTTCATCATCTGCCTGTCACCAGGACTTTGAGGTAGGCAAAAATGATAAAATGGTATGGGTGATGTCTTTTGATTTGCACATAAATTGGATTTAAGTGAGGCAGAGTTGTGTAAATTTGTTGGCCTCATTCTCTTTTCTAGAGTCATCAGAGTCTGGTGGCCAGATAAAGTCAAGACACTGGTGATGGCTTTGAATGCAGTGGATGACCTCAGCATCTTCGATATCTAATTAAGCTCTAAACACTCTACACAGCCTGCTTCTGCAACCTGGTATCGCCAACATGATATTCACAGCGCCGATGGCAGCTATGAATATGCTGGTATAGTTCTGAATTGCAAAATATGACAGACTCTCTATGTGGAAGACAGAACCAAAACATTTATTCAAACACCAGAAAGCCAAATCCCAGCATCAGAAAACTGGATCCATCACAGTGATAAAGAAATCCACACACAATAACAGTGCAAGGGGCACCACCATCCCCAAGCCTTCCCCCTGCTAGGGCCTTCCCACAAACAAAAACTCACAGCTAGCTGCTTACCTGTTTCTTCTCTCTCCCGTGGCTCTAACTGCTCTGACCAACTTCCTCTGTTCTGCTCCACCCTTCCTCTTCCACCCTTCCTGCTCCACTCTTCCTGTTCCATAGGCTTTGTGTGACTTAGGCTTCCATGTGACTTAAGCAGTCTAGTGAGGCTTTTTTTTAAAGGATGGGGCATGTTTTGAGTAGAGGCGATATGATCAAACATATGCTTTAGTAATATCTAGCAGCCATATGGGCCAGTAATATCAATCTAGCAACAATGTTGTATTGGAGAAGGGAGAAATTAGAAATTAGTCAAAGAGACCATTTAGAATACTATTGTAATAGTCCAATGACAAATGCCTAAGAAGGCTGAATGAAGAGAAGAGGCTGTATATAAGATAGGAAGGACTGACAAGACTTGGCAACTGATTAGATATAGTGGAAGGGAAGGGGATAATCCTGAATGAATCCAAGGATGTGAAGTTGGGTGACCAGAAGGATGGTGATGCCATCAATAGAAATTGGGACATTAGGAAGAAGGATGGGTTTTGGGAGGGGAAAATAAGTTCCATTTCGGATATGTTTAATTTGGAGCATTTTTTACAGAATCTACATTTTTTTAAATTTGGTATTTCTAGTTTTCAGCATTGATTTCCACAAGATTTTGAATTACAAATTTTCTCCCCACTCCAAGATGGCATATATTCTGATTGCCCTATTCTCCAGTCAGCCCTCCTTTCTGTCACCCTACTCCCCACCATCCCATTTTCTCTTACTTTCTTGTAGGGCAAGATAGATTTCTATGTCCCATTGCCTGTATATCTTATTTCCCAGTTGCATGTAAAAACACCTTTTTTTGAATATCTGCTTTTAAAACTTTGACTTCCAAATTTTCTCCCCTCTTCACTCTCCACCCACCCTCCCTAAGAAGGCAAGCAATTCAACATAGGCCACACATGTATCATTATGCAAAACCCTTCCACAATACTCATGTTGTAAAAGACTAACTATACTTTGCTCCCTCATATCCTATCCCCCTTTATTCATTTTTCTCCCTTGACCCTGTCCCTTTTTGAAAGTGTTTGCTTTTAATTACCTCCTCCCCCTATCTGCCCTCCCTTCTATCATCCCCCCTTTTTTATCTCCTTCCTCTTCCTTTTCTGTGGTGTGAGATACCCAATTGAGTGTGTAGAGTGTGTATGTTATTCTCTCCTAAATTCAATTCCAATGACAGCAAGATTCACTCATTCTCCCTCACCTGCTCCCTCTTCCCTTCCAATGAACTGCTTTTTCTTGCCACTTTCATGTGAAATAATTTACCCCATTGTATCTCTCCCTTTCTCCCTCTCTCAATATATTCCTCTCTCATCCCTTAATTTGATTTTTTTAGATATCATCCCTTCATATTCAACTCATCATGTGCCCTCATATATATATATATATGTATATGTATATGTATATGTATATGTATATTCCCCTCAGATACCCTAA
>CM053626.1:205722950-205743804 GCA_028646595.1 Phalanger gymnotis
GTAGTATTTTCTTCAGTGGTCTTTTGGACCTCCTTTTCCATTTGGCTAATCCTGACTTTTAAGGCATTCTTTTCCTCATTGACTTTTTGGAGCTCTTTTGCCATTTGGGTTAGTCTATTTTTTAAGGTGTTATTTTCTTCAGTATTTTTTTGGGTCTCCTTTAGCAAGTCATTGACTTGTTTTTCGTGGTTTTCTCGCATCTCTCATTTCTCTTCCCAATTTTTCCTCTATTTCTCTTACTTGCTTTTCCAAATCCTTTTTGAACTCTTCCATGGCCTGAGACCAATGCATATTTTTCTTGGAGGCTTTTGATGTAGGCTCTTTGACTTTGTTGACTTCTTCTGGCTGTATGTTTTGATCTTCTTTGTCACCAAAGAAAGATTCCAAAGTCTGAGTCTGAATCTGAGACCGTTTTCGTCAACTCCTTGACCCTTGAGGTTTTTTGTCGGGATAAGACTGCTGGTAGAGTAGACAGTACTTTGTTCCAAGCTTAAGGGGCTGTGCTGCTATTTTCAGAGCTACTTCTACATGGCAAGCTCTGCCACACCAGAACTCCTTCTCCCCCAAGAACCGCCAACCAGGACTGTGGCTGGGCAAAGCAGGTTTTGCACTCCCGCTCTAATCTGCTGTTTAATTCCTCCCACCAGGTGGGCCTGGGGCCAGAGGCAACTGCACCTGTAGCTCTGGAAGCAGCCTCAGAGCTGTACCACCTCTGCTGCACCCAGGGTAGTGGCTGACCAGGAACTCTTTTCACTCTGTCCCAGCAGCTTTTCCCACTAACCTTCTCTGTTGTCTTTGGCGTTTGTGGGTTGAGAAGTCTGATAACTTCCACAACTCACTGATTCAGGGAGGTACACCTGTTCTGCCCAGCTCTCAGTCTGGTTGGTACTGGAGCAGCCCAGGCTGGGCTATGCTCCGCTCTGCTCCTAGCTGCATGCGATAGACCCGTCTCAGTGACCATCCAGGCTGTCCTGGGCTGGAGCCCTGCTTCTCTTTGTTATTTTGTGGGTTCTGCAGCTCTAGAATTTGTTCAGAGCCATTTTTTTGGTGGTTGGAGGGACCTGGTGGGGAGCTTAAGCAAGTCCCTGCTTTCTGGCCGCCATCTTGGCTCCACCCCTCACCACTCTAATTTGGAACATTAAAGAGGTATTGATAAAGTAGGACTGTGATTTGGAAGAGATTCCTCTGGATTTATAGATTAGGGAGTCATCTACATAGAGACAATGATTGATCCCACTGGCTATCTACCATGTGTATGGTACTGTGCTTGGTGCTGGAGTTATAGACAAAAATGAAACCACTCCTGACCTCCAATGAGCTTTCATCCTGGAAGTGGAATAATATAACAATAAAATACTTTCTATTTCCCTTTTTACAATTATTTGGAATGCAAATTCCTCAAAGATAGAAGTTTTGTTTTTTGCCCTTTTTATAACTCCAAAACTGAACATAGCACATAGTAAGTGCTTAATAAATATTTATTGATTGATCGACCTCATCAATGAGGGCATCCCCTGCTATAGTGCAAGTTGCAAACTATCCATACCTGTTTTTCTTTCATCACTCTACTTCTTCTACATCCCTTTGATAGGTAGTTCAGTGGGTAGAGTGTTGGATTTGTAATCAAGAAGTTCTAGGTTCAAATATAGCCTCAGATATTTACCAGCTGTGTAACCCTGGGCAAATTACTTAATCTCTCCATGTCTCTGTTTCCTCATCTGAAAAATGGGGATAATAATTGAATCTACTTACCAGAGTTGTTGAGAGGGTAAAATGAGATAATATTTGTAAATCACTTTGCAAACCATAAAGTATTATTTAAATACAAGCTATTGCTAAGATTATTATCCTGTAAATTCACCGCAGGGGATCCGTATATACTCAGGAAGGGTGATCTTCCTTTAATTCTCTTGACATTTTGTGACTACCAGTGAAGCATGAGGGTTGTCCATCCATCATCACTTGATTTTATTACACGACCAACCCACCTCCTTTTCCAATAGTACATCTTTCAGATGACACCCTTTATGCTCATTCTGCAGTCCAGTTCTTTGTTGATAATATGTTTCAGCCAATAATAATAATTTTTGTAAATGGAATCTTGTTTTCCCAGTGATTTACTATCACTTCCCGGAGATCTTCTGAAATGAGAAAATTTATGTGTAAAGAACTACATAAATGCAAACAGTGTTCTTTTCATAATTTCTGACCTTTGATGGACAGTACCTCACTCCCTCCCTGGCCCAAGTAGCACTTAACATTCTCTGCTCTGCACCCCCCCCCACCCCAATCCCTAGGCCAGGTTCCTTAAGTTAAGCATTTAAATGCATCACACAAACTCTATGATTTAAAGGAATCCTGTGGTGGATTCTTTTGAGTAAATAATAATATGTTCACTGTTAGGATATATAGATACATACACAGGGAAATCTATCTATATCATTTATAAATACAGAATATTACATATACATATAAAATATAGATAGGTATGTGTGTTTGTGTGTGTACAGCAGGGTTTCTAAAAGCACATACATTTGAAACTGTTTCTAGCCTGGCTCATTCTTGTACAGATTCAGCTGGACCATGCACAAATTATGTTCCTTGAAGGATAAAATTAGTGTACCAGCTTGGGGATTCAAGGGTTAGGGGGAATGGTACCCATATAATCAGCACATTCAAGTTCACTGAATTGCCCAGCGAGTAAAATGATGTGAATGATTTTCATGTGTGACTCTGCTTCCCTGAGTTGTTGAGAGAGTAAAATGAGATAATATTTGTGAAGCACTTTGCAAACCATAAAATATTATATAAATACAAGCTATTGTTAATATTATTATCCTGTAAATTCATCTGGCTGAACTCATTGTATATGGAATGCTGAACTCAGAGTCAGACTTGGGTTTGAATCTTGCCTCAAATACTCACTGGATATATAACTATGGACAAGGCATTTCATCTTTCAGAGCCTTAGTTTCTTCATCTAGTTATGAGTACTTCTACTATCTATGTCCCAGGGTTGGAAGGAAAACATTTTGACATATATAAACCTTCCTGGGTTGTATGAATGTGAGTTTTTATTTCTTTATAGTCCTGACTGTTATCTCTACCTGGGGTCATTAACTATCCAGGCACAGAGTCAGGGAGTTCAAAGCTGTACCCAGGGCCTGGAAAAGCATCCAGGGTAGACATGGGCTAGCGTTCACACATCCTCCACGGAAACTAATTGGAAGGAGAGGTAGAAGGTGTGCTAGACTGTACTGTGATGTTTGGAAGTGAGGGTAATCTGTGGTATTTTTGTGATTCTAAAAGTATTTCATTTCCTTTTCCCTTGATCAATTTTTTTCGGTTCTAATAGATTATGTCCTACTCTTCCCCATATACACATGGCCACTTTATTGAGGGCAAGAAAGGGAAGGATGCCACACCAGTGCATGGTGGGAAGTTTTCACCAGCCCAGAGAGAAAAGGAACAGAGATCTATATTCAAGGAGCAGTTACTGTAGCACAAGAAAGGGGGCTACACTGGAGACTTGCCGAATTAGGGGCATGGACCAGATGAAACACTGATTTGGGGACAAAGGGAGCATTGTGCTCACCAGGTCATTGACATTCTGCCTTTGTGCCTAAAGACAAGAGCACATATAAAACAATGCATGTATGTGTGGGTACAATGAAGCTTGTCCACATATGATCACACACACTAGCTAGCACATGATCCTCCTTTTCTAACTGCCTAGGGTGTGTGCGTGGGGGGGGGATTGCTGGTGGCAGCACGGTGTCCGGGTGATGGATGAGGGGGGTGGAGGTGACTTTCCCAAGGGAAGATTACTGGCTGGCAGCTATGATTTGTCTCCCCTGTTCCTGTCCTATTGCTGGGTCCCATCATGGAATCATTCATTACTGAGCCCACAGTCATGAGACTGCTGTGGGGTGGGGGCTAGGAGTACACCCTCTCCCCTAAGAGAAGCTCTCATTCTAAGCCCAAAGCCGTAATATCAGGTTGCTTTTCAGCCTTGTAGAGAATTTAGGGGAGAGGAACTAGGCTGCCAGACTTAACCCTCTGTGGGATGTTTTGTACATAGGGTACAATCTGCTGCCCTGAGGCAGCCATTATGGAGGATGTGAGTCTGAGGGTGGGCCAGTAGTAGTTCAGGGGGGTGTGGATAGAACTCTTCATCTGCTTCTTTATGGAGGGATCTTAATTAACTTGAACTTAAAGAGTTCAAGGTAAGGGTGCCTTCCTCTGTCTGGAGGATAAGATTTTTCCACATCCCTGAGCAGGACCCAACAGAAGCTGCAAGTCACCAGTATAGTCCTCTTTCTTGTTCTGCAAACTCACTGCTCCTTTATTATGGATCTCTGTTCTTTTCCTTTCTAGGCTGGTGAGGACTCCCATCATGCACTGCTGTGGCATCCTCCCCTGTTCTACTTTCTCTTTCTTACTCCCAATTCTGTGAACATGTATGTATAAGAGTGAGTGGGATATAAGCAGGTTTACTGGTGAGCCAGTGATGGAGACATGACAAACAGAGATTTATATAGATACCTCAGGCCGATTTGGCCTACTAGGTGTGTTTTTTGGTGGGGCCAGAAGAAAGAGATAGAGATGGAAAAGGAGAGGAGAAAGAGAGAGAGGGAGAGAGGAAGAGAGAGAGAGAGAGAGAGACAGAGAGAGAGAGAGAGAGAATGAAGAAGAGAGGGGGAGGGAAGAGAAGGATATAAGGGATTGAGAAACCAAGGAAGAAGGAGAGAAAGAATAAAGAAATATTGTAGATCTGTGGAAGGAGGGGAGAAAACAGAGGATGTGGAGGGAGAAGGACAGCTTAGCTCTGGGCAAGGGGAGGGAGATTGAGGGCTGCATCCCAGCAGGCGTCAGAGGAGAGGAATAAGTCATAAACAGTGTGGGGGCAAAGGCCAAATATAGACTGATGGCTCCATTGTTCCCTGAGCCTGTGAGGGGGCCCCTGGCAGGGGCTCCAAGCTGCTTAACCCTTCCCTGCCCAACCCTTCTGACAGGCAATCGATGAGGTGGAAGTAGGGAGTGAGGAGATCTTCACTATTGGGGGTGCTGGGGAAAAGGAAATGATACTGTGCAGAATTACTCAGGGTCTGAGCCAGGGGCTTGTTTCATGTTTTGAGTGGTACAGGGGGAAAGAGATTTTAGAGTCATTTTTCCTCCCCAACTCCAACAATTTCATGGGTGGGTGGGTGGGGGGATTAAGTATGCTCTCTTTCCTCGTATAACTTCTATCATGTTTATTTGCATACAGTTATCCTTCCTAGTAGATTGTAAGCTCCTTGAGGGAGAGGACTATCATTCTTTCATCTTTTATCCCTACTGCCTGAGAGACAGGATGGCACAATAGATAGAGGAATGGCTTCATAGTAAGGAAGGCCTGGGTTCAAGTCTGGCATATACTGGCTGTATAACCTTGGGCAAGTCACTTAATCTCTGAGTGCCCCAGGCAAGTTTTTAGGGCTATGCATTGCAGAACAGTTTATGAGCTGCATTGTTAAAGGAAATTTCTCTATGGTTAATATATTATACTGAAGAAATCATAGGTCCACTTTGCCCCTGCCCCAACCCTCCAATATCTCTAGGGCCTAAAACAGTGCTTAATAAATGTTAGTTGAATTGAAGTGAATTTCACCCACTAATAGGATTCATCAGTTTCCTGAAGGACAATGATTCCTGGGAGGAATGGGAAGAAAAATCCCTTAGTAACAATAAGCAAATAATTTGAAATAATATGGGTGCAGTGGATAGAGAGTTGGGCCTGTAGTCAGGAAGGTTCATCTTAGTTCAAATCTGCCTCAGACATTTACTAGCTGTGTGACTCTGGGCAAGTCACTTAACCCTGTGTGCCTCACTTCGCTCATCTGTAAAATGAGCTGGAGAAAGAAATGGCAAACCACTCCAATATCTTTGGCAAGAAAACCCCATGGACAGAGGTCCTCTGGGTCATGAAGAGTCAGAAAGGACTGAAACGACTGAACAACAAATACAGTAATGCCCCGTGAATGTTATTGTTGTCATTTTATAGGGAGGACAATGGGGAAATACTTCACTTTGCAATGAATTTACCAGTGCAGTAGAAAGAGTACTGAATTTGGAGTCAGAAGACTAGTGTGTCTAGATGCCAGCTCCGCTACTTACTACCTGCGTGACCTTGATCAAGTCTCTAGTTACTCTCCAGATCTCTGTATCTCATCAATAAAATGAGAGGGTTGGACTAGGTGGTCTTCAAGGTCCCCTCCAGTTCTAGGTCTATGCTCCCATGTACCTATAAGCTCAGAAAATCCTCTGTAGGATGGAGAAGGTGGGGTTTGGAGAGAGTCTATGTATCCTTGGATTTTCAGACTCAGCTTCTGAAGCTAAGGATTGCAGCACCATGGACAGGTCCCTCCTCCCACTCTTTAGAAACATACATTTAACACTTCCTATGCATTATCTTATTCGATCCTCATGACAATCTGGTGAAATTAGTAGTATAAATATTACTATCTCCATCTTACAGATGCAGAAACCGAGGCTCACAGTTGTGATTTGCCCAAGGTCAGACCTGTCAGGTCTGTGCCAGTGGGCCAGGACTTAAATTGGTAGTGTTAGAGATTCAGAGCTGGAAGGGAATTTAAAACTCATCAAGTGTACCCCTTCACTCATTTTATAGCTGGGAAAACTGAGGTCCAGAGAAGTTAAATGACCTCCCTAAGATCACACCTTCCCAAGCAAGGATTTGCACCCACTGTGCCTTTTACCATACCACGATGGTCCCAAGGAGCACTTCCTGTTTGGGCTCAGTAGTAGCAGAAGGGAGGGGTTTGTGAGGGGATGCAATCCCTGGGCTTTTACTAAATAGTCTGGAAAGTGTATGTGGCCCCATTACTATGCTGGGAAATGGGAACAGGGCATCAAAACTGCTCCCTGCCCCGCCTTGATCCCTTACTAGAGCCAGCTTGGCAGAATCCACCAGGGAACTGCACGGCCCCTGCTTTCATTAACCTCCAACTCCCTGCACCCCAAATCCCATTTCCCTTTCCTCAGCCAAGTTCTCCCGTCCCCAATTTCCCATGTAAGAGGTAGGGAAGTGGGGGTGGGTGGAATTCGACCCCCATCAGCTGTGCCCGGCTGCCTGTGCACGCGCTCCAGCTCCCCGCACCGATGATGTATAGACTGACAAAAGGCTTAATGCTCTGAATATATAAGGCATCGAGGCCTGGGCGGTGGAGGGTGACAGCTGCCCTTTAATGTTGGGCTTCTTAAAGATCATGGTAGAGTTCGGGCAGTATAGTCATGAGGTTTAATGATTTAATGGGGACGACTGGGGAGCAAAAATAGTTACTGCACCCTGGGGAAAAGTGACTCCTCATACATATTACTTTAGCCTAATGGCCTATAACGCCCTCCCCCCTGTGCCTGCGGGGGGAGTCACGCTACATAGACGCTGTAATACCGAATGGCCTGATTAAATGCATATTAAACAATACTAAATTGGGGAAAAAACGGAGACATCGGAGTTAAGTGTATTTATCCTGTTCTTGGGGGAAAGTTGTGGCTCTTTCTGAGTTAACGGGAGGGGACTACCTCTCCTCCTTCCTCCAAATGATGAAACCTGAATGTCCACCCTGCTCATGGATATTGGAACCCCCACCTCATTTTCTGGGAGGTGGTGATGGAGACAGGTCCTTAATGGATACCCTGGGGAGGGGGAAGCGAGGGTTAAGGGAGGCAAGGGACTCATAGGGAGGCAGTGTGGTGATACGGGAAAAGAACACTGGACCTGAAGTCATGAGATCTGGATTCAAGTTCCATTTTTGTCACTCACCGGCTGTGTGACTTTAAGGAGTCACAGCTACTCTGACCCTCATCTTCCTCACTGGTAATGTGGGAGATATGTCCTTTCTACCCTGCAGAGTTCTGAGGATAAAATGAGCTAGTTCATGTAAAGTCCTATGTAAATATAAAGTAGTAGTAGTAGTGGTGGTGGTGGTGATGGTGGTGGTAGTACTAGTAGTAGTAGTAGTCGTGGTGGTGGTGGTGGTAGTAGTAGTGATAGTAGTAGTAGCTGTTGTTGCCATTGTTAATATTGTTGTTGCTGTTAGGCATCCAGAAGTCAAAGAATGCCAAGATGAGGGCCAAATAGCTCCCATTGTCCCCATATGGATATGGAATATACTACCTAAAAATGGCTGGATTTGTTCACAGTATCATAGAATTAGAGTTGGAAGGGACCTGAGAGGTCATCTAATCAAATGCCTTCATTTTACAGAGGGGGAAATGTCTATCCAGAGGAGTGGATGGGACTTGCTAAGGTCACAAAGATTTGAACTCAGGTTCTCTCATTCCAAAGCCAGCTTTCTGTCCACTGTACTAAGCTATTCTGATCAGCTTCAAACAAAAGGAGCTTTTTACCCTGTGGTTTCCTGGGATCTATTTGGGGACTCTTGGGGACATCTACACCCTTGCCAGTTCTTATTTCCCAGGACTTCTAGAAAGGGATAGATAGGACACCTGAGGTAAGTAGTGCCTTGAGTACACAAGTAACAGAAAATGCTTGTTTTGATGATTTTATGCCCTGGATTTGTGTTGTTAATCCTCTTGAGGGAGTTACAACTGCTTTTCCTTTTTAAAGCCTTCCCTGAATCTTCTGGGAATGGCTCTCTCTTTAAATCTCTCATACTCATAAATTGTCCTCTCCTATGGTACTTTAACGGGCAGCTAGGTGGCACAGTGGATAGAAATCAGGAAATCAGGAAAACCTGAGTTCAAATCCAACCTCAGACACTTTCTAGCTATGTGACTCTGAGCAAGTCACTTAACCCTGTTTGTCTCAGTTTCCTCATTTGTAAAACGAGCTGGAAAAGAAGATGGCAAATCACTCCTGTATTTTTGTCAAGAAAATCCCAAATGAGGTCACAGAGTCAGACTCAGCTGAAATGACAGCACAACAACAGTCCTATAATACAATTGGCATTGTAGTTATATGCATATATCTTATCCCTCACTTCACTAGATTGAAAGCTCCTTTAGGGCAAGAAATGTGTCTTGTTTCATCTTTTAATCTCTTCTATCTCCTAAAACATTGCATTGTACAAAATGAGTATTTAATAAATGTATGTCAAATGAATGAGTAAATGGTGTCAGATCTAGTTCATTATTCCCTCGTCCCTAGCAGGGATGGGCGAGTTCCAAAGTTGCACTCATCTGAGAGGAGGAATTTAAAGCATGTTGTATAATACTGTTTGTATTGTTTGGGGAGGGTTTATGTGGGAAAAATAGGTAAAAATAATATTTTAAAAGTCTTCCAGTGATTTATTAAATAATTACTACATATATGTCCCAGTACCAGATGAGAGGACATATGGATAGAGCACTGACTTTGGAGTCACAAAGACCTGGATTCAAATTCTGTCTCAAATACTGACTAGTTATGTGACCCCAGAAGAGTCATTTAATCTCTTTCAATTTCCTTATCCGTAAAATAAGGATGATAACCATAGTTACCTCTAGGGGCGTTTGTGAGGGGCAAACAAAACAGTACAGACAAAGCAAAGCCTCCTTTGAAAACCTTAAAGTCTTGTGTAAATGTGAGCTATCATTGATTTTTTTTTTTAGGCTTCCTGTCAGGACCTCATGCCTACCTACTTCCCAGGACACAAGAAATCCATTCTATAAAATGGGGATGACGATCACACCTACCTTAAAGGGCTGTCCTAATGATCGAATGGGATAACATATGTGAAACATTTTGTAAACCTTAAAGTGCTATATAAATACTATTATCATTTTTGTGGTTGTTCTCCACACCATCCTGCTGTGCTCTTTCCATGGGATAAATGATGGATTGACCTTTGAAGGAGTAATTATTATTATTGGTGTTTTCTAATTATGAATATTACTAGTTTTCATTTATAATGCGTGTAGCTTTCATAAGCAGAATAAATAATAAAGTTGCACTTATTGTATACCTACTGTGTGCACAATAATGAAATTTATTTCATTAGGTGAAATGTGAACACCTATTGTGTGCAAAAAAATAAAAATAGTCTCTTCCCTCAAGGAGCTTACATTCATCTAGGGGAAGCATATATACAGTTAAGTAAAATAAGGTGATTTTTTTAAAAGAATGTTTGCCTATAATAATGAAGCATACGTGATGTGTGGGAAAATGCCCCTTATCTGTTTTCTCTCCTCCAATGACTTGGGATCATATATCATAGAATCTTAATGCTGGAAGACTCTAAGAGGTCACATAGTTCAACCCCCTCATTTTACAGAAGAAGAAACTGGGGCCAAGAGAAGGAAAGTAGTTCGCCCAAGTCATCTAGGGAGTTAGTATCAGGGTCAAGACTTTAAGCCCCCAAGTCTCCTGATTCCCCCATTAGAGTCCTTTCTACTACACCTTGCTGCTGCTCTAATTCCATGGAGGGAAGAAGGTCATGAGGCAAAATGTCTCCCCCATCCTCACTTGCACGGTACCCCCACCTTGTACAGTTCTCTTGTGGCCAAGTGATGGGGAGGAGGTTGAGTGGGGTCCTGCCTCCCAGTGTCCTCATAGATCATTGCCTCATGCTGACCTCACTCCTCCCTCCATCTCCCCTACCAGAGCCTCCCTCCACCTCCCGCTCCCAAGTCGCTGACGCTCTTGGATTTTCCCGCTGCCACGTTCCACCCTCAGCCATGTCTTCTAGTATTTTGCTTTCAAATTGTGTCTCCTGCCATTCGTGCCGCATTTAAAATGCTAACAGTACAGAATGTCATTTACAGAACCGGGGCGTTTGCTCCGGAAAATTAATTTGACTTATTCCTTCTGCCTGTTCCTATCTCCAGGCCAATATTATGCTACTCATTCTACAAGAGTAATACTTAATGAATAGGACTATTAATAATGTCAAGGTCCGCGGGGGCCTGGCGGGTAACGGATAGGCGTAGACGGGAAGGAACCCATCACCTGACTCCTGGTTTAATGTTCCATGAAAATATCAGCCAGTGCAGTGTAATTATGGGGCAGAGGAGAGGCGAGGCAAGCGGACAACGACCTGGAGTTTCTTAAATATTTTTCAAATTAGTTGATGCTTTCTCTTTTTTGGGGGAGGTGGGGGTTAAGGGGGAGGACGGTTTCCACTCCTTTTTTAGTTCCCATCTTGGTCTAGGAGGGGGCTTAAGAGATGGTTTCATAAAATAAAAAAAGAAAGCAAAAATCTCTAGATATTAATATCTATCTGGCCTCTCCTTTAAATATGCCAAGCTATTCCCAGATGGAAGGACCTTTTTTTTTTTAATAAAGAAAGAAAAGGTGTGATTGAGGAATTCTCCAGCTTATGGAGTGTCTTTTCTTGCCCTCTTTCTCCCACCTCCACCTCCCTCACCTCCTAGCAAGAATTCCAAATACTACAATTGAAAGGAAAGGGACTTCAGATGGTCTTGTGGCTTGTTCAACCTGCTGACTTCAGGCATGGTATTCCAGTCACAATATCCTGAACCTCATAACCAAGATTTGGGGGAGGGGGCACATGGTTAATTTCCATTGTTGTCCAACCTCTTCCTCACTGAAAGACTGATTTCTTTCTGGTCTTGCTACTTGACTAGCATATGCCTTCATAGTGAAGAGTAAAGACCATGGTAGGGAAGGGAGAGGCAGGGAAATAGGAAGAAATGGGAGCAGCAGACTCAGATTTTCCTCCAGCCTTCATTTGGAACACACACAGAGCCAGCTATACTGATGGCGTCGGTATATTTCTGAGTCCTACCTGGACATTTTACCCAGACTCTGACTGACTCTGTGTGTGTGTGTGTGTGTGTGTGAGAGAGAGAGAGAGAGAGGGTGGGGTGGAGTGGGGAGTAAAGGGGGAACTGTTTAGATATTTTTGGTTTGGAATTTTTTTTTTACAGGAAGATCCATAGACAAAAATGTCTACTACACCTACCACCCCAAAATGCCAAAATATTGTGGTATTGGAAGAAAGGCATTTTAAAGGGGTATGATTCAACTCTTAATCTTATAGGCAAGTGAAAAGGAAATAAAATCCCTACCTTGAGAAAGTTCTCAGTCTGATGGAAGAAAATTTACTTGCCCTTATGTCCATTGGGAAGAATAGGTTCCTACCCTCAGGAAGTTCCTTATCATATGTGTGCCTAGGGCATTTATGAGTCTAGGGGTAGGCATTTCCAACCCTTTGACCTCTCAGGTCTATACTCTATTTGTGTTCAGATCCTGGTGAAGGAGATGGCCCCTGCTCCTCAGGAGACCCCAGTCTTGGAGGGCTGACAGGATAATTGATTCAGCTTTGCTACATACATACAAATGATAAAGATACACAATGTTACATGTTTCTACACAAAGTAGAAAACATGTAAGGATGAGATTGGAAGGGCTTGGAGCCAGCCTGGACTGTTCACTTGAGGCTTTAAGTCTGATTGCCCTCTATATGACCATAGAACCTATGAAACAGATTTACTCAGACTTCCTTTGTCTGTATGGAGTTTATATATGGACAGGAGAAGAGTTGAAACTAGATGACCTAGTAAGATCTGGTTTCAACACCACAACCAGATTCCATCCAACCAGGGAGCTGGAATACAGAAGATGCCACAGTTTAGGAGAACAATTAGGTTCCTCAATTCTGTCTTAAGTGAAAAGGAGCTTTGGTTCCCAGTCTTCCCCCGGGGGACCCTAAATTTGTCATTAGTCCAAGTCCCAGGATTTCTCTCTGTCCCTTCCATCTCCTGGAAGCCCCTGGACTTGTGTGAGATAGGGGTGTGTGTGTGTGTGTGTGTGTGTGTGTGTGCGTGCGCATGTGTGTCTATAGGGACACTGAATTGTGGGCCATTTAACCTGAGCCTTAGGCTATGTGCCCATGTTGAGTGTATGTCAGTGTGCATCTACTTCTGTCATGAATCTATGTGTATCTGTCTCCCTCATGCATTTGCGTCTTCTCCTATTTGCTTATATTGTATGTGATGCTTCCTCTGCAGGAAGAGGGTATTAGAGGCACACAAGAGGTTGATACCCCCTTTTCCATACAGAGGCCACATCTTTCCTTAGCTACACATCCTTTGGAGGCATATATGGCCTACATGGGAGACTTTCTCCCTGTTGTGCAACCCTAATGCTTTATCTTATTGTGGAGGGACTCCTTTTTCCTTAGGAGATGACCCCATCCAGGTTATTTGTCTATATCTGTCATGAGGCAGTGGGGTTGGGAGGCAGCAGGTAGCCCCAAAGGGAATCAGAGACCTAGATGTTTCAAGAGGAAGGTTGGGTAGCCAATTTATCTGCCTTTCCTTGATCTCACCATGGCTGTTGGGGGAAGATATAGCCTTCCCTTTGGTCCCTCCTTCACCCCAAATCTTTGGCAAAGCCAGGCTACTGTCTGGGTCTGAATTCAGATGCTCTTTCAACCCCTCCCCCACTTCCCCAGGGGAAGAAGTCTCAGGCTCCAGTTACTACAACTGACCACTGTTTCTGAGAGAGCTATCTGTATCCCACCATCAGGGTCAAGAGGTCAAAGGCTTTGTCCATCCATCTCCAGCTAGTCGCCCTCCCATTCTCTTCCTCTCTCCGCTGCCTCCATTCCTTTTCTGAGGTACATGACATTAGATACCCCAAGGAGCCTGCCTGCCAAGTGCACCATTCCCTTCCCTCGACTGTATATGGCCTCAAAGAGATAGAGCTGGCTCCTCCAACTCCCAAGTCTCACTCTTCTTCTCTTCTTTCCCCTCCCCTTCAACCTTGTCTCTTTGCAGAAAGGTGAAGGATAATTGGGGGAGGGGGTGTCTGTGCTCTATCCTTGCCCTCCTCCCATCCAGCTATCCCCATTAAAGGCAAATAGGGAGTCAGCATAAAAGAACCAAATAAAAAGTGATAAAGATGTCCAATTAATAATTATTCTGATGGGCTCATCAGAATTCAGAGGCTATGAGAAGTATGAGAGTTGGGGGGGGGTCAGAGAGGACAAATGCAGGGGGTCCATTCCCCTCACTCACCCTCAGGTGAGAGTCGAGGAGTCCACTGCCAAGCTCTCATTCATTCTCTCTCTCCTTTTTTTTTATGAGGCATCCTGAGTGTAAAAAATATGGCTCGCCTTTATGGTGCTCCAACAGGAATGAAGCTATAAAATTATGAACAGTTTTTATGGTGGCTATTTGGGGGATGCTTTCATATTGATGGCATACAGGCTGTATCTGTCTTTTTTGCATCCCCCCTCCCCTTTTCCCTGCAGAGATTGCCGGGCAGGGAGGGGAAGCCTGTGTAACTATTTTTCATGCATTTAATATATTAATTATCCGGTAAATGCTCCCCAGGCTGTGCTCGGGATGCTGGAGAGTGACAGGTTTTCAGCGAGGTTCCAAAGGCAGCCCATCAGCCCTCAGTGTATTATGTCGGAGAGGTCAGGGTGGGGTTAATGTAACTTTTTATTTGCTGATTTTTTATAGGCGGGAGCAAAGCTGGGAGGGAGGGCAGGAGGGAGAGAAAGGGAAGGGAGGGAGGGAGGAGAAGGTGCCAAGAGAGCAGAGATAATGGTGAGGCAGATCTATCCACCCCCAATTCACCTCTGTCAATGGCAGGCAGTTTGATTAGGTAGGAAAGGAGAGGCTGGCTTTTTTTTCCCCCTGAGCTCACATGCTGACACACTTCCATGTTGACACTCATTCAGGCTGTTACTCTCCCACGATGCCTTTTGCACACTTAGTGCTGGCTCCGGTGCTCCTGATACGCTCTCACATCCACCTTCACACTTGGAACAATTCACACACCTATCTGTCTTGCACACTGACTGCTGAAGTTATGTGTGCTTTTCCACACCCAGACACAGTCTTTCCCTTGAGCTCTGATGCAAAGAGCACATCTGACGCCATGTGCAGGCATGCTGAATGTCTTGCTCACACTCAAAAATACAACCTCCAGAAAAGAAATTAGGGGAGAGACACATCTAGCGCCAGAACCATAAACAGAGAGCAGCGACTGGGCTCTGACCTGGGTCCTGAAATCTGGGAAGCGTTTAATATAGTGTTTGTCCTCCTTCAGCAGGTCTAAACGGTAGAGCCTACCACCTAACAAGAGTAAGAATAATTAATGAGGAGAAGTCATTAAAATAGGAAACTAGCAGATGATATATTTCTCTTCTCCTATCTCACCACAGGTGAATTCTTTCCCTGCTAGCCCTGCCCTGATGTCTCCTCAGAAGTGGCCTTGCAAGATGCTAGTCTCTACTGCCATTGGGCCTTGGGTCCCAAGTTCCAAAGTCTCTGTCTGTCCTCCCTAATTGAATTAATATTAAAAGGTTGATTTGAAGTTATCTTTCTTGTTGCTTTGCCCCCAGTTGAATTTTGTGGTACTCGATCCAGATGTCTTTGACTCATTTGCCTTTTATTAAAAACAAGAACCTTTTCTCATCCCTGTTGAGCAATGGAATTCTCTTCCTGAAGTGAGGTCCTATCTGGCCTGAGAAACCTTTGTAAAAAATGTCAGGAAACGTGGTGATCCTGGCCCAGCCCTTGTGTGAACTCTGTGTCTACTGTACAATGAGTTCCAGAGTAGCCTGTTTTTTTTTTCTTTTTCCTGTGTAGATGTGGCCACAAACTATGACATGCTGAGCTTGCAAACCTAAACCTATAAAGTACCATCATGGTGGTTGAGTTTTATAATTGAGGCTAGAAGGGGTGGGGGGAAGGAGATACCCTTGAAGTGGTCTAGAGCTCCTTTGAGAGAAAAGAGCTGGACATTCCACTTGCAGTGTCCCCTAGGGAAAAGGGCAAGTAGGCCCAAAGGGCAAAGTTTGGATGACTTCTATATTCTCATTAGTGAAGAGAAACTGTTCCCTACTCCCCCCACCCCCCACCCTGTTTAATGAAAGGAAATACTGAAAGCATAAAGTTGGCAAGTCACACAGTATCTTGGCAGTGGAGCTGAGAGCCAGAACCCAAGCATCTAGAATCCCAGTCCAATGGGTGAAGTGTCCTGAGAATTCCGCTCTTGCTCAGTTCAGACACATGGGGAGAATTGACCTCATGAGATCCAGTGTGAGGAGGGATACTCTCAGGCCACTTAGTCATCCATCCACTTCCCAACCCACCTTGAGGACTTTGTATCAGCTGTTTTTTCTTTTGGAATCTATCAGTGTCCAGGAATGAAGGGGATATGTTGCCTGCAATTAGAATGGGATGCCACCAGGCCTCAATTATGGTCTAAACAGCCAGGCTTCAGTTATAGGTGTTATTTACTGAGGTAGAGCTAGTTATAGTCTTCTAAACATTAACCACTAAAACAATAACACTAGCAGCCTCATCAGCAACACAACAACCCCACCATGACTATAAAAAATAGAACTCTTTATTTAAAGATTAACATATCAACCCTGAGGGCCACTTCAAACTCACTTTGGTGGATCTCTGATCTCATCGATATGTCCCTTCATGGTGTATATGCAACCCATCTCCATTTTCACAATCTTTTTTATTTCTCCATGGTGCCCCAAATCATACGAGCATAGATTTGGAATTCAAGGGAACTTGAAGGTCATCTAGTCCAACCTCCTCCTTTTATGGATAAGGAAACTGAGGCTAGAGAGATAAAGCTATTTGATCCAAGATTATACAAGTATTAAATGGCAGAGCTAGGATTCTGCGCCCAGATTCAGCACTCCTTCCACTGTATATCAAATAGATTGCCCTAAGTCATATGTGAGACTGCAGCCAATGTGTTAGAAGTTTTCCTTTTGACATTTTGTTGGTACCAGGGACACCACTCAGATGGTCCATTTGTTTTTCTGTAGGTGATAGCTCTGCTTCCTTTTCTGAACATTTATTTTATTTAAAAATCATTCACCAAACTAAAGACATATGTAGAACTTGGTCACTGATTGGGCACTCAGTATGTACAAAAGCCTATGCTCAGCAGTATGGGGTATCCAAAAAAAAGGATAAGAAGTGGTCCTTGCCCTCAAGGAGCTTATAGTCTAGTTGGGGAGAAAAGACATACACAAGTATATCTTTTATAAATTATGATATGAGGCAATATTGGGGGAAATCCCTCTTTAGGGATACAGATAGCAAATAATGCAGAGAGGAAAGAGATCACTGGGGCCAGAATGGTCAAGTAAGCCATCCCAGAGGAGGTGTTTCATGAGCTGGACCCTGAAGGATTCACATTTATCTTGGGAGAGAGAAGTTAAGTGTTATTATAAGTAATCTCTTGAAACTTCCTGTCCCCATTCTCTGAAATGTAGCCCATCCCTCCCCTCATTTATCTTCCTTCCTTCCCCTAAAGTCTTGGGGCTGTTGTCTATTCAACAAGGTTCAGAGGCCTGGGTGGGTAGGGGAATCCTTCATTCCTGGAGAGAAGTTGGCCTGGCTACTTACTGCTAATCCCTTAAATGCCTGATTCTGTGTTTGGTCCTTCACCACTTGTCCTGGGAGCTCATTCATTGCGTGCTTCTGCACAGCCCACTCTGGCTACCAAGTGTAGTTTAAATTGGAGCCTGAAGGAAAGGCTATAACTAGGGGGAGGCAAGTCCCCTATGCCTTCTGTCACCCTTTACCCAACTTGACAAGTTATGTTTTTCTGTTTCTCTCTTCTGACTCTCTTTTTTCTTCCAGCTAGTGCTTTCCTATGACTCCCCTTTTATTTCGCTTGAGGCATTACTATTCAGCCTGAGGCAGTAACCCTTTGCTACCCATGAAAATCTCCTTATCCCATGAAAATGGTTTGATATAGTACAATTAGAGGATGAAAAGGTGTTTGCTCAGCTTTGTGGTTCTTCTTGAAGTCTTCTCCTCTGAAAAGGCATTTTCTTTATTTGTCATGTCATACCCCTGAACAAACTTAACTATGGCCAGTCTAGAGATATGTTCCCAGGTAGACCTTGTGCCTGACTTTTGTGGGTTTTCAAGGCTGCTTTGCTTCTCCTTAAAAAAATGGAATACTATCTTTAAGTGGAAAATCTCACGACAATAATCCCCTGGTAGTGAGGAGAAGGGATTTTGTGGGATTCAGGATCTCTTGGAATGAACTGGTTTTCAGCTTATAATTCTTGTTGTAATCACTGAAAATTTCTTTACAACCAAAACTACTGGAATGACATTTTATATATATACACACACATATATATGTATGTATATATGTATATATACATATATGTATACATGAGTATGCATGTGAGTATACATACATACACACACATATACATATACATACACACATACATACAAAAGTGTAAGCTGGTCAGCTCCCATTGAGGTGGACTTCTACTGATCACCAACCAATTGGCTGGATTTTTGTTGTTGTTTCTTTTTTTCTTTTGGTCACCCTGAAATTTGATTGTGCTGAATATTGCTTAAAATAAATAGGCTATTGACTGAGAGTAGGAAATCTTTGTTACATGGTGGAATCTCATTAATCTGGCCTTATTAATTCAGAAGGCTGGATAACATGGGCTGGAACTAGGCTAACGTAGAGCCTTGAAGAATTTAAGAAGATAGTTTGCAAGACATTATAAATAAGGTTCTAAAAGGCATGCTTGTTTAGTCTTCTGAAGAAGGTTATTGATATATAAATTGATCCTGTGAATATAAGTGAATATTATATATTTTTTTATCTAGGGTTCAAGTCTTTCCTCTGACACATACTGGCTGTATGACCTTGGGCCAGTCTCTTAAGCTCTCAGTTCTCTAGATAATTCTCTGAGACTATTAGTTGCAGAGAAAGTGCTGACCTGCATTAGTAAAGGGAGTTTCCTCATCTGGAAGTTCCCATACCAGTGAAATCAGCAGTCCAGTCTCTCTCCTTATCTGTTTGTAGACCCTCTGTATAGCAATGATAAGTTTTAGTGACTATGTATTTTAAACCAACAAAATAGCAATTCATTTTTAAAAACATTCTATTATTCAGACTTTTAATAGTTCAGATTGACCTCTCCACCTCCAACCTTCTCCACCCACCCCCATCCACACACAAATGAGCCTGACGGATCATAGTTTGGCTGTGCTGAGATTTTCATTGAGCTGGGATTTATCGTAAACTTGTCTGAGCCTCAGTTTCCTAATTTTTAAAATGAGAGAGTTGGAATATATGGCCTCTAAGGTCTTTTCTAGATCCGGGAGAGTTGTACCTGGGGATGTCTTTCCTTCCACTTTCCCTTTCCTCCAACCCACACAGGGACAAAATTCATATTCCCAGCATCCTTTATACAATCCTCATGGAGGCATGGAAGCCATGAAGGCACTAGAGGAAAGAAGAATTTGAAAATATGCATGCATCTCTTACCCGGGGTCAAAAATGGCTCCCACCAGGCCTCGGAGAGAATCCTTTATGTCTCTGTGTATTCTTTGTGCTTGGTGTTGCCTTAATAAAACTTCACATAATTTCACCCAGATTATGTGGAAGTGTTTCTCCCCCCAGAGCCCTGGCACTGGGGGCATAGGCAAGGTGGGGTAACAAAAATAGGAATCTGTGGAGGGATATACATACAAGACTGTTAGCCTCTTTAAGCCAAAGGGTTGTGCTTTACTGGGGTGCAGTTTCTCCTTCTACCCAATTGTTTCTAATCTGATAATTCAGCCTGTGGAAGTCCTCAACTTCCCCAGCATTGAATGGAGTGATCAATAAGTCCCTCAGTTTCTGATATTTATGAAGGAGCACAATTGACTAACCTGGGCTTCTGAAGGTGAGGACAAGGCCCAGATCTCTTAGGGGCTTAGAAATCCACAGCAATATCTTCCATTGCTATCCAAGCCATCTAACTACAGTGACTGAGGTTTCTTGACAAATCTAGAGTGCAGATACTGAAAGGGGCAGGCCCTAACATTTGAGAAGGTCAGAACCTTGTCTTCCAGTGGGTGGGAAGGTGGGTGGGGAATTCAGGAAGCAGGAAAGTCTTCTCCTATCCCTCCTTTTCCTTTTTGGCCTTTGTGGCATTTTGAGAATCCTCCTTCTGTGCTGTTTCCCATCCCCATCCCCTCCTACACAGCCCCTCACAGCGTCCCTCACCCCCCCCCCCAACCCAATGCAACCCAAGCCATCCAAGCAACTTCCAATTGAAAAGGCCTGTAAATAATGTGAAATAATATAGTTTATCACCTCGGGGCTGTTGACAGGCGGGCGAGGCCACCTTTGCAAACAGGCAAGGAGGCCGAGAGGCTGGGGAGGGAGGGCGGGAGGGAGGGAGAGGAAATTACAGGCTGCACAAAGGAGAAAAAGTAAAAGTGAAAGCTCTATAAAAGAAAGTGGAACTATTATGGAGCAAAATGCCAACTCATTACAAAGCAGCCCAATGAGAGAGAAATACTGCGGGCCCGTAATAGCAGTTTACAAGGGAACATTGTATTGCAACAGAACCGTCGCGGCTGTAATTTGCTCTAACAACTCCAATTATCCCTTTTATTGATTTGGCAACACATTTAATAGGAGTAGCCACACCTCTTCTGTTACAAATCATTAAAGGTGTTGAACGGTGTAATTTTAAAATTGTCCTTCCCCTACAGTTGTCAGTATGACAGCATAATTCCCCCTGATTTCAGCTATGTAAACAACGCCTTGCAGTCATTTCCCCCTTACAAGGCCAGCGATGTTGTCAGCCTAGGGGTTTTGTGCAGAAACATCCATTTAATACAGTTGGTGGGTTTTTCCCCCCTTCCTTCCCCCCAGCTAGTTCTCCTAATTGCTGTGATGGGGTGCCCTCCCCCCAACCTTATTTTAACACCCTCCCCTCTCCCTTTTCTTCCTTTTCTTATCGCAAAGCGGGGGAGAGAGGATAAACACGCTGTTTGGCCATCTTCTTCTGCCGCCTTAATTGCTATTTAAAGGCCCGCTCTGCACTTAACATCGGAGGGGAGAGCCCTTTTTCTCGGTTTAACC
>CM053626.1:205743904-205771201 GCA_028646595.1 Phalanger gymnotis
TCTCTCTTGTGGAGAACGTTGTTGGTGTCTGAAGATGTGGGGGCTAGGGTTCACGGGGGGTGTGTCTGCAGAGACAGGGAGGATTGGGGAATCGGCTGTGGACAGCGTTGCGAATCGGAGAGGGGTGTCGTGTAAATAGGAATGGATGTGGGACGGAGGGTAGTGGAAAGACAAATGAAAGGTTGGGGGAGGGGGGAGCGACTCTTTGGATGAGTATGTATCAACCGAGCTCTTAACCCTTCCATTCCAACTTCATATGCTTCCCTAGACCCAAACTCACCATTCCTTTTCATAGTCTCCTGTGTGTGTTTGGAGGAGCTGGGGATCCATGCCTTTCCAACCACTCCTCCACACACACATAACACCACCAGTGATTTTCCCAGACATTCCAAGAATATGGCAAGATGAGAGCCCTGTCTCTCTGCTCCTGACCTTGTCTCAGTACAAGCCCGGCTATTGCATGAGTTGTATAGACTTTCATTGTATTTTCTGAACCAAAAATCAGGGCACCAGGCCTAACAAAGGATATTCCTTTTGAAAAGCCTTTCTGCACTTTCTTTTCTTGAAATTCAAGTCTGTCCTGGATTTTTTTTTCTGAGATGTAGGAAATCTAGTTTTTTCACAGATCACAGAATGCTGGAGCTGGAAGGCACCTTAGAGATTATTCTAGTCCAACTCTCTTTGCACAAATGAAGAAACTGAGGTCCTTGGAGCAATTCGCCCCAGCTCACAAGGTTAGCAGAACCCAGGGCTCCAACCCTTTGACTACAAGTCCATCCCTCTGTCCCACTAAGTGGTGGGATGCTATGATGATGTCTGGAACTTTAGAGATCTAGATTTGGACAGAAAGTACATTTCAGGCATATCAGAATGCAAATAACGACAGAAATCCTTCCCTGTCTCCATCTCCCAAAGACTTTAAACTCTGACACTCCTGGAAATGTATTTAGACTAAGGCAAAAAGGAATTAGGTTCGGCATAGAGAAGAAAATGTGTTGGTCATTGAATTAGGCAACTGGAAGGCAGTAAAATCTCTTTAAATGCAGGAGCGACAGCCTCTAACCACCTCTGTACACAAGCCTGGTCAGGCCAGAAGAAGGGGTATTCTGAGTGTAGGAAAGGGGAAAACCCAAGAATACCACTCAGATCCTGAATGACATCGCTGCTATGTTCTCAGAGGTTTCCATTAACTGGGACTTTGCTTTTTGAGTCTCCCCAAAATCTGTCATCCCCACACACCTCTAGCCTACCAGCAGACGTTATCTTCCTGTCATCTGACTGAATGTTTGCAACTCACTACCTTCATAGGCATGTGCTTCTTACTGCAGTTGAGGAGAGGATGCAGCTGGCTCAGAGAAAGACCGGAAGTGAGAATATAGGAAGGAAGGGATAGTGATGAGTGAAAGAGAATCTGCAGAGGAAAGGACTCTGAGCAAAGGGTAAGTACACCTGCACAGCAGAGAAAAACATCAAGAAATTCATCAAGGGCATCTTTGGGAATCTGTTACTGCTGCTGAGATGGGTAGTGGGCAAAAGAAGATTAAAAATATAGCCTCTTATGGGAGAGGCGACAGGAAATTTGGTGGCTATATATTTCCCATGGAGAGGCAGTATAGTACAGTGCCTAGAATACTGGCCTTGTTGTCAGAAAAAAAAAACTGACGTGACCTTGAGTAAGGTGTGTCTCCGTGCCCCAGGAAACCTGTTGGAAGAGTTCGAAATTTGGAGTCAGGAGACCTAGGTTTGAATTCTGGCTCTGCTATTTAATCTCTGTGTGTCCTTGAGCAAGTTGCTTGGCCTCCCTGGGCTTCAGTTTCCCCATCCGTAAAAATGAGGGTTTGGATTAGACAACCTTGAGGTCCCTTGAAGTTCTCAATCTGTAATTCTATGATCTTGATGCCCTTGGAAACTCTAAAACTCTTAAGTGGGATTCTGCCAGACTACAGGTTACTGCAGGTGAAGCCCTAAGGAAATCATAGGTTTAGACCTAAAAAAAAAACCCACCAAAACACAACAGCAACTCATCCTTTGTTCAGTAATGACAAATTAATAATGTATTTTTAAACAATCAAAAATAAAGCTCCTGCCCCTGCGCTGAGAATTAGGAGACCTGGGTTCTGTTCCTGACTTTGCCACTAATTTGCTGTGTGACCTTGGGCAAATTGCTTCCCCCGGGACCTCAAGTTTTCCCATCTACAAAAGGAGGGAGTTGGACTAGATTATCTCCGAGATTGCTTTGGATATTGCTATCAAGTATGATATTCTGTGATTGTGTGATCCTCTTAATGTGCCTGTCTTTATCTGTCTTTTGCTATCTCTGTTTCTGTCTCTCCTTCCCTCTCTCCCTTCTTTCTCCCTCTCTCCGTGTGTCTCTCTCCTCTCTGTCTCACTCTTCTCCCCCACCCTCTCTTCCTCATTTCCTCTCTCCCCTCCTCTTTATTTTTCTGTCTCCTTAATCCATCTCTCCCTCTCTCCCCTCCTTCCCTCTCTCTCTCCCTTCTTCTTCCCTCTCTCCATGTCTCTCTCTCCTCTGTCTCTGTCTTTCTCTCTCTCTTCTCTCTGTCTCTCTCTCTTTCTCATTCCCTCTCTCCCCTCCTCTTTATTTTTCTATCTCCTCCCTCCATCTCTTCCTCCACTCTTCCTCTCTCCCTTCCCTCCCTCTCTCTCTTCCCTTCCTTCTCTGTCCCTCTCTTTCCCTCAGATCCCTTACAGTTCTGTTTCCCCAGTTATCTAGAATGAAGATTGATCTCACTCAGACAGGAGATAATAACTCACATTTCTGTAGCACTTTAAAGATTACAAAATATTCTCCTCATAATAAGTTTTGCCATAGCTATGGTTTTATTATTCTTGATCCTGTTTCAGAGATGGAGAAATTGAGGGTCAGAGAGGTGAATGACTTTCCTAGGAACATATAGCCAACAAATGTTGGCCCAAGGCTTCAGCCCAGTTCTCTGGCTATAAGTTCAGAGCCCTGTCTGCTCTACCAACTTGCCTTTCTAAGATATGTGTTGCTGGTTTCATGGCTGTCTAGCAATGAGGAGGAAACTTGGGTTGGAAGATGGGTGGGGGTGGAAGGAGGAATCTATCTTCTGAGTCTGACTTCTTCCAACATGATGTGGGTTATTTATCAAAGCCATCTTTCAGAGACTATGGTAACCAGAAGCTAAGTCCTCTTTGTGGTGGGGAATGGGGTATAGGTGGGTAGAATCTCCATCCTTATGACTCCCCCTTTATCCTGTGGATCCATTGACACAGTGCCATGACCCTTCCCTTGACCGAGAAAAGGCCACTGGATTTGAGAATTAAGAGGTCACTGGTGACCTTTGAAAATGCAATTTCAATAGACTAATGGGAGTAGAAGTCAGGCTATAAAAGATTAAGGAGTGAGTTGATGGGAAAGTAAAGTCAGCCTACTCTTTCCAGAAGTCTGGTGGTGAAAGGAAGGAAAGAAAGAGTTGTAATAGTTTGAAGATATAATAATCATAATAATGGTTAACATTTATATAGGGCTTTGGAGTTTACAAAATACTTTACATATGTTATCTCATTGGGTCCTCACAATAACCGCAGAAGGTGAGTGTTATTTATCTCCACTTTACAGGTGAGGAAACTGGGGTAGAAAGATTAAAGTGGCTTGCCAGGGTCCCGAAAATGAGTAAATTTCTAAGTCCAGATTTGACCTGAGGTCTTCCTGACTCCAAGCCCAGCAATATATTCACTGCACCGTATAGATGCCCATTGAGAGAAGGATGCTTTAGGACAGGAGATTTGAGAATATTTTTAGGGAAATGGGAAGGAGGCAGTGGGAAGGGAAAGACTGAAGATTCAAGTGGGGTGGGATGGATAATTGATGCAGTAAAATCCTGAAGGAAGTGGGAAAGGATAAAATTAAGAACACAAATAGAAAAGGCAGCCTTAGGATGAATAAGGGATACATCTTCCTCAAAGATAGAAGGGGAGGAAAAGAGAGATAATGAATACCCAGAAACCTTTTGAGCTGCAGAGGAAGGGAGTTGAGAGTTCACTTTGGATGAATTTGATTTCTATAAATTAGGAGGTCAGGACATCTGTTTAAGGGGGTAGATTGGAGCTTGAGAAAAGCAGGAAAAGTTTGGACCAGATGTTTTGGCAATGAAATATAGGGAGTCAAAAAGAAATGAATAAGCGTAGTCCTGAATGGCAGTGAGGAGCCAGCTGAGATCAACTCTTTTTAAGAACACAAAGAAAGTATAATGTTTCATTTCTTACAAGGAGCTTACAGTCCTGTAGGATTACAAGCTGGAAGAACTTCAGCAACCGTCTTGCTGAATCTCTTCATTTTATTAATGAGGAAACAGACTCAGAAATGGGAATTGGCTTACCCAAGGTCACTCGGACAGCAGCAAAGCTAAGAAGTGAAGCCAGATCTTCTGATTCCATATTTAATTTTCTTACCACTGTACCTCCCAACATCACTTAACATCTCTGTTGCGGAGTTTCCTCATCTGTGAAATGAAGAGATCAGATTCCAGCTCTAAATCTATGATCTTACCTGGGAAAAAGACAAAACATACACATATGGAATATTTGGGGACCTATGGTGGGTTGTGCAGATCACAATCCATGTATAACTTAGTAGATAAGTCTCAGAGGATCAGAGAGGTTAAAAAACCTGCATATGGTGATCCAGCTAGGAAATGTCACAGGTAGGATTTGAATCCAATCCAGCACCCAATCCACTAGGTAGCTAGACGGTACAGTGGATAAAGTGCTGGTCTTGGAATCAGAAAGAATTGAGTTTACAATTCTGCCTCAGACCCTTACTATTTATGTGATCCTGTCTCAGTTTCCTCATCTGTAAAATGGGAATGATAATAGTACCTCCTTTCCAAGGTTGTTGTGAGGTTGATACAAGGCAATTTCTGTAAAATGCTTTACAAGCCTTTAAATGCTATATAAATGCTAGCTTTTAATTCAGTATATGTCAGTATATAGTTAGACAGGAGACCAAATATTCCTAGTTATCCAAATCTGCAGTGTAATTAAAATACTAAGTACTATAGTCAGTCAGACAGAGGAATGATCAACTTGGGCGACAATAACTGTTGTCTGTCCTGAGAGATAGTCGCTCTTTTCAGATTCAGAGCTTTCTTTTTCCAAAGCCCCTTTGCTTCAGGTTCCCTTCATTAACTGAACTCCTCTGTGGAGGAGATAGATGTAGGCATCCCAATGCTCTCAGTTCCATTCTTCTGACTCCCCAGCTCTCGTTCTCCCCCACCCCCTTCTCAATTCCTCTCCGCTCTCCCGAGCTCCCTACCTTTAAGAGAGATTCAGAGCAGTGGCTGTACAGGGTTTGGGGTCAGGAGCACTTGACAATAATAATAGCTAATGATAAATAATAGCTAATATATACTACCTACTATGGGCCAGGCACTGTGCTAAGTGCCTTACAAATATTACACACCAGTTCAACTGGGACAACTCCTGAATTGAAATGGTAAAGCCATTTGGTGAAATTGGTGTGTGTGGTGACGCAAGAGTTGCTAAAAGGACGAATGCCCACCTAGTCAATAGTCAGCACTAGCTGTGAACTGATCCCAGTCTGGTCTTCTTATTCACCCTCCATCTTCAGTGGAAAGGAGATTGGACTGAGATTCAGGACACTGGGCAACCCTGAACAAGCCTTTATCTTTTCTGAACTCCGGTTTCCTCATTTGTTAAATTTGGGGAGTTAAAGTAGATGATCTCTTAAGGCCCTTCAGGATTTAAAAAAAATCCTACAATCCTATTTAGTTCTCCTTCCTCTTACCCCTACCCTCTGTCTTTTGGAAATATCTCTGCTTTTCTGCTTTCTTTCTCATCCTCGGGAAGACAGCCTTCTGCCTATCTTAGAGATCCCCACCAGGAAGAGCCTGGTTAAGGTTAACGAGGTTAAAAGATGAAGCCTTTGTTCTGGCACCCAGGATGTCTCCCTACACTAGTTGTAAACATCCTCATTGACAAGCATTTGAGACTTTGTTCTGGCATTGATGATGTCTCCTTAATGGGGTGTGAATGAGTACCCTTGCCCTGGGTACTCATTGGCCCATTGACAGCACATTAAGGATGATTGATTGAGTCCTGGCATTTGAGAATGATTGATTGAGTCATGGCTAGTCCTACACCTGAGACACACCCTTGGATTTGGCCTTTAAACAGAGCAGAGAGATGCAGATAGGAGAGATTCAGGCTCAGCTCACTGGAGGCACATGACCTCTTGGAGAGAAGGGAGCCAGGAGCCCCAGAACTGGTGTTGGCTAGAGAAGTGGTTGAGTAGCTCAGACTAAGCCTCCTGGGTACAGAAGGGAGGTTTTATGGGCTAGACCTCCTAGAGAGAGGGGTTCCTAGACAGTAAGAAGTTTTAAGACTAAGCAAGGATCACATCTAAGATCAGCTAAGAACAGAGCAGCGATGGGGACAAGGAAAACCACACTTTACCCTTCACTAAAACTATGCGTTATTCAGACTGTGCAGTGCTTTCTCCCTTCAGGAGTGCCCTTAGCCACAGAGTAGTGCTATAAGTCTGGGATTTACCAAAGGGGAACCCCTAAGTGGCTCAATCTTAGGACACTCCTCTGGAGAAGGTGGTGGCCCACTGGAGAGGGAAGGAGAGTTCCTTGAACTATTTTTGGCCCTGAGTGTGAATCCTCGGTATTTTCCAGTCTGTTATTCTGTGTAATATTAGTCTTTCTGCTTGCATGGGAGCTAAGGAGCCTTTCATCTTTTCTCTAAAGATTTGGACAAAGTGTTTTCTAGTACTCTCAAGGAAGGTATTCTGAAGGGAAACTCTAGGTTGGGGGCATGAGCCAAAGAAAGTGATGTATATGGTTAGAAGTTCCCATGATTGAACCAGGTCTAAACAAACCCAGAACTTTCAATCTAGGCCGAGGGTTACATGTATGTGGGGGTTGATGATTCCTTGCGTCTGTTTCTGAATCTCCCTTGCTGGGTCTCTGGCAGTTTGTCGACAGATCAGAGTGGGTCCCCACTCTACAGATTTCCATACTTGGCACTGAGGAGGAAACACAGAGGAAAGAAAAGTGGCTCCTGCCCTCAAGGAGTTTGTAGTCTAATCAGAGATCTGTTGTATACCTGCGGAATAATTCCAGAACACTGATTCCACCATTCTGTCTTTGGGTCTGTCTCTCTCTTAGGCTGCCCCTTGCTGCTCACCCCTCCTTCTAGACTTTGGATTGCTCTTCAGCTCTGGTTCCTTGTGATAATTGTAGGACTGGAAGGAATAGGACTGCTCAGGGGCAACTTTTCTCTCTCCAGCTATTAGTAAATGTAGGGCAGTGAAGAGGAGAAGAAATGGAGAAGAGTTGACTGCTCCGAGGGGGCCCTCTTCTATAGTGAAGTACAGGGCAGAAGAGGGAAAGGGGTGAGCTGCCAACACCAGCAATCCTGGGAGGGAGTGGGGTGACTCGAGCAAAGGTGAGGCAGGGCAGAAGAAAGGAAAATGGATTAATACATCCTAGTGAAAGGATTTGGATACGGTGCCTAGGGAACAAGGGAAGGAAGGAGGGCAGGCAGAGCAGGGGCACAGAGTGTTTGTATGAAGATTTCAGCTCCAAGCCAAGGGGTTAACCTGGGAAAAGTTTGTGGTGTCAGCCCTTTTCTGCCTCCTCCCTCTCTTTCCAACTCCCTCCCTCCTCTCCAATCCTCCTCCTCCTCCTCCCTTTTCCATTTGGAAGAAGGAGGCTTGCTGTCTTTGTATTTTAACTGTAGCAAAAAGATTAAATTGTTTACGAGCCTGGAGCCCCGGCTGGCTGGATGAGCTGGGAGAGACAAAGATAGACATTCTAATTCTCCCCTGTACTCAGTGCCTCGGTCCCCCTGTGCCGCCGCTAATTCTTTTATCTGGCCCCAACACTCTAGGCATTATGCGCATTCATAAAAAAAGCGGGGGGGAGGGTGGAGAGAGCCCTCGCCGAAGCCGGCAAAATTACTGTTCTCTGCGCTGTTCCTCCGATAGCAATCTCTTGAATGCTGATTACTTTTTTTCCCCTCTCTTCCCCACCACCCCCCTTTCTTCTCCCTTTCCTCCCCCCCCCCAAAGCAGACAAAGCACCCAACACAAGTTGGTCTTTAACCCTTTATCTTTAGCAAGCAGAAAGACACGGAAAACATCTCACTCAGTGGGTGAAAAAAAAAACACACACACCCTAGCATAGAGAAGAATTACTGTTATCTTCTCGCCAGAAGAGGAACAGCAGAGATAAGGGCAGCCTGAAGAATTAAAAGGAGCCGAGCGTCGGGGGCCTCTAAATTCACGCCGAAGCCGGTTGTATTTGTCTGTCACGGGGTTCATAATTTTTCGAGGTTGTTTTGATAGACTTATTGTGAGGACTGCATAGAAAACTCATCAGCATTTGTTGCCTCTGAGCATTATTGTCAGAGGTAACCGCGTGGCTATAGACTGGGGGGAGATAATGGTTGAAATATAAAAGAGATAAAGGCAAGACCTCTTCTCATTAAGGACTATCTCTACCTCTGCAGACTCACTGGTATTGAGTGACTGGAGCGGGAGCGCAGGGCATAAATTACGGCAGGAAAAACTCAGGCCGCCGTCATTATTCCGTGGAACTTAAGGCCGGCTGTGCCCGAAGCCCCAGGACCCATTTGCTCTGACGCCCCCCACGATAAATGGCCAGGAGATGCTCAGTCTCTGGTGACTGGGACCTGGGTCCCTATTGATTACCCCCAACGAGCACATTTATCAGTGGGGAGAGATCCTGAGTGGAGAGGTGCATTGTGTGTGCATGTGCATATAGAAGAGAAGATGGGGGTGGGTGGGAGATACTGGCTGAGGAAAGGGGTACCTTTGAAATGGCCCAGCAAGGGTTTATGTCTACTTAAGCAGGAAGCAATGTAGGAGTATGGGCCATGTTTGTTGAATTTAAAACTGTGATGTCGGAAGGAGAAAAGGGCCTTTGAAATCACCTGTTTCCACTCTTCATTTTACGACCCAGGAAAATGAGAGCCAGGACACGAACTGATTTGTTCCTAGTCACACAGTGAATTCGTGGCAGGGCCAAGGCTAGAAGAATCTAGGCCCTCTGGTTCCCAGGCCAGTGCTTGTCTATCATACCACTGTCTTTTTACAAGGTTTTTCAGTGTGGGTCTCACAATGAACTTTCTTTGTATTCTTGGCTCTTAGCACAGCATCCGGCACATAGTAATTGCAGACACTTGCTGGTCTAAGCCAGATATCAACAGGCTTATCTGTTTTCATCTTGTAAAATTAGTAAAACTCGACAACCTATAAGACTCCAGCCCTAATAATCTGTGATGCTATGATCTTTGATGGAGATGTAACATACACATATATTCATAATGTATACACATTTTGTATCAAAGATGCATGTGCTTTGCATGTAAATCTATATGCCTCATGTACGCCCACATATAATTTACATAACATTCATACTTGTGTGTATTCATACAGAGGCGCATGTGTAGGGATTGCGTGTGTGTGCATGTAAAATCCATATAAAACCTCCAGGCCAGGTATGGATTGGGTAAAGTGGAAAGAACACCGGACTGAATTCTAGCCCCAGCCCTATCACCAACTTGTTGCGTGACTTTGGGCATGTCTTCTTCCCTCTTGGCGGTTCAGTACCCTCATCTGTAAAAGGAGAATTGGGGTGAATGATCTCTAAGAGCTTCTCAGCACTTGGAATCTGTAATTCCATTCACCTGAATCATAGCCTGTGAATACCACTTAAAATTAACCTCCCCCCTCACACCCCCAAACACCCTGCCCCTGAGCACTATTTCTTCTGAATGATTTGGATTCCAGTCTTATTACTTTGTTCAGTTGGACTTGGAATCAGGAAGACTCTTCTTCATTAGTTCAAATCTGGCCCCAGACACTCACTAGCTGTATGACCCCAGGCAAGTCACTTAACCCTGTTTGCCTCAGTTTCCTCATCTGTAAAATGAGTTGGAGAAGGAAATGGCAAACCAACTCCAATATCTTTGCCAAGAAAACCCTAAATGGGGTCCTGAAGAGTTGGACCCCACTGAAACAACAGAACAACAACACTGCTCCGGCTGCTGATTGATTGATTGCTCTCTCCACTTGGAATGCCTTCCTTCCTCATCTTATTGAATGCCTAGCCATCCTTTCAAGCCCAACTCAAAAGTCACCCCCTCCGAGAAGTCCTTCTCTGAGCTCCTGACTGGTAACAACCTCCGCCCCCCCCCATCACTCACATTGTTTTGAGATGTTGTAATGCATTTGTTGACTAATAGTGTGCATTAGAGTTAGTTATCTGTGTTTTTGTCTTACCCCCCTACTAGACTGAAAACTCCTCGAGAGCAGATCCGATGTTGGGCATAATGAGGTCTTCAGAGAAACTGCTTACTAAGTGTTTGATAAATGACTTATTTCTCTGCAGGCCTCTATCAATATATACGCAGCTGGAGCACTGCAGGGAGTCAGTGGGGTTTTTTTCTGGACTCTAGGAATTTGGCCAGTACGTGTTAGGGGAGGGATCACGGGATCCTAGGTTTAGAGCTGGAAGGGAATTTAGAGATTATTTAGTCCAGCCTTTTTATTTTACAGATGAGGAAACTGAGGCCCAGAGAGGTTAAGTGACTTGCCTGTGATCATACAGCTCACAAGCAGGAAAGCTGGGATTTGAACCCAGTTAGAGAGGTAGAGAACCTTCTAACTCCAAGCCCAGAACTCTTTCCATTGTACCGGGAAATACCCCTTCATTTTATAGAGGAGGCAACTGAAACCCAGAGAGGGCGAGGAACTAGCCCAAGGTCACACAGGTATTAAGTGGCAGAGTAGTGATTCAAATCTTGTGCTCTTCCATTGTACAATTCTTGGGGTCCAGGGTTTTTTTGGGGGGATTGTGTTTTTTTGTTTTTACCATTTTGGTGGCAAGCTGATTTCCTCTACTTCCCATTGCCTTTCAAGCACTTGGACATGAGTACAAATAGTTATGGTACAATACATGTTGTTCCAAATCCCATGAGAGAGAGATAAGGTGCTCTGAGACTAGCCCTAGATGGGGGAGAGGAAGGAGGATCAGGAAATAATTCAGGGAGCTGATGGTATTTAACTGGTGGGAATTTTACAGAGTAAGATGGTGTGAGATTTTAGGAGGAGGATACAATGTAAACAAAGGTTCAGAGGGTAGGATAGCAGAGTACAAGTTTAGGAAATGAGGAGTAGCACACTATTATCCAACATCACAAAGCATTGTGAGCGATGAGGGGCAAGGTTGTTACCAGTCAGGAGGTCAGGGAAGGACTTCTTGGAGGAGGTGACCTTTGAGTCGGGCTTGGAAGGAAGGCTAGGTATCCAATAAAATAAGGAAGGAGGGCACTCCAGGTGGAGGCAACAATCAAACAGCCTGAGCAAAATAGTGAGGCTGGAATGCAAAGAGTTGAGTTCTACTTATATGACTCCAGAGCTTTATTATCGTGCAGAATTGGGATTTAAACCCATTGTGTGGGACCTTGGGCAAGACATTCTCCCTCAGTTTCCTTCTCTGTAGAATGAGGTGATTAGTCTCTGTAGAATGAGGTGATTAGAATGAGGTGTAAGCCTTCCAGATTTCAGTCTATGTTCCGTTATGATCTATGCTCAGAGTGGATTTTCCCTTCCATTCTGAGAGGTAATGAGGCCAGGTGATATTAAACCTACTTGACAGATGGGTTAATGGAGGCACAGACCACCAAGGTGACTTGGACAACATCACACAGATAAGGTGAGAACTAAAAACAAGGCCTCTTGACTCCTTTCCCTTGCACCCACTACCTTTGTCCCAACTTCCTCAGTAGATGATCGAAAAACCCAGTATTCCTACACAGGTGATGGACTAATCAGAATGAGACACATTTTTAGATGTGATCCATATAGGAATTTGTTTTGACTATGCTTATTTGTTAAGCATTTTGTTTGTTTTTGTTTTTTCTAATAGGAGCTAATGAGATAGGGAGTCAAAAAACCAAGTGCTTAACAATTGCACAAAATACAATAAAATTTTATTTAAAAAAAAACAATTTGGAAACTCAAAACAGTTCTAGGAATCATGGGGAGGGTAGCCTATTGTAAGTGGTCAAGGTTTCTTTTCAAGGTCTCTTTTACATGTGTTCAGAAGGGAGTCCTTCCTTGTCCTTTGCAGTATAAATCAAATTTTGCTTTTGGGGCAGGGAGGAGGAGAGCTTTTTCTCTTTCAGCAGCCCATCCCCAAAGTCCTGGTGTTAGGATGGGTAGCCTTGGGAACAGAGCCCTCCCCCCCCATCCCCACTGCTCATTGCCATGGAAAGAGCCTGAGAATGTTTCATTTTACAATAAACTCTAGACTACCTGTAACAGTGGTGAATGGAAATGGTGGCTTGACTATTCAAAATATCATGTAATCAAGAAATCTTCTTTGTTTTGCTTTGGAATATATCATGTTATATTTGGGGTTTTTTAAAAAGCACCATATTCACCTTCCTAATTCTTGATTCAGTCTCAAAGGCTTCATGTTTTCATAGTGCTTTAAGATTTACAAAGTATTTCCTCCATAACAACTCCATGAGGCAGGTGGTGCAAGCATTCTTCCCATTTTGTAGATGAGGAAACCTGGTGATCATACATGCTAGTAGGTGATCGAACTAGGTTTTCCCCTAACTTTGCCCAGGAGCAGATACCCAGATCTTGACTTGGGTTTTTTCCTGATTATAGCCATGTGTACCTTGACTCTTGCTAGGTGAGGGCTACTTTTAGGGCTCAACTGATGTGGGCAGATAGCTATAGGTCAGTGTTTTTTGGGTGGTCCTTGTAGTGCCCTTCCAACCCTGGAACATCCTGCCACCATGCTCGCTTACTCCTCTCATTGGTGAATTTCTCCTGGAGCCTCCATTTTGGGGAGGTGCCCAGGCTGGCCAACCTTCATTGTCTTCCTAGCTCTCCTTCTGATTTTCTGGAATTCAACACCACAACTCAGTCGCAGTCTCACTCTGGAAACTTCCTCAGTGTGTAGGGCCTCCTCTCCCTAGAAGACTCATCCATCCCTTTGATCTTCTCATCCTGGAACATCCCTCCACAATGCCAACCTCCTTCTCTACAGTGGGTTCTTCTCTTTGCCTCCTATCTTTGTTTGGAAAGGGACCTATATTCACTCCCCTTCCCGCTATTCTTCTGTCTTTCCGGACTTCAGCATCATGCTTCCAGAGGGGTATCACCCCCTCCCTTTTAAAGTTTATTTTTAGTATTATCTTTCCCAATTATAATAAGCTCCTAAGGGCAGGGTCTATGTTTTGTTTTGTTTTGTTTTTCCTTGTATTTGTATCCCCAGTGCCTAGAACATAGCAAGAGTTTAATAATTTTTTCTTGCCTTGCCTTTTCCACCATACTACTCTCCTTCTTTCCAGAGATATCAGCATTTCTGCCTCTAGCTCAATCAGGGACATCACTCACCTGCTATCTGGCCTCTGACTTTCTTTTAGCTACAATCAATATTCATGGGCCTCGAGCCATGACACCCAGACATACCAAACAGGTACTGCTAAGTAGGCCAGAGAGCCCAGAGTCCAGAGGCTAGGATCAGAATTCAGCCTAGCTCAGTAGCAGTGGTGCTGCTGACTTGTCTCTGGACCCAGCCATCTGGCCTATAGATCCTTGCATGATTCTCTCTCTCTGTCTTAGCTGATCAACCTGGACTTGATCCCATGCCTGCCTTGGTGATAGGCCCTTCATTTTGTGGTACTTTGGCGCTTAGTGGGACTATCTTGGCCAGCTCATCCCTTGGCACCTGAAACCTTATTTTAATAATAGGGTTGGAAAGGTCAGACATTGGCCAAGGCCTTGGTTCCTTAGAAGGCTTTGCAAAGTCAAGCAGCTTCTCTTTCTGCTGAGAGTAGGGGTAGGCAGAGAGCCACCCCCAGGCATTCAGGAACTAAATCTAATTATTAATCATTTACTCAATCAATCAGAATTTATTAAGCTTACTTTGTGCCAGGCACTGTGCTGAGGCCTGGAGATACAAAGTCAAAAGTGAAGTCCTAACTGCACTCAAGGAGCTTATGTTCTAAATAATAGACGCTAGCAACTGGGCAGGAGGGAGGGGGGAATCATGAAAGGCTTCATGGAGGAAGAGGCATTAGGGCTAAGCCTTGAAGGAAAACAAGAGAAGGGCTGTTTTTATTTTTATTCTGAACTTGTCAACCCCCAAACAGAATAGACATTTACATACATACAGTAGAGCCAAACAAAAGGATTGTGCTTTCCTAGAATTTGTTCAGCCATTCCCCAATAGATGGGGAGCTGATCTAAAAAAAAAATTGGGTGCGTGCCACAGGACTAAAGGACAAGGGAAGGGGAGGGGCCCTTACCTTCAGCGATAGAAGAAGTATTTGTTAAAAGTTTGGTGAAAATTCAATCTAGGGAGAACAGATCATATTTTTCAAAGTATCTTGGGAGTGGGAGATGGGGCATGGGTTCACAGCAGATACCCTGCCAGGAATCATTGTGCAAATTGAAGAAGCTCCGGTTTTTCCACAGTGCCTGGTACAAAGCAGGTGCTCAAAAAGGTTGGTTTTTTTTTTTTAGGGAATGAATGAATATATGATTGAATGAATAAATCAATGAATAAATGCATTTTCATATCTGGTTTCCTTAAAACAGAGCCCAGTTCTATTGATGATTGCGGGCTGGAGGGTGGGGAAGGTGAGGGCTTTGGAGGTGGGGGCGGCAATTTTCTCGCTGAGCTAAGAAGGATGTCTGACGGCTGAGGACCTGGGCCAAAAATTCAGGCGCGTGCGAGGTCGTGTCGCCCTTCCCCCCTCTCTCCCCTAACTACACCACCCTCCCAAGCCAAGTCCCCTTGGGGACTGCCCAGGGTGGGCCAAGACGCCCATTCCCCACCCCCCTTACTCGGCCACCACCACCCTGGGGGAAGAGGAGAAGGTGGAGAAGGATGACGGGCGGTGCCAGCAGGCTCGAGATAAACTACCGCCCCCTCGGCTCGATTTACAATGGAGCTGAATTCATTTGCATGACAAAATTGGCTCGGGTATCCATGTGTTGCGGGAAGACAAGTGTAACATTACAGAGAACAAGGAGCCGTGGGGAAGGTTAATGCCGACAATGAGTAGACACAGCGATGCGCCATCGGGCGATGCCTCTGCCAACCTCTTATCGGGAATCAGTCAGGGGGGCGGGAAGGATAGGGGCCTCCCAGGGGGTGGCCTGAGATGGGAACCGGGAGAGGGGCTTGTCCCTGCTGACTTGATGCCTCTTCTCCCCGAGCCATGGCTACCTGGCCCCCAAAGATTCCCTGGTACCTCCTGGGGTAGGGAGAAAGGAGTGAGATTGGTTATCCTTTTGTGCCAAGTACCACGGGTCTCTGGCATCCTAGCATCCCATAGCTTTCCAGTGCGCTAGTCTCCAGTTCTTAAAAGCCAAATCCTGTCCCCAGAAGAGAGGGCATTTAAAAATCGCTTTCCAAACAAAACAACAACAAAACGTCAGGAAACTAATAGTGATTATAAGGACCAAGTATCCAGAGAAGGGCTGAGAAAATGCATATCCTTCCATTTTTTGCAGAGGTGGGGGACTATAAGTGTGGAACAGGGCATATGCTCTCAGACACGGTATATTTGTTTGGCTTTGCTGAACTGCTCCTGCGCCTTCTTTGTTCCAGGGTTTGGTATCCTAGACATAGAGACATTCTCTCTCTCTCTCTCTCTCTCTCTCTCTCTCTCTCTCTCTCTCTCTCTGTCTGTCTCTGTCTCTGTCTCTCTCTCCTTATACATATATATATATATATACATATATACTACCTCTTGAGTAAATATGTATTTATATAATGACTTTGGGATATATATCTATATACAAGTGGTCAAAACATGTGAACACTTCTCAAAAGAATTACAAATTATTAATAAACACACATAAGAAGACTCCAAATCACTAATAATAACATAAATGAAAATCAAAATAATCCTGAGGTTTCATCTCACAGCCAGCAAATTGGCAAGGGTGGAATAGACAATGTTGGACAGGTTGTGGGAAGATAGGCACTCTAGTGAATACTGTTAGTGGAGCTCTGAATTAGTTCAACCATTTTGGAAAGCAATTGAGAATATCCTTTGACTCAGAGATCCCACTACTGGGTATATACTCCAAGGAGGTCATTGATAAGAAGAAACTCCCCATATCATCAAAATATTTACAGGAGCACTTTTTGTGCTTGCAAAGAGCTGGAAATAAAGTCGATATCCATCAATGGGAGGATGGCTAAGGAAATTGTTGTACATGGATGTAATAGAATATTATTGTGTTATAAGAAACAGGAATATGGTGAATGAAAAGAATCATGGAAAGATTTACAAGAACTGATGCAGAGTGAAGTAAGCAGAGCCAAGAATACAATATGTACAATAACTGCAACAGTATGAATAAAAAGAGCAGCCACAAAACAATAAAAGATGAATGTTGTGTAATTACAATGCTCACTCATGGTCCTAAAGAACAATTAAGAGAAAATACCTGCCCCCGCTCTTTTCCAGAACATTGCATATATTTTCAGAATTTTTATGTATTGAATTTTTTGCTAATTTTTTTCTCTTTCTCCTTTAAAAAAAATTCTTTGTTACATGTGATGACTCTGGAAATGGGGAGGGAAAGGGATGCTGTGGAAGAAGCAGATGCTGTAAGTAACAAAATATATTAATAAAAATTTACTTTAAAAAAGAAACAGATTTGGTGGTCAGATCATAAGAAGCAACCTTCTAACTTTAGTCTGCTTTCCACATCTAGAATACTATATTAGTGGCTCAGGGGCTCTAACCAACTGAGACAAGAAGAGGAGGACCAAGATGGCCTTTCGGTGTAGAGAAAAGGGCACTGGATTAGAATCAAAGAATCTTAGCTCAGGTCCCAACTCTGGTACTTATTACCTGTTAGACCTTGCAGCAAGTTACTTTAGTTCTCGGAACCTCAGTTTCCTCATCTGTAAAATGAGAGCAGGGGGTTGATCTACATCAGGGTTTCTCAACCTAGGGTCCAGCAGTTCATGGATAAATTTCAAGGAGTCTGTTCACTTGAATAGGAAAAAAGTATGTCTTTATTTTCACTCCTCTCTAATTAAAATCTAGCATTTCCTTCCATTATGAATGTAGGCAGCAAACATTATTCTAAGAAGGGGTCCATAAGCTTCACCAGACTGCCAACAGGGTCTGTGACATGCAGAAAAAAGGTTAAAGGCTGCTGGTCTAGATGATCTCTTAGGTCCTTTGCAATTCTAATCTATGATCCTAAGGTGAAGGGGTCTAGAAATGATGTCATATGAAGAATGAATGAAGAATCTAGAGGAGAGAAGATTTACAGGGACTATAACCCTCATCTTCAAATACTTGAAGAATTAGGATGAGAGGGCCGTAAATTCAGAGCCAAAAAGGCAAACTAATCCAACTCCTTTGTTTTATAGCTGAAGAAACTGAGACCCAGGGAGGGTAGGTAACTAGCTTGCATTCCCTATGACTCCACAGAAAAGAACTAGGAACAAGGGGCAGAAGTTTCAGGGTGACAGATCTTGTCTCAATAGGAGGAAAAAGAGTCTAGCAATTGGAGCTGCCTAACAAATACAACTGACTGCCTAGTTAAGTAGTGAGTTCTCTGTCACTGAAGGTATTTGAGGAGTGGCTAAATGGTCTCATCTCAGGGATGCTGTTGGGGGATTCCTTCCCTGATTAGAAGGCTAAATAATAAAAATTCCAACATCTATTTCAACTCTATGTTTCTGTGGTTCTAAGATGATCAGTTCTTCCCACCATCCCCCCTCAGTGTTTAACAAAGCTCCCTGTAAATAAAAGTTTATTGATTATGATACATGCTTTTTAACTTAAATTTTATATTTTTCAGTTAATAAAAATATTTTTCTCTCCCTTACCCCACACTGAAAAAAAGAGAAAAGAAAACTTTTATGACAAATATTCACAATGAAGCAAAACAAATTCCCACATTGGCCATTTCAAAAACACGTCCCATTCTATACCTTGATGATACACATTGAATGAAGGTGAGGTTTGCAGTGTTAAGACTGAATAAGTGAGGCTCCCCTACCCCAGCCCACCTCCATTAACATTCACCCAGGCTACCTTTCTAAGTATCTGAAGTCCCATGTCTGTCTCCAGTTTCTTTATCTGTACAGTGAGAATAGATTGGGACATTTCTAAAGTCACCAGGCCCACTCTCAGCAGGCCAGATCATTAGGCAGCTCAGGCCACTGGATAAATCCCTCTGAGGCCTTCCTCACTTTAGTTGCCCTAGATCAGGAATGGTGAGCTGGTAGTGAGTTCCACTCTGAAATTACTTTCCATCTCCTCTGTATATATCTTACATATAAGAAGCAGCTATGTGATGCAGTCAATAGAATGCTAGACTTGGAAGTCAGGAAGATCTGAATTCAAATCCTGCCTTAGACCCTTATTAGCTTTGTGACCCTGAGCAAAGTCACTCTTTCTGCCTCAGTTTCCTCATTGGTAAAATGAGGATAATAAGAGCACCTACGTTCCAGGATTGTTGTGATATATTTAAAGAAAGCTCTTTGCAAACCTTAAAGTGCTATGTAAATGCTAGCTATAAGTTATTTTGTATGTACCTAGTTATTTATACACTGATTCTTTTAGATGAGAGTTCCTTGAGGGCAGAGACTGTTTTTGTCTTTCTTTGTATCCGTATCACTTAACACAGTGTCTGGCACATGGTAAGTCCTTGAAAAATGCTTTTTGACTGACTGGTTAAAGCTGACCATTTAAAAAGTGACAGAGTAAAGAATCATACAAGTTTCGTATTTTGCCCTGAGAGACTGGGTCCCCTGGGGGAATAAGCGACACAGATAGGAGCTGCGCACATTCCAGAAACAATGTTGCGCAATGGAGAGGGCACTGGACTTGGCATCAGGAAGACCTGGGTTCATGTTCTGCCTCAGAGATTTGAATCATCCCTCAGTTATGTGACCCTGGGCAGGCCACTTAACCTTTATGTGCCTCAGTTTCTTCATCTTTAAAACAAGAGAGTTGGACTAGATGAGCTCTAATGTTCCTTCTAGCTCTAAATCTATCATTCTAAGGTCCTACTCCCAGCCCCCACCAGCATGGAAGGGAGAGTTAGATACTCACCAGATTGATATCCATACTAGGCATTGAATCTGGACAGTGAGGGAAGCAGGTTTCATCTCTTGCAGGTGTGGAAGAAAAGGAATTAGAGCATCAAGGATGAGTGGGGCAGCCTTGAGGTTTGGGGAGCAGCTGGTATGAGGGGTACATATCATGTCCCACCAGATCTTATTCTAGCTCACCTCAAGCGACCTCTCCCCAAGTTCCCTGATCATCTGATCATGTTGTCTGGTAGGAAGCCAGTTGTATTAACAAGTCACCACTTTCTCTATACTCCAGAAAAAGTTCTACAACCACCAAAATGCTCCCCCAAATAGTCATGGAAGTGTATACAATGTTTTAAGGTATGTGGATCACTTTAACCAAATTATCTCATTTGATCCCAATAAACGCTTGCTGATTGAATGACCTTTATAATAATCCTGTGTGATAAGTACTATAGGTAACATTATCCCCATTTTTCAGATGAGGAGACTAAAATGTTTACAGCTTATAAGTGTCTGAGGTATGATTCAAACCCAGGTCCCTGAGACATCTCAGTTCATCACTTTTTCCATTGCCTTTCTGCCAAACTCTGGGTATTAACCCTTCTGTTCTTCTATAATCTCAAACCAACTATAATTTAATTCAGAGTCATTTTATATATTTTCAAGTGGCAGGGCTTAAATTTATTAATTTGCCCCAAAGCAGAAATAGCATTAATTTACACACAATCTGCTCTATAACTAGCAATTCTAATTTGGCTAGAGGGAAATTTCCTAACTTAGAAGCTGGGAGGGATGGTAGAGGTCACCTAAGTTTAAGAATCATAGGGTTGTAGATTTACAGACTAAAGGGATCTTGGAGGTCATCCAGACCATTCCCTCATTTTATGTGAGGGAACCTGAAAGATGGGGACATGAATGTCAAGGCCACACAAATAATGTGTGGCAGGACTGGGATCTGAACTCTGATTTGCTGACTCTGAGCCCCAGCACTCTGTCCACTACACCACATTGTGGCTTTGATTTTATGGGCAAGCCTCAGTTTGCTCGGAGAGTCACCTAGGCAGCAGTGATTGAGAAAGCTAGGGTTAGAACCAAGGTCTTCTGGCTCCCAACTGAGTGATCTCTCCAGGGCTTGCTTCTCACTCATCCTAAATCCTGCTCAGGACCAGGTAAGGCTAAGACTAAGCCACCATCTTTGTTCTGGAGTATGGTTGCATAGATCATTAAAAGTCTTATTTAAAGCTTGAAGATTTTCACATTATTTTTCCAGTAGGCAAGTAGTACAAGTATTATTATTGTCATTTTACAGGTGAAGAAACTGAGGCTCCAAGAGATTAAATGACTTGTTCAGGGTCCCATAAGTAGCAAGAATCATAGCTGATATGTAAACTGAAGTTTTTCCTGGCTCCAAGTTTAGTATTTTCTGCTGTGCTTTGTAGCCTCCCTACACATACATACCTCCTCCTTTCTGAACCTGTTGTTGGATTATTTCTTTCTTTCAGGGATATTCTATGCAGGTCTTGGTTCCACCTACCCAGCATTTAGCACACTTAGTGGCTGGTGCCTAGTAGATGCTTACATTGTCAACCATCCAAAAATGTGAGTCTCCTTCTGCATATTTAATCCATAACTTATCTCTCTCTGGAGGTGGGTGGTATTCTTCATCATGAGTCCTCTGGAATAATGGTTGGTCATTGCAATGATCAGAATTCTCAATTCTTTCAAAATTGCTTGTCTTTACAATATTATTGTTATTATATAAATTGTTTTCCTGATTCTGCTTACTTCAGTCTGTATCAGTTTATCCAAGTCTTCCCAGGATTCTCTGAAACTATGCCCTTCATCTTTCTTACAGCACAATAGCATTCCATTCTATTCATGTATCAATTGCTTGTTCAGTCATTCCCCAATTGATGGGCATTCCCTTAGTTTCCAGATAATCTTAAAGGGACACCTCTACTTACCTCCACCCTGGCCACACACACACAAACATACATCCCCATGTATGTGATCATCATCACACCACTGGAGCCATCCTAGAAAAGACCTACCACACACTGGTTGTTACTGATAATATCCATCTTGATATCACCTTAAAATTCACAAAGCAAATGGATTTCTTTGCAGGGGGTAGGGAAGGGCATAGCAAAAGTGATATCCCTGGCCAACTTGGAGTGACTCCTGGGGCTGAAGGCAAATGATCAAGATGGTCTGTATCTTTGTTCCAAAGCCCTTGCTTATCTTTGTTCACTCCTTTTGGGACTACCTTCCCTATCCTTATTCCTCCCTTCATACGAAGAAGGGGTCTTTGCCTGTTTCCAGCTTCGTAGTAGTTGTTATTGTTGTTTTTTTAGGGAGACCACATGGTATAGCAGAAAGAACATAGGTTCAGCACACAGGTTTCAGTCCCACCTCTGACACTTACCACTTGCGTAACCTTGGACAAGTCATTTAGCTTCCGTGGGTCTTGGTTTCTTTATCTACAAAATGAGGAGGCTGAACCAGGTGGTTTGCTTAAGTTCCTTTCAGCTCTGGGTCTATGTCCAATGATGCCTTTGTTTTTATATGAAAATCATTTTTTGAAATATTCTGCCCCCCTCCCCTGAAACTAGACCTTCTCCTATAACAAAGAAAGAGAGCCAAGCAAAGCATGGCATAGTGGATAGGTCTTCAGACCCAGACACAAGATATATGTTTAAATTTTGTCTCAGGCACTTACACTAGTGACCAGGAACCATTTATATTTTCTGGGCCCTGGTTTCCTCATCTCTCAGCCTCTGAGATGCCTTCTTTGGCTTTTGTTGTTTGGTCATGTCCAACTCTTCGTGACCCCATTTGGGGTTTTCTTGGCAAAGGTACTGGAGTGGTTTGCCATTTCCTTTTCCAGCTCATTTTGCAGATGAGAAACTGAGGCAAACAGGGATAAGTGACTTGCTCAGGGTCACATAGTTAGTAAATGTCTGAGGCCAGATTTGAACTCACAGGGATGATTCTTCTTGACTCCAGTCCCAGCATTCTATCCAGTGAACCACTTAGCTGCCCAAGATGTCTTCTTGCTCTAAATTTATAACCATATACTTGATACAGTGAAGACGTGTGACCTTGTATATGACATTCTGTTCTAGTAGTCCCCTACCTCTCTGCAGAGAAGAGAGAGGTTCATTACTGCTTCTCCAGAACCATTACTGGCTTTTCAATCACTCAGGGTTCTGGCTTCCTATCCCTTTCATCGTCAACAGGATCTCTTTTATTTTTTAGTAAAAAGAGCAATGGATTTGGAGCTGGAAAACTGGCTTCAAATCTGACCTCTGACACTTTCTAGCTGGGTAAATCACTTTTTAACCATTCTGAGCCTCAGTTTCCTCATCCACAAAATAGGAATAATAATACCTATACTACCTCCCTCAGAAACAAGTACTTTCCAAATGCCAAAGGGTGTTAGCTGTTCTTATTATACCCCAGGTGTCTCAGTTTGGGAGTCAGCCAGGGGTTGGGATGGGGAGCTGAAAGTGTCTTAACTAAAGTTAAGGAGGGTAGGACAGAGAAAAAGAATATATATAATGTTCACATATAGTGTCCTCTACCCTTAATGTGCCTCAATGGATAAGGTGCTAAGACTTGTAATCAGGAAAACCTGGGCTCATCTCCATCCTAACTGTGTGACCTTAGCGAAGTCACTTAAATTCTCTGATGATCTGTTTTCAGGGAGAGAAGTGAGGGTATGGAACTGGTTGACTGCTAAGGTCCTTTCCTGCTCTAAAGCTATGATCCTGCGAATCATTAGGGTCTTTTCTACTCTTGATGAACATTCCTCTAAGTGATATTTGATCATTTCATTTTAATTTTTTGTTATAAATTTAATTGGCTAAATAGTTTTATTTGACATGAATTTTTGTATCAGGGAGCTGCTTGGGATTATTGAAAATACAGCATCAATTCTCTAATACATTCCAGACCATTTCCTTCCTCCAATTCAATTCTGGGTCCAAGTCAAATCAACTCAAGTCGAGTCAATAAACATTTGTTATTAAGCACTCTTTATATGCCAGGCACTGTGCCAAGCACTGAGGATATAGAGAAAGGCAAAAAAACAAAAGCAAACCATGGTTTCTGCCCTCAACGGGCCTACATTCTAATGAGAGAGACAACATACGAAGAGTTGTGGATAAATAAGGTAAATTGGAAATAATCTCCAAAGGAAGATACTAGTATTGAGGGGAATGTGGAAGAGTATCTTCCAGAAGTAAGGGATTTGAGCTGAGACTTGAAGATACAGCTCATTGTTCACACACTATGTCTATCCAAGATATAAAAGTAAGAATCACTCCCTATGACTAAGAACATCAAGGTTTGCAAAACACTGTATAGATATTATCTCATTCGATTCTCACAATAGCCATGTAAAATAGATGTTATTATCATCCTTCTTTTGCTGAAGTAGAAACCAGGTCATAAAAAGAATAAGTAACTTAATCAGGGTCCCACCACATTATCTGAAGGAAGGATTTGAACCCAGGTTTTGCTGAATCCACGCTCAGAGGTCCATCTCTTGCAACCCACTGTAGTGATGAATTAACCCAATGGGCTACTCATCCAACTACTTGTCATAGTCTGGACAACAGGCATCATTCATCCATTTGGTTTATCCTGTGTAGATGGCTAGGGTTATCTATTTTCTATGTTGAAGTACTAAAGGCTTAACTTAGCAAAGATTTAAATATAAAGGAAAGAAAAACCAAAATATGATCATACGGTCAAACCCATTTAAATTTTAAACCCAAATATAATCATATGGTCATGCCTATTTTAACTTAAAACATATTAATACTTTAGCAAGGCAATAAAACTAGGGCAGCTAGATATCACAGTAGACAGCATGCTGAACTTGGAAGCAATAAGACTCGTGTTCCTGAATTCCAACCTAGCCTCAGATACTTACTAGCTGTGTGAGCTTAGGCAAGTCACCAGACCTTGATACTTTAGTTTCCCTATCTATGAAAATGGGGAAAATAATAGCACCTACCTACCAGAGTTGTTGTGAGAATCAAATGAGTTAACATATGTAAAAGACTTTGCAAACCATAAAATGCCATATGAGTGCTATTATTATTAGTAACATTAAGATCTTGCTTGCTCTGTCTTCTTGATTTTTTTCCCACTCAGTATGCAGTTGCTTTTTTTATATAGCTATTATGACATCTTAGAGGCGGCTAAGTGGTTCAGTGGATAGATCACTGACCTGAAATCAGAAAGCCTTGAGTTCAAATCCAGCCTCAGATACGAAGTGTGTGCTCCTGGGCAAGTCACTGAACCTCTCTGTCCCTGTTTCCTCAACTGTAAAATAGGGTTAATAAAAACACCTACCTCCTAGGGTTATTTGGACGATCAAATGAGACGATATTTGTAAAGCACTTAGCATGGTGACCAGAACATAGTAAGTACTTAATAATGCTTGTTTCCTTCATTTAACAATTTTAATTTCTGCACATATGTTTTGTTTTGCCATCACCTTTGTGTCCAAATAGACATCCCTTGTAACAAAGAATAAAAAAGAAATAAAAAAAGAAATTCAGTCAAACTAACCAACACAATCACTAGCTTTAAAAAATTGGTTTTTTTAGACTTTCCAGGCTGAATGACAGTGAGAGAGAGAGAGAGAGAGAATAGATTGGAGAAAGACAAAGTCTCAAGTTGTTCTACCACTACAGTCTCTCCATGGAACTGCTTATTAAGATTTGAGGTAAGATTCTGCCAACATTTTTAATGATCTACCCCTGATATGTGCATGTTTATTTATTTTTATAAATTAACAAATTATAATTTTACTATTGAATTAAATTATAAATTAAAATTATATAGCCTAAACTATAAATTAAATGTGCATACTATAACATATACATTGCTAAATATATTGTTGTTGTTGTTCAGTCATTTTGGTTGTGTCCAGCTCTTCATGACCCCATTTGGGGTTTTCTTGGCAAAGATACTAGAGTGGTTTGCCATTTCCTTCTCCGGTTCACAAATAGAAATTTAAAAGAAAGAGATAAAGATGAAATCAATAATATTTACATTTTAAAATTTTATTGAATAACGATTAAAATAACCTTTTACTTACTAAATTAAATTAAGTTTAAAAGGATGAGATAAAAATGAAACAAACAATATTTCAAACTGTTAACTTTAGTTAATAACAATACAAACAAAATTTTTTCTCTCATTAAATTAAATTTATAAGGATGTGATAAAGTGAACCATTTTAAAATTTTAAATTAAATTTAGTAACAATACAAATATTCTTTTTTACTCTCACTAGAAATATTATTACTCACCTATCACTGCCACTAGCATAGAGTCCAACCTCTGAAGGGCACTTACTGAAGCCAGGAGGTGATCTTGGGGGCAAGGGTTGAGTATCCTGGAGATGGGATAATTTTCTCAGTGGAACCAGCTACAGTTGCTGCTATGGGTGACCAGGTATTGGTTAGCTTATAATTGTCCTGAGGCCAGCTCGGAAGCCAGGAGGATAGGAATTTGCAGATGGAGGGATGAAGGAGTGTTGGAGGATGATGGGTGAAGGGTAGATGTGGCTATGCTGGAGAAGAGCCCCAGAGATGGAGAGTGCAGGGTTTCGTACATCTTCTTGCTCTTTGATTAGTTGATCAGATACTCCTTTAGGTCTTGCCATAGTTCCCATTTTGGGGACACTGGGCCAGGTGAAAAGATATAAATTAAGCAGAATGTAAGCTCCTTGAAGGCATGGATTCTCTGAGAGCAGATGTGCAACTATTCCACGAACTTTAGCCCCTTCTCAATGACATTTAAACAGTGAATTAGAAGAGTTTGAGATGGCAAGATCTGGGTGGGACTCCCCTTAGATAATAACTGGGTGAGGCCCCCCCCCTGTCTCTAATGATCATTAAGAGACTCAGAGATTTCACAAAATAACTTGATAAATCAGCAATGAATAATATAACAGGTCTTTATACATTACAGAGGTTTTAATTAATATAAGAGGAACTTTAAGACCTAGAACGAGACCCCTGGAGGGGGATAGGATGTGAAGGAGGAGGACAGGAACTTGAGGAAGGAGGGATAGAGTAAGAATCAGGTAATCAGGATGGTGCCCAGAACTTAGGTGTTATGGTCTTTAAGCCTTGGCAGGTGGAGGGAACAAAGAGATGGGCCTTTAAAGAGGGTATTCCCACAAGGACCAAAAATATTTATAGCAGCTCTTTTTGTGGTGGCAAAGAATTGGAAATTGAAGGGATGCCCTTCAGTTGAGGAATGGCTGAACAAGTGGTGGTATATGAATGTAATGGAATAGTATTGTGCTATAAGAAATGATGAGGAAGCAGACTTCAGAAAAACCTGGAAAGACTTACATGAACTGATGCTAAGTGAAATGAGCAGAACCAGGAGAACATTGCATACAGTAACGGATACATTATATGATGACTAACTTTGATAGACTTATCTCTTCTTAGCAATGCAAGGATCTAAGACAGCTCCAAAAGACTCATGGTGGAAAATTCTGTCCACATCCAGAAAAAGAAGTATGGAGTCTGAATGCAGATTAAAGCATATTATTTGCTCTCTGTTTTTTTTTTTTTGGTCTCTTCTTCCTTGTGGTTTCTTCTACTGGTTCTAATTCTTCTATACAACATGACTAATGTGAATGTACATATTGAGCCTATATCAATTTACATGCCATCTTGGGGTAATGGGGGAGGGGAGAGATGGGGAGAAAATTTGGAACTCAAAATCTTTTGAATATTTAGAAAAGAGGGGATTTCCAGTTTCAGTGAGCCCCCAACAGTCAGTCCTGCTAGTTGCTCCACATTTGAACTCAGGTCTTCCTGACTCCAGGCCTAGAGCTATAGCTACTGAGCCACCTAGCTGTCCCTAAGTAGAGAAAACACTGGATTGAGAGTGAAAGGATCCCCCACCACCCCGCCACCAGACCCTTATTAGCTATGGGTCCTTCTCTGAGCCTCAGTTTTTTTTTTAATTTTTTAAATTTTATTTAATATTTTTAGTTTTCAGCATTGATTTCCACAAGATTTTGAATTACAAAACTTCTCCCCATTTCTACCCTTCCCCCCACTCCAAGATGGCATACATTCTGATTGCCCCATTCCCCAGTCAGCCCTCCCTTCTG
>CM053626.1:205771701-205833186 GCA_028646595.1 Phalanger gymnotis
TGTGCCCTCAGTATCTCAGTATACATATATACATATATATATGTATGTATGTATACACACACACACACATATATATATATATATATACCCTTCAGCTACCCTAATAATGAGGTCTCATGAAGTATACACATCATCTTTCCATGTAGGAATGTAAACAAAACAGTTCAACTTTAGTAAGTCCCTTATGATTTCTCTTTCTTGTTTACCTTTTCATGCTTCTCTTGATTCTTGTGTTTGAAATTCAAATTTTCTATTTAGCTTTGGTCTTTTCACTGACAAAGCTTGAAAGTCCTCTATTTTATTGAAAGTCCATATTTTGCCTTGGAGCATTAGACTCAGTTTCACTGGGTAGGTGATCCTTGGTTTTAATCCTAGCTCCATTGACCTCCGGAATATCATATTCCAAGCCATTTGATCCCTTCATGTAGAAGCTGCTAGATCTTGTGTTATCCTGATTGTGTTTCCACAATACTCAAATTGTTTCTTTCTGGCTGCTTGCAGTATTTTCTCCTTGATGTGGGAGCTCTGGAATTTGGTGACAATATTCCTAGGAATTTTCTTTTCGGGATCCTTTTCAGGAGGCAATCGGTGAGATTCTTTCAATTTCTATTTTACCCTCTGGCTCTAGAATATCAGGGCAGTTTTCGTGATAATTTCTTGAAAGATCATATCTAGGCTCTTTTTTTGATCATGGCTTTCAGGTAGTCCAGTAATTTTTAAATTATCACTCCTGGATCTATTTTCCAGGTCAGTGGTTTTTCCAATGAGATATTTCACATTGTCTTCCATTTTTTCATTCCTTTGGTTCTGTTTTATAGTATCTTGATTTCTCATACAGTCACTAGCTTCCACTTGCTCCAATGTAATTTTTAAGGTAATATTTTCTTCAGTGGTCTTTTGGACCTCTTTTTCCATTTGGTTAATTCTGTCTTTCAAGGTATACTTCTCCTCATTAGCTTTTTGGAACTCTTTTGCCATTTGAGTTAGTCTATTTTTTAAGGTGCTATTTTCTTCAGTATTTTTTTGGGTCTCCTTTAGCAAGTCATTAGCTTGTTTTTCACGGTTTTCTTGCATCACTCTCATTTCTGTTCCCAATTTTTCCTCTACTTCTCTTACTTGCTTTTCCAAATCCTTTTTGAGCTCTTCCATGGCCTGAAACCAATTCATGTTCTTCTTGGAGGCTTTTAATGTAGGCTCTTTGACTTTGTTGACTTCTTCTGGCTGTATGTTTTGGTCTTCTTTGTCACCAAAGAAAGATTCCAAAGTCTGAGTCTGAATCTGAGACTATTTTTGTTACCTGTTCATGTTCCCAGCCAACTACTTGACCCTTGAGCTTTTCATGGGGGTATGACTGCTTGTAGAGTAGAGAGTACTTTGTCCCAAGCTTGGGGGCTGTGCTGCTGTTTTCAGAGCTATTTCTACACAGCAAGCTCTGCCACACTAGCCATCCTCCTCTTCCAAGAACCGCCAACCTGGACCATGACTCAGATCCAAGCAGGCTCTATACTCTGCTGCTTAATTCCTCCCACCAGGTGGGCCTAGGGCTGGAAGCAACTGCAGCCGTAGCTCTGGAAGCAGCCTCGGAGCTGCACCGCCTCTCTACCCCTGGGGCAGTGGCCCACAGCAAACTTGTTTCACTCTGTCCCAGCAGTTTTTTCCCCACTAACCTGCTCTGTTGTCTTTGTGGGTTAGAAGTCTAGTAAATGTCACAGCTCACTGATTCAGGGCGCTATGGCCTGTTCTGCCTGGTTCCTGGTCTGGGTGGTCCTGGTGCAGCCCATGCTGGGCTGTGCTCCGCTCTGCTCCCAGCTCCGTGTGATAGACCCTTTGCAGTGACCATCCAGGCTGTCCTGGGCTGGAGCCCTGCTTCCCTCTGCTATTTCCTGGGTTCTGCAGTTCTAGAATTTGTTCAGAGTCATTTTTATAGGTGTTTGGAGGGTCCTGGGGGAGAGCTTTAGGCAAGTGCCTGCTTTCCAGCCACCATCTTTGAGCCTCAGTTCTTTATCCTTACAATAAGGCAGTTGGAATAGATGACCTCTAAGGTCCCTCATCACTGTCAGTCTATGATCCTCTGCCCCTTTTCCAATAGGAGGACATGCTTGGGACAAATCAGAATATTTAACATTGCAATATTTCCTGGTCCCAGCATGATAGTAGTTGTACTGTTATTATTATCTGTTGATTGAGAAAATGCACAATGACAAAAAGCTACTCTGAATTCAGTAATGCTTCTAAATGAATTTGTATTTTATTAATCACAACAGCATCTGCATGCATCTGAAATAATAGTCATGCATATAAGTTTGAGACATATTTATTCAGTCTACAGAAGGCATGTTTGCTTATTTATTTTCCTGAGTCATGCTGCATATTTTGTTGGAGCTAAATAAAGATCAGAATAAGAGTGCTTGGTGTGCATATGGATTTGAGGGACCCTCTTGCCAGAATTTGGTGGTCTCTTGGGGATCTGAGGCCTCATAGGTTGGGAATCATAATGGGCAAGTAGTCTAGAGCTCTACTGAGCTCCCCTTCTTCTCTTCCTTTCCTCCTCCAACTCCCACAGGCCCTTCTTTTACCCCCTTTTTTAGCCTGGATGGGCTAACATGTATATCCTTTGCCTCTTCTCCCTCCCACCCCCAGCTTCTTCTCTTTCCTTTCTATCCATGCCTTCTGCGACTCTCCCCAGAATCCCATAGGCACTCTAGCTATGTCTATATCTGTATATGAACCCAGCACTCTCCTGGGGTAGCAGGCATGTTAGAATTAGGAAGGAACCCAGGCATCCTTAACTGGATTGTTGGTGGTGAAAAGGCTTGGGTTGTAGAATTCCAACTTCCAATGAGGAATGGGGTAAAAAGGGACTCCCTTCTACTTCCAGTACCCCTTTGGCACCAGGGACCCTGAGCTATGCACCCTATGGTGGAGAAGAGATTCCTGAAATACTTGTTGGATCAAAGGCACAGTATTTTGGAAGGGATCTCAAGGTTACTTAGTGCAAGTTCATGTGAGTGAACAATACGATAAGACAGCCAATAGAAGCTAAATGTTTTCTTAAGCTGAATTAAAAGGGACAGTGTCCAGAATGAGGAATGTCACGGTACAATTATGCTTTGTCTTGGTCTCCTTAGCTACTCATGCCTTCCCCTCCAAGGCTATTTCTATCAACTTTATATCTTGTATATACAGACATGTGTGGTACCTCCAACTAGAATGTAAGCTCCTTGAGCACATGGACTATTTTTGCTTATTCTTTCTTTCCCCAGCACAGTGACTTAGTAAATAGTAAGCACTTTCAAAAATGCTTGTTGGTTGATCTACTGATCAGATTACATCCATAGAAGACAAGTCAATTCCAGGTGCCATATTTTAAGAAGGGATACTTGGAGAAAGGGGTCCAGGAGGTTGAGGGGATCTATGTCATCCTAGGATCATCAATCAATCAGTAGATTAATAAACATTTATTAAGCACCTACTATGTGCCAGCCACTGTGCTATGTGTTGAGGATACAAAAAGAGGCAAAAGACAGTCCCTACCCTTAAAGAGTTTACAATCTAATGGGAGAGACAACATGTAAACAAATATAAACAAATACCACACATGGGACAAATAGGAAATAATGAAAAAGGGGGAGGCACTGGAATTAAGAGGGCTTGGGGAAGTCTTCTTGTAGAAGGTGGGATTTTAGTTGGGACTAAAAGGAAGCCAGGGAGGTCAGTAGTCAGAGCAGAGGAGGGAGCACATTCCAGGCATAGGAGATAGGAAGAAGATTATTTGAAGAAAGGGGGTTGTTTATCCCCAAGAAGAGCAAACAAAGAGGAAGTTCTCTACAGGTATTTGAATGAAGAGGGAGTGGACTAGTCAGTTTGTTCCCTACAAGCAAAACAAGGACCCGTGGGTGGAAATTGCAATGACATAGATTTTGACTCAACCAGATTAAAAAATTTCTTGACAATTATGCAATGTTTTCCTTCATGAAGCTTCCTTCATGGACATTTTCCATGGGAGGCTGGCCAGATGGCCATTTTTGTTGGGATATTGCAGAGAAGATTTTTGAGCAAATGTTGATTGGACTATGTACTGTAATCTCAGAGGTCTCTCTCTTCCAAAACAGAGATTCTGTGCTTCTTGGTCTATCCCCCTGAAATGAAAGATACTCTCCTGAGGATTCTCTTTTAATTCCATATGACATCGAGAGCCCTATTGTAGGCAGTATGGAAATTGTTAAGGGGGCAGAGTATGGCTGGAAGAAGGACAAAACCCTCAGAAATGTAAGAATATAAATTCTTTGAGGTTAAAGATTGTTTCATCCTTTGAAAGACAAAATACTTCCATGACTGCCTGTGTGATCTTGGGCAAGTCATTTACTCTTTCTGGGTCTCAGTTTCTCCATCAGTCCTATGAGAGAGTTGGACTCAGTGGCTTCTAAGATCTTTTCCAATTCTAAATCTATGATACTATGATCTTAGGCAGCCCAACACACTAGAGTTGGCCCAGTGCCTTGTTCACAGTAGGTATTTAATAAAAGCTTGTTGATTGATTGAAGAGTTGTTTCCCATCTTGAGTAAGTCTTTTGGCAGAACTAGTCCAAACCTGGGCTAGATCTCAGGATTTGAACTCAGTTGAAAATAAGCTTCTTGAAGGAAAGGAGTGTTTTGTTTTTGGTTTTGTATTCTGAGTGGCTAGTATGGTGGTTGTAACATAGTAGGCACTTAATAAATGCTTGTTGAAATGAATTGACTAAGATTTTAAGATTTAAGATTGTCAGGGACCTTAGCAATTATTTCTTCATTGTACTGACAAAGAGCAATGGAACATATAGGTGCCCCAGGTATTCCTTAACTAGGAATTCTAGGGACCTGGGTATGACTCTGAAAATATGTTCCAGTGTCCTCAAATCAACTTTTAAAGACAACTTCAGTTGGAGGAAGGGGATAAAGAGATGGCTCTTGGACCTTAGGATACAAGGCTCCATTGGGAATTAGACCCGAGGATGCTGCCCCATAGAAGGGAGACAACAATACTACTTGAGACTGCTGCTGGAGAAGTTGCTGCTGGGGTAGGGAGCCAGGTGGGGCCACAGTGAGGAGGAAGCCAACCATCTGGTGGCTTCTTATTTTAACTAATTAATTACACTAACTACATGTTAAGTTCGGTTGTTTTCTACCTGTTGAAGAAGTAGCTATCAGTGCTATAAATACCCTCTAAATTTTTGTGCCCTAGAGAAAAGCATCAATCACCCCACCCTAGTGGGGACTTGGTCAAATTAGACAATATATATATATACATATATATGTGTACATATATATATATATATATATATAAGCAAATCTTGAAGTGGTAGCTTTATAAATGCTATAAGTTGGGGCAGCTAGGTGGCACAGTGAATAGAGCACCAGCCCTGGAGTCAGGAGGACCAGAGTTCAAATATGATCTCAGACATTTGACATACTTACTAGCTGTGTGACCTTGGGCAAGTCACTTAACCCTAATTGCCTTGCCTTCCCCCCTCAAAAAAAGGAGAAAAATGTTATAAGTTGTTGTTAGCAGAGTAATGATCTTCTGTGTTTGCATTTTTCCTGGAATCAGGTATCAGCAGCTTCCCTTAGATATTCTTTGTCCAGGGGGTTTATATCCTGGGCAGGGCTGGGAGGAGGGGCTCCAGTTGGGGGAAATAATAGTGGGTAGGAGTAGATTTTCACCCCATTCAATAGGAAATTCAGTTGTTTCCCCCTGGCAAGGCTAAGGGAGTAGGAAGCCGATGTGGGGGAGGGGGAGGATTAAGGGAAATAAGGGGAGGGAAGAGAAAAATCATGAAGCCTTTTAATTGTATCTCTACCCAGGCTTCTGTTCTCTTTCCTTCAGAACCTGCTATGCCAAGCACTGAAGTGAGACAAAGACAGAACCTCTGCCGTGTGTGTGTGTGTGTGTGTGTGTGTGTGTGTGTGTGTGTGTGTTGGGGGGGTAGTATAAGGTTATACATGGAGAGATGCTTTTTAGGGATTGTAGAAGGGAAAGAAAGGGACGATGTTGATGGGTGGAGGCCCTCAATGGGGAAGCCTATAACAATATTGGGATGGGGTGAGTAAGGGGGGAACCAAGGGGTAGGATGGTCCATTATACAGCTGTCTCCTCTCCCCCCCTCCGACCTGCTGGGGGGATAAGTGGCCCCCCTGGCGATGATGCTGAGGACCCTCTAACTATCTTGTTACCATGGGGACTGCTGGCTATTAATGCCCTCTCCTCCCTCTCCTCCCCCATGACAGGGTTGCTGGAGGAAAGGGAACAGAGTGGAGAGGTCATTTCATCCATTCCCTTACCTCTAGGCAAGAACACCCCACCCCAAACACACACACACACACACACACACACACACACACAGGCCATCCTTTCTTTACAGAGTCTCTTGGACTCCCTCTGTGACCCCATTCCATAATCTTTCACCCCTCCTTATCAGGAAATTCATCCTTATACATTGCCAAAATCCTTCCTTAACCACTTTCCTCTGGTTTGTTCTCTTTCCAAAAAAGGTAGAGAGCTACTGGGTTGCTTTGCTTTAGTGTTTAAGGGATACCCTCTTAGCCTTCTCTTCTCTAGCATGAATAGTGATAGTTCACTGTCTCTTTTGTCTTCTGTTTTTCCTCACCTCATTCTTCTCTCTAGCTCGGAAACTGGTCTAAGTCAGGCCTAAAGCAGGATCTTAGAGGAAGAGGAAGAAGAGGAGGAAGATCTGATCACCCTCTAGATAATCTGTTTAAGACCTCTTCCCACTCTAAATTTCTGAGATTCTAAGAGTTTTTCATCCTGCTGGCATTCAGACTTCTAAACTTAAACTCAGAGAATTTGGTTCAGTTTTTTAAATTACTGAAGTACCTTATGCAGAAATGGGGTGTGTGTGTGTGTGTGTGTGTGTGTGTGTGTGTGTGTGTTGTAGGAGAGGTGTACATTTGTATATGTGGCACACACCTCCCTCTCCTCCCTCCATGGCCCTCCAGAAAGCTATTCCAGAGATGAGGTTTTATGTGTGCCAACACTCACTCAAAAGCACGAAGCTCATCGAACCCCCACCAAAGTGTTTACTGTAATAAGCCAACCAGAAAGGATACATTAGTTCAAAGCAAAAGCAGCTTAATCAAATAGCAATGCAAATTAAGTGATAAGATCCTCCCATGTTCACGGAGGACACATGTATATGTGTGGTGTGTGTATTTATTTCATGAGGAAAGAGCGTTCACTGGCTCCAGTCAAAGGTTCTGCATTCAAATTCTGCCTCTCTTAATAGTCACTTGTGTGACTTTGGGCAAGTCACAACCTCTCTGGGCCTCAGTTTCCTCATCTGTAACCTGAAGGGAATAGACTAGGTAGCCTCTAAGGCTCTCCCTCTAAACCTACGAGCCTATGCAGTCCAATATAACCATAGTATTATAAGATGGCAAAACTATCTCACAGGTTTTTTGTTGGTCAGTCATTTCAGTCATGCCCATCTCTGACACCTTTGGCATTATTGGTCAACACTTTCTCCTGTATACTCTCTCCTCTCTAAGCCTTATTCTCCTATTTCCCATTCAACTAACCAGTCCTTAGTTCCTTTTGTTGAATCTTCAATAATGTCACAGCCTTTCACTGTAGGTGTCATTTAAGGCTCTGTCTAGGAAACTCTTCTACCTGTACTCTTTTACTTTGATCTTATCTGCTTCCAAGGGTTCAGCTATCATTTCTATGCAGATGATTCCCAGAACTATATATCTATACCTAGTCTTTCTCCTGAGCTATGGTCCTGCATCACTAACTGCCTTTTGGACACCTCAAACTGGATGACCTGTAGGCATCTCAACACATCCAAAACATAAGTCATTATCTCCCTCTCCCCGAAAAAATCCTCACCTCTTCCCAATTTTCTTATTACTGTCAAGAGCACTGGCGTCCTGCTAGTCCCATATGCCTGTGACCTCGAAGTTATCTTCACCTCCTAATTTTAACTCACTGTACTTGGCCGATCTGTTGTCAAATCCTAGCCTTTTCACCTTCACAACATCTCACTTACACATCTCACCACCTGAGTACAGGCTCTCATCACCTCTTGACAACTACGTTGTTGTTGGTCCTTTTCTCAAAGATGACCAAGGACGTCATGAGGGTGAGGTCTTGACTCGCCCATGAATTGGATTTAGGTGAGGCAGAGCTGCATAAAATTGCCAGCCTCACTCTCTCCTTCAGAGTCATCCAAGTCCAGTGGCAAGACATAAGTCAATAGTCTCCTTGCCTCAAATCTCTACCCACTCTAATCCAACCTCTCTTCAGTTGCCAAAGTGAGTTTCCTAAAGCATAGGTCTGACTGTGTTATCCCCACTAGCTAATAAACTCACATGGCTCTCTATTAACTCCAGGATCAAATGTAACAGCCTCTGTTTGGCATTTAACATCTTTCCCAACGTAAACCTTTCTTTCTCTTCTATTCTTATACTTTAGTCCCCTCAATATGCACTAGAATCATGCTATTCTAGCCTATTTGGTATTCCTTGAACATGACAGTCCATCTCCTCAACACCCTGTCTTTGCATTTGTCTCTTAGCTTCCCCTGGCTTCTTTTAAGACTCAGCTGAAAACCTGCCTTCTGCAAGAGGCTTTCCTTAGTCCCTCTTCCCCCTCTCCCCACTGCTACTGCCTTCGCTCTGGGATTACCATCCACCTATCTATCTATTCTTCTCCTCTCTCTCTCTCTCTCCCTCTCCCTCTTCAATGCATAGTATCTCAGAGGGAAAGCAGTAGCAGTAGAGGAAGAGGGGAAAAGGACTATATATGTATGCATATACACACACACACACACACATATATATACATATACATATATATATATATACAGATACATGTGATAGCTAGATAAACAGATAGATATTTACATTTTCCTCATCAGGATATGAGTTCCTTGAGAGCGGGGAACGTTGTTACCTTTTTTTGCTATAGTGCCTAGCACATTGTAAGGACTTAATAAATATTTGTTGATTAGCTAAAGTGAATTGTTCCTCTCTCCACTTCCCCCCTCTACTCGCCTCCATGGAGATGATGTAGTTAATAAGACCAATGATATTACTTAGTGGAAAAGGGCAGCCGTTAGGGTTTGACAGTCCTTATTTGGAGTGCTTTGGGGAGGGGCGTAAATTCCAGAGGCTGCTGGGGAGGAGAGTATCAAAGGGGATTGTACTTGAATACTCTCTAAACCTTCAAGGTCTAGTCTAACCCCTCAGCATCCAGAGTCCCAAATAAATCCTGAGGGAAGGGAGAAAGAATGAAGAGGGCAAGACCTAACTGTCTTCAGGAGCAGAACACTTGGCTAAGAATGAGAGTGTAAAACTTATTAAAATTGTAGTTTATTTCAACTAGACTGTAAGCTTTGGGAAGGCAGGGCCGGTATCCTATATGTCTTTGTCTCTCTTAGTGTCTGACAAATTGAAGGTTTGGTTTCTCCCAACTGTACTGTCTGCTCTGGGAGAACAAAGATGATGTTCTTTAAGCCTTTGTCCCTCTCAGTGTCTAGGACACAATCAACAGTTGATAAATACTGGTTGATTTAGACCATGAGTTTCTCTTTCTTCCTGAACTATTCAGGTAAATAAACTAATGAATGGTACAGTAGACTATAGGGTTCTGGCCTATGTGTCAGGGGAGATAAAAATGGACAGTTTCTGTTGTTCTCTGCTCCCCTCACCAAATCTCCTAGATTCTCAGTCATCCTCATATCTATAAATAAAGTCAAATGGTTCATGTGTGTGCAAGGTGTTGGTGGGGAGGGTGGGGGTTCACAGGCATTGCATCTTGGAATATACAAGGAGCATGTGTAGGCACACACATACATACGTACATATACACATACTAGTATACGTGTGCACGAAGCTCGTAGAACCTGGGACTGTCGGACCAACAAAATCAACACAAGGAGAAGTTGGATGAAGAAGAAGAGGAGGAGGAGGAGGGGAAAAAATCCCCTCATTTCTAAAGAAATTTCCCAGATTAGATTTGTAAATCAAAAACCAATATATAACATGCAAGAATTGATCTGTTTTATATTCCTCAGTTACATTTTTGTGAAGCACATTTAGAAGATTTAGAACGTATTTGCGCCTGCTGGTTGGGCCATTATATGCTTGAGTTCATACATCTATTTGTGAGGCTATAAAACAGGCATCGACTACCCATGTAAATTGTGTTCTCCACAATAAATTATATGCATACTTGCAAAAATACATAACTGCTGTGGGTTGGCTTACGTAGCCGGAATACTAATGATGTTTAAAGTTGCATTGTCCCTCTTCTCAGGCCTAATTTAGCCTCTACATCAAAAATGATGTAGGAAAAAACACTTTATCCTCTCACTGAGAAATAAAATGGCACTCCGAGGCACCCACGGGCACCCACATCTTCCCCCCCTCCTTTTTTTTTAACCGAATGGCACCATTTTCATACTAATTTTAGCTGTTCAGAGTTCACAGGGAAAAAAAAACCTGGCTCAGCCCAAAGAGAGGGGAGTCGCTGAGCTGAGCACATATGTATGCAATGGATTGCCTCTTCTTTCACTCAGGCTCACCTCCCATCATCCCCATGTCTCTCAGTATAGACCTTTTCTGGTAAGGTTACACTAGTGTTTTAACTCACCTTTATATCTTCCCCTGTTCACTGACACACTCACAGGCCCATCTAGTCATTGAGGCAGATGTTCATATTCACGCTTGCAGAGAGCACACACACACACACACACACACACACACACACACACACCAATACCTACATTACATGGGCACACTAATGTTTGTGGACAGGGGTGCTCAGAGAGCAGACACAGACTCAAGTCTTCTTCAGCAGAGTAGAATGAAGGGGATGTTTTATCCCAATTCTCCCATCTCCATCTTTTTCGTTCCCTGGAGCAAAGCCTCACCTTCCCTCTAGTACTCACACTCAGAGTGAGATTTATCATGAACCAGCCCCTCCCCCCCAGCCCCACCACTTAAGTCTGGCAAGGTCCCTTCCATTGGGGCCAAGCTACTGGGCAGTGTCCAAGAGCTTTGGCTTTGATTTTCTGCTTCTTCTCTGAGAAAAGACATAAAGGACAGGTTGTTTGGCTCCCATCAGGCTTGGGGCTCCCCAAGGACATGGAACAGAGAGATAGTCAACATTGGCCAGAGTCTGCATCCATTCCGAAGTCTGGCTCTCCCTGAAATGGGGACCAAGATTCCATCACTTGGAGAAGTGGGAAGACAAACAGAATCATTTGGGTCACTGGCCTGGCAGGCCCAAAGAGACAATGAGGCATCAAGAACTCCAATGCAAGTACCATCCCTCCCCTTCCTACCACATTCACCCCAGAAGGGAGCTAGTCCTAGGAAATCAGTGGTGCCGATAGCAGCTAAATTTTTCAGTTTCAGCCATTCAATGACATTAATAATAAATCCCAAAGAGCCCCTCTCCCCATGCCAACCATGGGCCAGTAAACCATGTGTTAAGGGAAACAGAGAAGTCCAACTCAGTTTTTCGCCTTCTTCCCCGTGCCAATCCTTTAAAAGCACACAGGAACACACAGACATACACAAAACTTAATCAGGGGGTGCAGATTTGGAGCTGGGGGGGTGGGAAGGATGACAGAGATGAGGAGGGAAGAATGCTAATTGGATCGCATCTCAGCTCCTAAGAGATGTGTGTGTCCTACCACGCGGCCTCAGACTTCTCCAAAACATGGGCCCCCCGAATCCAATAAAATTGCAAATTTCACTGTATTTCACAATATCCTAAATAAACATGAACAGCATGCGTTTCTCTTTCTCGCATCAAATATTAATCTGCCCATGGCCAGAGCCTGCTCTCCATCGCGTGTGCTCACACACTGGGTAAACACTGGGGAGATTGCGAGGCCAGACCCTCCGTTCTCTTCCTCAAGTCAAGAGCATGACAAATTTTTCTCCTAATTACACCTGCCACTGTTTGCCTTCTAATACTGTAAATCCTCCATCACATAGGTTTTCAGATTCAGGATTAGGTTCTCTTCCCATCATACAAATGATTGGGAAGGGAGGGGGCTGCCTGGGATGGGGATGAGATGGAACCCTCCCATGCAGGAAGTCGGACGGAATCACTACCTGATTTTTGACTTCTCTCCAGCGGTCCTCTAAAGCTGATTGGGATGGTGTGCCCAAGCTTCTGACTTTGAGGGGCTGGAGTTGGGGGAAGAGGGGGTGGGGAGGGCTGCAAACGGATGAGAGGAAGTCTTCCCATTAGAGCAGGGGTTCTTAAGCTGGAGTCCCTCCCTGTATGCAACTGTGGATAGATTTCAGGTGGTATCTATAAATTTGGATGGGAAAAATTCCATCTTTATTTCAATATCATTGTTTTCCTTTATAATCCTATGTATTTTATTTTGTGCATTTAACAACAATATTATAAGAGGGGGTCCATAGACTTCCAAAGAGATCCATAACACAAAAAATGAAGAACCCTGCATTAGAGGGAAAAGTTGGCCCACATCCGAAATCCCTCCCCCACCACTCCAAGTCAACTTCTCCATCAGCCCTAACTTGGAGTTTTCCATGGGTGTTTGGTGGGGTTCTGTAGTGTGGTCCATAGTTCTTCCTTTGAAGATATAACCAGAGCAAGACAGTTTGGAGGGCCTCCCATCTGTTTCCTTCTGCCCTTCATACCCAGGTATCTCCTGCTTCCCTTGACCTGTCAAACTAGAATGTGATTAATTTAATTCACATTCAGATGTTATGAGCTATGAGACCCTGGACAAGTCACTTTGCTTTTCTGAGGCTCAATGTTTTCATCTGTAAATGGGGATAATAATGTCTGCCCTTCCTTCCTCATAGAGTTGCTCTGTAAACCTTAAAGCACCACATAAATGTGGGCTGCCATCAATACTATGTCATAATTGTAATAGTTTTATTATAATAACATCATTGATAATATGATAATAATGTATTGGATAGGGGAAGACATCATTGAAGAGTGATATTGGAGAAGTTAATGCTTGATCTTGGTGACCAGCTGCAAGGTGGAAGGTTTAGGGGCATCAGGGTCCTTGGTGTCCCTCATATCATACTATGGTGGAAAATTCCTACTTAGCCAATGTGTCAAATCCACCTATTCTCTGTGAATAACAAAGTCTCAGACTATGCAAAGAATGTTCCTGAGACAAGTAGCACTAAACAGGACTTCAAATCAAATTTTTTAAAAGATAGATTCTCTTGAATAGAAAAATAGTCAAAGGATATTTCAAAGGAAGAAATCCAAACTATCAATAACCATGTGAAAAAGTGCTAAAAATTACTAATAATCGAAGAATTGCAAATTAAAGCAACTCTAAGGTTCCACCTCACACACCTATCAGATTTGTTGGGGTGACAAAAATTTAAAATGACAGCTGTTAGAGGGGCTGAGGGAAAACAGGCACATTAATTCGTTGTTAGTGGAGCTGTGGATTAATCCAGACATTCTGGGAAGCAGTTTGGAATTCTGGCCCCAAAGTCACTAAACTATGTTTACTCTTTGACCCAATGATACCTCTACTCGTTCTATATCCCAGAGAAATTTTTTTTTAAAGAGGAAAAGGGCCCTTATGTACAAAAAAAAATATTTATTGCAATTCTTTTTGTTGTAACAAAGAACTGGAAACTAACAGAATGCTCTTCATTTGGGAAATGGTTGAAAAGATAATGGTATATGAATGGAATGGGATATTCTTATAGCCTAAAAAGTAACCAAAAGTTTGGTTTTAGAAATGATAGTCTCTGAAGCCCCAATCAGCTCTAATATTCTGTGGCTCTGTAGAATGCAGAATCGGTTCCTTTTCTGCTGCCCTTCCCAACCCTACCCACCCCAAATTCTGTTTCTAATTGCTAGGGTGTTATTGCTGCTCTCTTTGTGTTTTATTCTCCCTTCCTCCCTCCCTCCACTCATCCCCCAGTGACCCAGGTGCCATTTATGAGAATAAGAAAAACTAGTGGGGGGAGGGGGGCACTGACCAGGTAACTTCTAATGAATCTGATGCGTTCTGCTGATCCTGTATGCAGTCCTCTAAAGTCTGAACAGTATTTTATACACGTTATCTCACTGGAGGTTTGGGAACTTTTCCCCAATCACATAGCAAGTGCTGAAGGTGTGATTTGAAGCCAGATCTTCCCGACTCCAGTTCCAATACTCTATCCCCTATGCTACAAATACTTTCCCCTTTGAGACTTCCTGCATCTATTCTGTATATATCTTGTATGTACCAAGTTATTTATATGTTGTCTCCTCTTGGGAATGTGAGCTCCTGGAAAGCAGAGACTGTTTTTGCCTTTCTTTATAGCCCCAGTGCTTAGCGTAATGGCTCTATGTTCAGTCATTTCAGTTATATTTAACTCTTCGTGACCCCATTTTGGAGTTTTCTTGGTAGATACTGGAGTGGTTAGCCCTTTCCTTTTCCAGCCCATTTACAGGTGAGAAAACTGAGGCAAACAAGGTTGGGTGGCTTCCCCATGGTCACACAGCTAGTAACTAATTGTCTACAGCCAGATTTGAACTCAGGGAGATGAGTTTTCCTGATTCCAAGCCCAGTGCTCTATCCACACCACCACCTAGCTACCCTTAATAAATACATAAATAAATGCTTGCTGACTGACTCACTGAATTTACTATATCTTCTTCCAAGGTCACCAGAGTTGGGAGGGGGAGAAGTAGAGGCTGAACACTTTGTATTGGGAATAGAGGGTGAAGGAGATCAGAATCTTTTCACCTCTCCATGGTGCCTGTTCCCCAAAACCAATGAGTAAGCTTTTATCCTTGGAGGGTTTGCCTGTGATATCAAGTCCTTCTCCTCTCCTCTCTCCTGATTTCTTTTTTCAGCAAGCAGGGTCTTAAAGGGGTATTTGGTGACAACTGTTGGCAGAGCCTCAGGAAAACAGAGGCATCGATAACACTGTTGATGGCTGTGAATTGGTCCCACCATTCTGGAAAACTAGTAGGAACTATGTCCCCAAAGTCACTAAATTGTCCATACATACCCTTGTCCTAGCAATACCATTACTGGGCCTATTCTCCAAAGCAGTAAAAAAAAAAAGTGTGTGGAGGGGAAGGACCCATACATACAAAAATCCTTACAGCAGCTTTTTTTAATGGTAAAGAACTTGAAACTAATAAGGGTGCCCATCAATTAAGAAATATCTGAGCAACATATGAAAATAAAGGAATATTAAGAAGGGGGAAAAGGCTAGTTTCAGAAAAACCTGGAAAGACTTATATAACATGATGCAGAGAAGAGTAAAACTAGGAGAACAATTTATACAAAAGCAACATTATAAAGACAAACAACTTTGAAAGACTTAAGAACTCCTAGCGATGCAATGACCAACCATGATTCCAGAGGATGTGTGAGAAAACACCTGACGTCATCTCCTGACAGAGAGATGGTGGAATAAAGATGCAAAATGAGATGGACATTTTTGGACGTGACCAATGTGGGAATTTGTTTGCTTAATTACGTATTTTTGTTGGAAAGCTTTTTTCTTTTTCCTTTTTTTTCCCAATGGAGGGAGATAGAATGAAGAGAAATAAATGTTTATCAGTTCACCTGTGTCATCCTTCCCACTTAACCTCAATCTGATACTAAGTTGATTCTCTGATTTGAGGTCCTGCTAGAGCCATGGAAAGGAAGACAAAGGTCTGAAGTGGTGGTGGTGGTAGTAGTAGAAAAAGTGCTGGACTTTGAGCCAGGTGACTGGATTCAAATCTAACTAACTAGCTAACTAACTAATACTAAGTGTTTCTGACACTTAGTAGCTGTGTGATCCCAGACAAGTCCCTCAACTTTTCTAAGCTTCAGTTTCCTCATCTCTAAAAGGGGACCAATAATATTTGCACCAACCACCCTATAGGGTTGTGAGAATAGCACATGGTAACCCTGAAAACATGGTGTGAAGATGAGTTATTATTTCAGAGCCAGTGATGTTTATTTAGTCAATCAGCTGAAAACATTCATTAATTGCCTACACCCAGAAAATGGTCGCAAAGAGTGAAAAATAAAAGGGGAGGAAAAACATTTCAGTAAAACTAACCAGAAGTCCAACAGCATATGTAGTGTTCCACACCTATGGGACATTAAATACGAAAGTGTGATGGTCTCTGCCCTTAAGGTGCTAGGTTCCTTCCCAGAAGTGTACCCCCCTCCCAGATTACAGAGGCTTAGACCACTGCTAATCCTTTCCTCTAGTGATCTGGTCCTACTGCATTTGAGAGGAGCCCCAACCTTGAGAGTAAGAGCCCCTCAGCTCCTCATGGGGTTGGTACCTGGAGCCGGACTAAGACAAGGAAGCCAGGCTCAGTCTCTGGACTTGTCTCCCCAAGGTCCCCATCCATCCTTCCCAATGATGACCCCTCAGGAGACTCTAAGTGAAGTTTTTCTTTGACTCTTTTCATAGAGTCAGCTGGTTTGTCTTGAATAATAACTATCCTTGTCCCCTATCCCCTCCCCACACATTTCACCTTCAAAGGGCTCTGAGAAATTTCCCTAATTAATTAACTCCTCTGCAGTGTGCCCTGGGTGTCACTGGGTGATTAATGGACACTACGTCTTTAAATCCAGGGGGTGGGTAAAACTAGAGGCTGAGATGGGGGGAGGGAGAGTCTAGCAGAGTGGGAATATGGAGGGGGTAGAGCAGCTTTAGGGCATTCTTTAGCTTGGGGATGTTCCCCTCATGGACTCAGGACATGGAAGGGAGAGGGGGTGGGTAGAGAAACCTATCAGAAAATCCATCCATCCATCAGTCTAGTAATCAGTGTGGATCAATAGCATTCCAGTGGGGGAAAACACTGAGAGAAGTGTGGTCCTTGATTGGCTGAGACATTAAGGGAAATGGGAGGGAATTTTTCTTAGGAGGGAAGATTCTCTTTCTCTGTTCTGCCCTTTCTTCATCCCACCTCCTCCTCCCAAAAAGGAAAGAAGATATTAGATTAGAGCCAGAAAGGATTGTGGAGATCAAAGACTCCAACGCTTTTATTTTACAGATGAGGAAACTGATCCTTCGTGCAGGTTAAGTGACCCCTCCAGGGTCACACAGTTAGTAAATGTCTGTGGTGGGATTTGAACCTAGGTCACCCTGACTCCAAGTCCAGTATGCATTCCCTATAGCATCTGTGTAGAACTGGGTTGGGAAATGGATCCCTTTCTGGAAGAACTGGCTTTCTCCATTCTGGTCTCTCTACTCATCCTATTCTTTCACCTTTCCTTCCATCTCACTCTTCCTAGACCTATTCTTCATCCTTACCATAACTTCCAGTTCTTTCTCTGTTCTCTCTGTCCTCCCTTCACTGGTCAGCCCTACAGTTGACCAATTCAGCTATGTGCCATTCTCTACCTTTGAATTTTTTTGCCCCCTTTTTCCTATTGACACTCACATTTTGCCAAAGTACAGGCCTGGTTTATCCCCAACTCCTCCTTTTCCACTCTTACTAGTGTCAGTCAAGTTAACCACCTGCCAGGTGCTGCTCTAAGTGCTAAAGATACAAGGAAAGGCAAGAACAGTCCCTGCCCTCAAGGTGCTTACCTTGTAATAGAGGAGACTATATGCAAATAACTATGTCCATACCAGACAAATACAGTGTGAATGGAAGAGAATCTCAGAGGGAAGGCATTAGCAATGAGGGATAGGGGAGAAGGGACAAGAGCTAAAAAAGGAAGGAAAGGCTTCCTTGTAGAAGGTGGGATTTGAGCTGAGTCTCAAAGGAAGCCAGGAAAGCCAGGAGGCAGAGGTGAGGAGGGAGAGCATTCTAGGCATGGCAGACAACCTGTGCAAATGCCTGGAGTTGGGAGATGAAGCATAGAGCATGCAGGTGGCCGAGTGGGGTGGGAGGAGGGGTATATTCAAAAGCAAGCTGGTATAGAGTTCATGGAGGGAAATAAAATGTAAAAATACTAGAAAAGTAGGGAAGGACTTTTAAAAAAGCCTGATGTGTTGGGGAACACTACTAGAGTGCCAACTGGATCCACTACCAATTTATATTATCAGTCTCAACTGGACTCTCACTGCAGCATGGCATTTCTTTTATTCGTCCCTAACTGACTATCTACCACGATCTTTGCAGTGTCTATTCTAAATTTTGTCTTCTATCATCAGGTGCCCTACCCCTCTCCCCCCTTTTCTCTCTCTCCTCACACACACACACCCACACTCCACCTCCTTAGCACAAGGCCTCCTACTTTCCTGAGATGAAAACCTCCTCAACTCTGAACCTCGTAAATCCTCTAAGTCATAACTGTACCTTCTAAGTCCAGTTCCCATTCTCTCCTATTTTGCTCCAATCCCTGAGGAAGAGGTGACTCTTTTACTTGCTAAGGCCTCAGATTCTATTATACCCTTGATCTCACTCCAGAATCTTCTCAGAGGTCAATCTGGCCATTCATTATCAGTAGAGTATAAATATGCCTATTGACCCAAGGGGAATAATACCTATTGTTGGGAATCAAGTCCTGATGTAATGGGTTGTTGTAGCCCTATACAGAGGTTACCTCAGCTTCTAGAAGGCTAGGTCAATGAGGTCCAAGAAATGGCCAGCCCTACTGAGCTGGAAATGCTTTGAACACGGAGCCCAGAATGGACCAGAGACATTCAAGTTGAAGAGTTTGGGGGCAAATCAGCTCACGAAGATGATCTCAGCTATAGAAAAATGATGGTATCTATGAGCAAAGGAGTACCCACACTGATGGCATTATAGACCTATATACAAGTTGGAACCTGATTTGGAAAGCACGGATTAAAGTAAATATTGGAAACAGACCCTAAGAAAGTGACTTAAAAGAAAAAAAAAGACTTCTCTGTTCAAACTCTATCTCTGCCCCCCTCAAAACTTAGACTCCACCCTTGGATTCCTTCTGGACTCCCTACCCTGACTTTTCTAGGTGAGTCTTTTGCCTTTTTTGCATAAGATTAAGCCACCATGTCATTAATACTTCTTCCATTTTCCTCTCCATCCCCACATGGGTACCTCCCACCACCTCCCCCTCCTCCTAACAGCACCCATTTATTTGGCCCCTTCCCTTGGAATAATATTAGCTCCTCAGTGGCAAGGACTGTCTTATCTGTTTTTATTTGTCTCTCCAGAACTTAGTAAATGCATGATACATCTCTATCTAGTTATAATAATAGCATTCATAGGGTACTCTAGGGTTTGCAAAGAGATTTACAAATATGAATCCATTTTATCCTCACAATAACCCTGGAAGGTAAATGCTATTATTGTCCTCATTTTTCAGATGAGGAAACTGAAGCAGAGGCAAAGTGACTCGATCAGGGTCATCCAGCTAGTAAATACCTGAGGCTGGATTTAGCTCCCGTCTTCCTGACTACAGGTTCAACCTTCCATCCACTGCACCACTTCGCTGCCCACGTATGTATATATGTATGTCCATGTTTATGTATGTATGTATGTATATATCTACCTACCTAATTTGCCTGCCTGCCTACCTCTTCTTCCTCCTCTCTTTCCCTCCCCTCTCTCTTCTTTCCTTCCATTCCTCCTTCTTTGATTCCTTCCTTCTTTCTGTCCTTCCTTTCTTTCTAAAGCACTGCTTCAAAAGGTGAAAAAATGGGAAAGACCCTACATTTTTAACAGCTGGACAATGACTGAGCAAACCATAGTATGCTAACATGAATCAGTGTTATACAGTACAATTAAGGATGACAAATATGTGGAAATATAGAGATGCTTTCTCCATGAAAGTCATACTCTGGTTCTTCACCCAGGAGGTGGTCCCTGGGTTCTTGAAGCTTCTGCTAACCCAGTACAAACTCTGCCAAATTCTAGCAAACTAGAGAGGTTTCAAGTATGAGCTTGTCAGTCATCTGGGTTGCCAAGAATCAGCCCACTGGAAGATTGGTCTCTGGCTGCTAAATTTTTTTTAGAAGAGGACCATGGCTGGATATCTTCAAAGAATGAATGATGACCAATTGGCTATATTGTAGTAGTGACTCCTGCTCAGACAGGAGCTGACCTAGATGACCTCTAGGGTCCTTTTGAACTCTGAGATGCCATGATTTCATAATCTTTTGATTTACGTTTTAGATTCCTGCTAAAATGATTTTCCTAAATTGAAGATCTGACCAAGTCACTCTGTTACTCAATAAACATCGATGGTTCCCAATTACTTCAAGGATCAAAAATAAATGTCTCTCTGTAATTTTTAAAGTTCTTAACAGCTTGACTTTCCAAACTTGCTATACATTATTCCCTTTCCCATATTCTCTGGTCGAACCAGAATGTCCTCCTTGCCATTCCTCACAAATGAAACTTCATGTCCAGTTTTTCTGTTTCTCTGCTGCATGCCCACTCTGCCTGGAATACACTCCCTCCTGACCCCAGCCTTTTAGAATCTCTTATTTCCTTCCAAACTCAATTCACAAAGCCTTCACATGAAGTCTCTCCTTTATCCCCTAGCCATCGGTCAGTTAGTCAACAAGCATTTAAGTGTTTACCATGTGCCAAGTGCTGTGAAAAAAAAGCTGCAGTTACAAAAAAAGTAAAAAAAACACGCAAGTGCCCTCAAGGTATCACATTATAATGGGGGAAATAACCAAGTCCATACAACAATAACCAGGTACATTCAAAATACATACAGTGTAGACGGAATGTGATCTTAGAGGAAAGGTAAGATAGAGGGACATGGGGGACCAGAAAAGGCTCCCACAGAAGGTGGGATTTGAATTGAGTCTTGAAGGGAGCTAGGGAAACCAAAAAGTGTGAAGAGGGAGAGCATTCTAAGTAAAAAGTCAGGACATTCTGGAATTTCATGGGCAAAGCACAGTAAGAAGACCAGCGTCATCTTTCGTACCTATTTTGCTTGTATATACGTTTGTGTGTGTTGTCTCCCTCAACAGAATGTCTCCCTGACTTCACTTTTCTGAGTCTCAGTTTCCCCATTGTAAAAGCAGGGTGTGAAACTAGCTGACCTCCAATGTGCCTTCTAGCTGGAAATCTATGACCCGGGGTCAGTATACACATGCTACTTCAGAAAAGGAAAATCTCTCCACGAACACTGGGGTGATCAGAGGAACAAAGACAATGAAATTGGACACAGAGGGAGGGAGGATCTGATAACTTGTTATAGAGATTTGTATGTCGAAAGCCCTTTTTAAGTTTAATTAGTCACAAATGTGAATTTAATTGGTTTCATTATCATTTAAAGTTCATAATAAATTACTTTAAAAATAAAAAAAAACAATAAAAATGAAAGAAAAAAAAGGAGAGGGATAGTCCATTGAAAAAGAGGCCTGGCCTTCTTGGTGTAAGAGATCTGCTTCCCTTACCTACCCAATCTCTATCCCAGCCCTCATTCCATCCTTATCTCCCCTGCCCCAACAAGACTCCCCCCACCCCACACGCACACACTTCATTCCCTCCCACTCGCTCGCTGGTAGCCTCCATAGTCTTTATATTTATTCTGATGCCCTGAGAATGAAGGGAGGGTGAGGCAAACACATTGCCTCCTGTGTGCAGGGCAGGGGGGCCGCTGCCGGAGGTGATGCTTAGGGGTGGGAGTGGGGGGGTATAATTGGAGGTTTTACTCTGCACAGAATACATTACAGAGAGCACTGTAATAACCTCTTACCTCCCTACTTCTCCGTTCTGTCTCCAGCCTCCAAATGAGGTCTGTTACAGCCATCATTTCAGGGAGTATTGACTGTGGCTCAGGCCCACCAGGCCAGTGCTTTGTCTGGGTTGAAGAGATGGTGAGGGGAGGAGGCCATCTTTCCCCCTGCCCATAGCCACTGGCTACAGCAGTGGCGATCAGAACAAGCTGGCTATGGTGCTGATTCTTAAGAAACCCTAAACCCTAAATAAAGATTAGTTTCTTCCGGCCCTGGAGTCAGAGTTCAAACCTTGACTTTGAAGCTTACTATTTGACTTTGGGCAAGATGTTTACAAGCCCTGGACCTCAGTTTCCTCATCTGTAAAATGAGGGTTTTGGATTAGGTGGCTTGTAGGGCCCTTTCCTGCTGAGGAGCTAAAATCTCCCTTTATTTCACTCTTCTCTTTAAGGAGTAAATGTGATGAGTGCTGAGGGAAGGAATCTGTGAAGGGTACTGAGGGGTGTATGGTAGATATTATCAAGCATATGCTGGATGCTGAGGGGCACTGACAGGTACAGAGCACTGAGGTGGGGCGGAGTTGGAGTTTGAAGAGAGACTTTTTCAGTTTGGGGGGTAGACCCTTCCCAGGGTCTAACAGGCATGGCTCCTCATTTCCCTTGGGCTATGGAAGGTTGCTCCCTCTCCTGAAACCCCCAGCTCAGGATTCTAGAGTCAGGTACTAGGGAGAGAGAGAAAGACAGAGACAGAGTACTGAGGGTTGGGAGGGGAGTAACTCCTGAAGCCATCCCAAGTTCGATGGCTCTGACTTGCACTCCACTGCCCTGATGCTTTCTGAGTGCAACTAGGTATAATCCCTAGAGAATGAAGGTGTTTGTGTTTGTGTGAGGCTGTGTGAGGCTGTGTGTGTGTGTGTGTGTGTGTGTGTGTGTGTGCACGCGCGCGCGTATAGGGAGAGATAGACATGTGCAGTTCTGAGACTTTGTCACCTCCCAAGAAACAAGACTCTGGCTGATTGTTCCCATGTGGATGAGCTCATTCCTGTGAGAGGGTCCAGATGTCCAGCTCTGGCTTGGGCTAATTAGCCCAATTAATTAACAAGTGGGTCTGTGTTCCCTGAGGTTGGAGGAGAGCGGAAAGAAAGCAGATCTTCATTGTCAAGCCACACCAGGCTAGGGTGAGTCCACTGGGGCCATGTGCCTCCAACCAACATGCCTGTACTCGGGTAGCTTCTTCTCAGGCTGTCCTGGAGGGGAGCTGATCAAGCTTTGGGGAGACATTAAGGAAGTCCTGCCATACTGTCCTCCCAGTCCAGTCCTCCTATGCAAAACCATGGGCTGAAGGGAAAACAGAGGAAGGAGATAGGAGATAATTTCCAGGCTGATGGGGAACACAGGACCAATGCCTGCTGGTCAGAGTATTAAATTTTTATGGGAACAGTGCAGAAGACTCAAGAGGTTGGTTGGGGGTCCTGGAGCCAGAAGTCCTAATGTTATCTCTTGCCATTTACTATCTGTGTGACCCTGGACATCACTTAACTCCTCACTTTCCTCATCTATGACCTGGGAAGAATAATTCCTGCCCTGTCTGCCTCCCATGATTATTGTAAGGATCAAATGAGATAAGGGAGACGGAAGTGCTTTAAATTCAATAAAATGCTGTTGTAGGATCATAGGATTTTTTTTTAGGGCTGAAAGGAGGCCTTAAAGATTCTTAAGACCAAACCCTCTCATTTTACAAATAAGAAAATTGAAGCCCAGAGAGGTGAAATTACTTAACATCATAAGACCGTAGGGTCTGGAAGAGCTGGATGAGACTCAAGGTCATCTAGTCTAATCTCTTCATTCTACAGGTGGGGGAAACTGAGGCCCAGAGAGGTTAAATGCCTTGCCCAGGGTCACACGTAAGTGGCAGTTTGAACCATGGTCTTTTAATTCTAAGTCTAAAGCCTGGGTATTATTAGAATAAGTTTAAAATGGAGATAGAGAACCAAAGTTCCTAAAAGAGGTCACAGAGTGAGGTTTAGGGGCTGCAGGAAAGACTTCAACAACTGATTAGTCATACACATACATTCACCGCCAGATTGACAAACCTAGGACCCAGAGGCTCTCAGAGCTATAAGAGACCTCAGATATTATCCAGTCCCAAGAAAGGCCCACTTTATGGAAAATTGGGGAGGGGGGCATTCTTCATCTCTGTGGTGAAGGGGAGGGGGACTCCAGCAATAAGAAGCTGTTATTGTTTAGTTGTGTCTGACTCTTGGTGACCCCATTTAGGTTTTCTTGGCAAAGATACTGGAGTGGTTTGCCATTTCCTTCTCCAGCTCTTTTTTACAAATGAGGAAACTGAGGTAAGCAGGGTTAAGTGACTTGCCCAGGGTCACATAGCTAGTTAAATGCTTGAGGCCAGAGTTGAACTCCTGAAGATGAGTCTACCTGATTCCAAGCCCAGTGCTCTATCCACTGCCCCATCTAGCTGCCCCAACAACAAGAAGAGGGTCAGGTTAATCAGGGAACATCTCCCTTGTGTTTTAGCAGAGTTTGGGAGGAAGAGGAGAGAGACATCCTACTCGTAAAGAGCATCAGGAGAGCACTCCAGGTGAGTGAAGCAGCTTGTATAGATGCTTAGAGGTAGGAGAGAGGAAGCTTGGCACAAAGGTTGTTGATCAGGTTTGGCATGGAATTATGGGAAATGAGACCTCTTAGATTTAGGTTGGGGGCAGGGCCTCCCAAGAAGTTTTGCAAAAACCTTTGTTGGAAAGAAGTCTCAGATGGATCAGCATTCTCAAACTTCCCACTGTGCCCCCCTCCTCAATTTGACCTCTTCATCCCACTTGGTCTAGTGGAAAGAAGTGTGACCTGGAGACTGGTGAGGTAGGTTCTAAGACCCACCCTCTCAACTAATTTGCTATGTGACAATGGGCAAATCACTTCCTATTTCTGGGCCTTGGTTTCCTCATTTGTAAAGTGAGCTGGTGATCTGAGTTCTAATTCCAGCTCTGCCACTAACTTGCTGGGTAAGGTAGAATAGATCACTTCCCCTCTGTGGGCATTTCCTCACCTGTAAAATGAGTGGGTTGGACTAGATAGGCATCAGATTTGAAGCATGAAGAGTTGACTGGGACCTTAGAGATCCAGAGTTCTTAACCTTTTCTTGGTGGGATGGTGAAGCCTACAGACCCCTTTTCAGAATCGTGTTCAAAATATATAAAAATAAGACACATACGACCATAAAGGAAGCCAATAATATTGAAAAAAGGTATACATATATACTTAAAAACCAAGTCCACGGACTTGCAGTTAAGAACCCGTGATTCTAGCCCTCAGTATCTCAGTTGGAAGGGAACTCAGAGCCGTCTAGTCCATTCCTTACTGGAGGAATCCTTGTATTACCAAACAAGTGGTCATTTAGCCTCCATTTATGGACCTCTGTTAACGGGAGATCATTACCTTCCAAGGCAGCCTGTTCCACTTTTGGACAGCTCATTTTGCAGATGAGGAAACCAAGGCTTCGGTTCGAATGATTTGCTTAGATAATTTCAACTAACTTGCCTAACATTAAATAGGTATAGTAGAAGTGAGATTCAAATCCAGATCTTCTAATCTCAAATCCCGGGCTGTTTTCACTCTTCCATACTGCTCTCTAAGGTCCCCTTCTACAGTTCTTTGATTTCCCTTAATGTCCCAATAATGATCCAATGGCTCCCCAGAGCAGAGAGCTGTTGGGAGCTGGGACAAAAGACTGGACTAGGAGCAGAGACACTAACAGTCTGACTCTATGTTTCTCCTTTCACCCCAGTTTCCAACAAAGCCTTGGGCCAACTCTCAGAACTATTGCCATGCTCAGCCTGGCAGATTTTTCTCTCTCTGTGACAGACGATGGTTATAACAATCAGGCCACAACCCATCCACAGTGGATCAGTCATAGAATAAGAGACATCCTTTCTTTTTCAAGAAAGGTCAAGAAAAAAACCCGTGTTGTTATATAGATAAGTCCCCAGTTCTCTAGTGAAGCTGGCGTCTAAGGAGAGATGTGGGGGCCCTGGGAGGGATGAGGAGATCGGGGAGCGGGAAGAGGTGAAGGCAGACGTCTGTCTCCACCTCCCTCAGAGCCCATCCCCCTTGCCTCTGTGGCCCCAGCTGATTGATTCACAAAGGAGCTGTCGGAGCTAGCTGGGGCCCAGACCCCGGTGGGTCCCCCCAACTGAGAGCCCCAGACCCCCTCCTGTCCCAGGCCCGAGTTTGCCTCTGGAGCCACTTTTCAGCATGTCTGTCCCCACCCCGGGCGCTGGATTAGCTGGCCAGTGATACAATAGGCACATATGGTCCGGTGTCCACTGCTCTCTATTCAGATGTGTGTTACTCAGCCTAATCAGGATTAGACTTAATGAATTGGAAGGAGTTAACAATATAAAGAGGCAACAGAAAGGGGCCGTAAGTATGGCTAATTCCAGCAGCTCCAGCGTGGCTTGGCTTTCACCGGCGAGGTGTAATCCGCTTTGAAATCAAAGGTGGTACAAAGTATGAATTTAAATTTGACATTTACGGCTCCGGTGAGATTAAGTATTCTGGAAAGGTTTGTTCTTTGAGGAGCTGGGGGGGCGGTGCAGAGGAGAGGGAGGTTGGGGGAACGGGGAGGAGGGGAGGAGAGGAAGCCATCTGCTCTCCCAGTTGGGCAGCACTACCTCACGTGCCCATCCCCACCCCCAACCGTCCCTGAGTTCTTACCGACTTTCCCCTTGCTGTCCAGTTTCTCTATCACTCTGGGACTGAGAACAAATTTGGGACTGAGGAGGGGTGGGAGCAGGGTATAACTGTTTACTTGCTCCCAACTAGAAGGTGAGACAGCCCAAATCTGTAAGTTTGACCCAAGTAATATCATCTGATGAGATTCCCCGGCTTACCTCCCCAACACCCAACACCCATCATCCCACATACCGGACCTGGAGAAGGTGACTACAGAATGGGGTGGATATCTTTAGGCTAGTGGCTTTCCCTCTCTCGGCTTGTTTCCCATCCGTAAGATGAGGGGATTCGATTAGTTGGTCTCTAGTTCCCTTCCAGTTCTGATGTTCCATGACGCACTAGCCCGAGAAGATGAGGCTGGGAGCATCGTCTTCTTTATGGAGGATAAAGCCTTCTAGCCCCAACCACCTCAGAATCTGAGAGGAATTTCGGAAAGTACCCCCCACCTCCTGCTACGGCCCTCTTCTCTACTGCAAGCTACTTGGATCCACTCAGAGATTGCCCTGGAGTTGGGTTACTGCCACTGCCCCTTGCCATGCTTCAGCCACCACCACCCTTATGCCTCCCCCAGTACAAACCCCATCATCCCTGAGATAAGCTGCCTCTTCCTCTGAGGCAGTTGGTGAAATAGAAAGCATATGGAATTAGAATCTAGTGAGCTTCGGTTCAAACCCCAGTTCTGCTGCTTTAATACCTGTGTGACCTTAAACAAGTCACTTAACGTCCACCCTCTGGAAAATTCCTGATGTCTCTCGTTGGGCTCCCTGCCCCTCATCACCTAGTTTGTATTTACTTATTTGTGTAAATGGTTTGTCCCAACTCCCTCTCTAGGAAAGAAGCTCCTCGAGGGCAGGAACAATGCCATTTTTGTTCAAATCTCCATCACCTAGAGCAGTGGCTGGCACGCAATAAGGTTTTCATAAATGTTTGTTGAATTAAATTGAATGAGGTGCTTAAACTAGATAACCTCTAAGCTCACTTCCAGCTCCAAATTTACCAACCTTACCTCTCCATTGATGTTCCTTGAAGTTACCAGCAGAGGTCAGGGAAGGGGTCATTGATTCTAGGTTTCTCAAGCAGAGAGAGCACTGACCCATGAGGCCATACTATAATCGGAAAAGGAGGCATTCAGTTCAACCTTCTGTAGGAGGCACTATCCTTCTATTCTGGGCATTCTCAAAGGTCCCTGAGTCTAGCATCCTTAGGTTCGCTAAGGAGAGGAGCATAACTGGTGACACTGGAGTGACCAAGAACTCACAGAGCCAGGTCGCTCACCTTCACCCCTCATCCCACCTCCCCAGAGAATTTACGTCTTCATATTTCCTTGATTTTGTGCCTTTCAATGGAATTGCATTCTGGTGGCAATCCCTCCTCCTGGCCTTTGACAATTTTTCTTATCAATAGATTCAACAAACTTTATTAAACACATACAAAGTACAAAGCATTTTACCAGGCTTTGGGGATTGGAAGACCAAAAAAAATTTTTTTAAAAGACATAGAATCTGTCTATAAGGACCTTACTTTTCATTGAAAGTTCCCTCTAGGGCTGAACAAGTTGGGGTACATAAATGTAATGGAATACTATTGTTCTGTAAGAAATGATGAGCAGGAAGATTTCAGAAAAACCCAGAAAGACTTACATGAACTGATTCTGAGTAAAGTGAGCAGAACCAGGACAACACTGTATACTGTAACAGCAACATTGTGCTGTGACCAACTTTGTTAGACTTAGCTCTTTTCAGCAATGCAAGGACCTAAGACAATTCCAAAAGTCTCATGATAGAAAATGCTGTCCACATGCAGAGAAAGAACTATGGAGTCTGAATGCAGATTGAAGCATGCCATTTTTCTTTCTTTTTTTGTTTTTTCTTTCTTGTGGTTTTTCTCTTTTGTTCTGATTCTTCTTTAACAACATGACTAATGTGGAAATATGTCTAATTTGATCATACATGTATAGCTTATATCAGACTGCTTGCCATCTTTGGGAGGTGTAAAGGAAGGGAGGGAGGGAGAAAAAATTTGGAGCTCAAAATCCTATAAAAGTGAATGTTGAAAAAAATAAAGTCATTATCCTAAAAAAAAAAAAGAAAGAAAAAGTTCCCTCTAGGCCCCTACCTAGTCACCTCTTATCTATTACAAGATATTTAGGCCCACTCCTAGAAGTTATTTCAGTCAGTCAAGCATTTATTAAGTGCTTACTATATTCTGGGTACTGTGCTAAATATTTGGGATAAAAAACAAGTGAAAAAGTCCCTGACCTCAAAGAGTTCACATTCTAATGTAGAAGACAATATGTAAGCAACTGAATACATGTAAGATATTTACCGAGAAGGTGGATGGTAATCTCAGGGGGATGGAACTAGCAGCCAGAGGAAGCCTCCTGCAGAAGACAATATGTAAATCTTAAAGAAAACCGAGGCAAAGATAAGGGAGCAGATCATTCTAGGAATGAGGAGCTGCCACTGCAAACGGATGGAGCTGGAAGGTGAAATATGATATTTTAGGAACAGAAAATCAGCCACTGTAGCTGCATCTTACAGTTCATGGGGAGGAGTAAAATGTGCGAAGTTTGGAGAAGCAAGAAAGGATCATGTTATAAAGAGCTTTAAATGCCAAACAAAAGGCTTTATATTCTATCCTGGAAGTATTAGGGAGGGGTGATATGATCAGATCTATACTTTAGAAAAAAATCACTTTGGCAGCTGAGTGGAGGATGAATTGGAGTAGGGAGAGATTGGAGGCAGGCAGACCAATTAGAAGAGTACTGAAGCAGTCCAGGCAAAAGATGATGAGGGCTTGAACAAGGAAGAAGGTTGTGTGAGAAGAGAGAAAGGAACATATGCAAGGGATGCTGAGAAGTTAAACCTGGCAACACATTAAATATGTGGAGTGAATGAGGGTGGAAGATGGCATTGAGGTTGGGAATGTGTGTAACTTGGAGGATAGTGGTAGCCTAGGCACATGCCAGAGCTAGAGAGCACAACTACAAAAGTGGCTGAATAATTTCCCCTTGATAGTAATATAGAAGTTCAGAAAAGGGAAGGGTTGGAAGGGAAAGATAATGAGTCCTGCTTTAGGCCTGATGTTTCTTATGTTGTGGTCATAAAAGGTCGGGAAAAACGCTACCACTGGTCCTTGAAGATTGCCAGTTTAAGTGGTGCCTTGGCCTTCTCAAGCCTAATAAATCCTAGCTCCTCTTGCCTTTTTCCCCATGGAGAATTCTCTAGTCTCAGGAGCACAGAACTATCAATTGCAAGGACCAAAGCCATCCCATTGCTTCAATTTCATTCAGCCTCTGTTAGGTATGTCTAAAAAATGGCCTTATGACAGTAACACTGTTGGCATTCTTTTAAATTGCATCCTTATGGTATACAGACTGTCATCACTGTTATATACAGATATGTTGATGGGGAAGTGGGTGGTAGGGAAACGCTTCCATTGGCATGGCAGACGGTATCAGTCTTTCAAGTCTCCATAGAAACTTTTTTCACTTAGGCATGGGCCATGGTTGATTTTTCTCCCCATGGGTCTGATGTTGCTGACTCACCAAAACATAAAATTCCCCATCCTTACTCAGGATTTTTCTTTCTCATATGATCTCCTTCAACTTTTTGGAGAAGAGTTAAGGAAGAGAGATTAAGAAGAGGGAACAAGGGAACAAGGCTGACGTTTGTGATCAGGAAAAAACTGAGGAAGGGTAAATGAGTCAGATGGTTAAAGAACTAAATACTCTGGTCTAGGGATAGGAGACCTGGATTCTAACCCAGGTTCTGCTCCTGACTAGCTGTGTAACCATAGGAAAATCACTTCTCCTGCTGCACCTTAGTTTCTCCAACTGTAAAATGAAGGGGGTTGGGCTAGATGACTCTATGGTCCCTTCCAGCTACAACATTTGATGGTTTCTGATGCTGTGTGTGTATGTGTGTGTGTGGCAGGCGACGGCGGGGGGGGGGGGAGTGTCCCTTAAGAAATCTGATGTCTTTCATCTCTTGACTTCTACTCCCACATCCCTCTCCCAACCCCCCAACATCCCTAACCAGGCCTTCTATCCCCCTCCTACTGGGACCCTGGAGCAGAGGGGCCTCAATGGGAAATGAGAGAATCTAGGGAGAAGGAGGTGGGGTGGGGATTGGCTGTGTTTGAAGTGACAGTGACAGATGGGCACGGGAGGCTCCCTCCACCATCCCCATAGCCCTGCGGTGAGTGTCAGCCATGTCCCTGGCTATTTCCTCCCTCCCTCCCCACCCCGCACAGAGGTGTCATTTGCTGCCTGTCCCTTCTCGTCATCGATTTCCAAGTCGTTAATTAACGGGGGATGTCAGCTGGGAAGATGAATTCTGTCCCTGGCTCTCCTGTCCCTTTTGTTTTGGGATTGTAAATGTTATAGATCTCCTGTGATGGAGGGCTGAGAGGTCAGGGGGCACGAAGACTGCCGGAATATGGGGATCTCAATACTCCTCAGGACCCCACCACAGGGGGCCCAGATCAGTCAGTGAGAGGGCAGTCAGGATCTCCCTTCCCTGCCCTATAGCTCACTGGTCACCATCTCAGAGCACCAGGTTGTTCTGTGCTGGCCTCCACTATTGCCCTCCCTCCTCTCTCACCATCCTCTCTTTCTCTTGCTCTCTCTGACTCTATCTGTGTTTATGTGTCTCTCTGTCTCTCTCATTCTCTCCCCCGACACAGACACACTCCCTCTTCTTCAAGTACCCTGTTTCTCCCATCCTTGGGGGTTGAGAATTTAAGGAGGAAGGAGCTGATCTAGTCTATGTCTGCTGTCAGTCTTGATGAAAAGCATCCTCATTCTAAATGATATTGATGCATCCTTCCTTTAGATTGGGTGCTGTAGGAAAATGGCTCTGCCATAATCTTCAACCTGCTTCATTTCGGTCTGGTGGAAGAGAAAGGGTTCCTGCCTTGAGGGGAGCTAACAGTCTAATGGGGGAGATACAGTAGCCTTTTAAGGGAGTCACCAATATTTACACATATACACACATGTATGTACATATGTAAGTGTATATATGTATATGTACATGCATATGTGTATGTATATATTATATATGTGTGTATGCTTATACACACACACATACAAGAACATGGGCGTAGAGTTTCCTCTCAATTCACTATGTATGGGTTATCTATTTTGTGGAGTACTCAAATGCTCCAATAGATATGTGATTTCACTGATTTAGAGACTTTCCAACAATGTAGAACGTAACCTATCCATGCGTGGCCCTTCCGGGCAATTATGTCTTCTCATAGGTTTGCCACAGGAGGTCTATCCAACATGTTGAAGGCTTCCCTTGGTTTCCTCTGGTTTGCCAGTGGAACACCGCCATCCTTTGCCCTCAAAATGGGATTCTCTATAGTAAATATTTAATCCTAGGATAGTTTCCCTCTGTCCCTCGAATACTCCAGAGCCACACACACACACACACACACACACATCTAGACATAGCTTGGTATGAGAAGTTCAGTATAGGAGAATCAGTCAATCAATTAATCAACGAATATTTATAAATGTTTTCTGCCCCGCCCCCAACACACAATTACTTTGTATTTACACATCTATACATACGTTGTTTTCCCCTGAGTAAACTGTGAGCTCTGTGAAGGTAGGAGAAGCAACATTAGCATTGGCATCAGAAGACTTGGATTACAGTCCTGGCTCTAGCCCTTACCCCTATGTAAACCTAAGGCTAGTAAACATCTCGGAACCTACCTGACTTTCCTCATCTCTGAAATGGAGTTAATAATACTTAAACATTCCCCTGCCTCCTGAGGGTGATATGGAGAAGATGCTTTGTGAACTTCAATCACTATGGAAACACAAGCTGTCATTATGATTTCTTTCTCCCATCCACTTCCACCAGCCAATTCCCCCGTGAGCTTGGAGGACACAAACTCCTTAAAATGTCAGCTTTGACCAAACTTAATCAAGAAAAGGAAATTGGATCCAAGTCACCTAAACTCTCCAAGTCTCAGTTTCCTCATCTGTAAAATGAGGGGTTGGATTTGATTTCATTCAATTCAGTAAGCATTTATTAAGCTCCTAGTATGCTTCAGGAAGGGCAGCTAGGTGGAGAGGTGGGCCTGGAGTGAGAAAGACTCATCTTCCTGAGTTCAAATCTGGCCTAAAACACTTCCTAGCTGTGTGACCCTGGGCGAGTCACTTAACGCTGTTTGCCTCACCTCCATGTAAAATGAGCTGGAGAAGGACATAGCAAACCACTCCAGTATATTTGTCAAGAAAACCCAAGCAGGGTTAGAAAGGATCTGACTTGACTATAAAACTACTGACCCACAACAACAAGAATCAGGCACTTTGCTAGGAACTGAGGATACAAATGGTATTAGGAAACCAGTCCTACCTTATAGAAGCTTGCATTCTCTGGAAGGGGAAACAACACGCCCACATACAAGCAAATGCAGAGGGTGTGCAAAATAAGTTTCAAATCAATTTTTGGTGGGGAACTTTAGCACCTAAGGGAAGCACAAAAGAATTTCAGTAGGAAGTAGCTCTTGAACTGAGTCTTAAAGGCAATTAAGAATTCCAGGAGAGAGACAGCTGGGTGTTGCAGTAGGTAGAGCACTGGCCCTGGAATCAGGAGGATCTGAGTTCAAATCCAGCTTCAAATACTTACTAGCTTTGTGACCCTGGGCAAGTCACCTAACCCTGATTGCCTCAAAAATAAAGGATTCCAGGAGGAATCTTTTACTCACTTGTTCCTTTCCTTGCTCTGCTCCTCCTGACTTGCCACACTTCTCCACTCTGTCTCAGTCACTACCTCACCTGGAAGATCCCTTTGATCTCATGGTCCCACCTCTGACTTGCAACTTCCTCCTGGAATCCCTATTCTGCTCCCCCAGCTCTGCTCATCCCCTCATTCCTCTCCAGTCTCATTCCTACTCCTCCTTCACGCCTGCTTTTCAGCTTCCTCTAAAACACAAGTTCCTGGTGTACAAAGACCAGGGAGGTGCTGGAGCTAGCTAGGAATACCTCTTGAGAGCTAGATTGTTAAATTTTTAATGTGAGTATTCATACCTTGGAAATAAACAAATACCACAAATCAGGGGTTTGTTTTATTGTTTTGTTAATTATATATACTTAAGGAAGTGGTGGAGTAAATATTAATAATGCAGATTAAATGTAAAGGTATATCGTGCTTAATTTTATTTTATTATTTTGGAGAGCTGGTTATTTAACATTTACCAGCACACCACTGGCAGAAAGGTCTTTCTTCCCTGCTTATATTTGTATTTCCAGCACTTAACACAGTGCTTGGCACAAAGTAAGCATTTAATAAAAGCTTTTTGATTTGAGGAAGGAGAGGTGAGAAGGGGGAATTTCAGGCACTGGGGAAAGCTTGTGCAAAATTTTGGAGAAGGAAGCTGCAGTGGCATGGACAGGAAGACACAGACAGACCACCTTGGCTGGAAGGAAGGGTATTTGAAGGGAAGTAATGTGAAATACGTCTAGAAAGGTAGACTGGAGCCAGATGAAGGACTGTAAGTGCGAAATGTAGGAGTTTATAGTTAACTTGGAAACAATAGGGAGCCACTGAAGATTCTTGGGCAGGAGAGTAAAATGGTCAAGCCTGCATTTAGGAATACCAGTTTGGCATTGGTGGGGAGGATGGATTGGAGAGGGAAAAGAATTGAGGCAGGGAGGCTGTTGTGATAGTCCAAGGAAATGATGATGAGGGTCTGAACAAGGGTAATGACCATGTGAAGCGGCAGAAGAGTCCAGACATGCTAGATATTGAGAAGGTAGAATTACCAAGACTTGGGAATTGATTAGAAGTCAAGAGCAGACGAGAGTGAAGAGTTGAAGATGACTGAATTAAAAAATTGGATGACTAGAAGGATTATGGGATCATAGATTTAGAGCTAGAAAGGGTCTTAGAGCCCATCTTGTTCAACTCCCTCACCTTCATTTTCTAGATGAGGAACTGAGGTACAGGGAAGTTCAACGATTTGTCCAAGATCATGGTGCTCTCCACAGAAATAGCGAAGTTATTTTTAAAAAAAGGGTATGTTTTAGGAAGAAAAATATTCATTTTTCTTTCAACCATGTTGACTTTGAGATGTCTACAGGACATCCAAGTGATGACCCAGAGACAGTTAATGATTCATTACTGGATCACAGGAAAAGAGACTGGGGATGAGTATATGGGTTTGGGAATCATCTGGAAGATGGGTGTATGGTTTGGAGAGTCATTGGGAAGATGGGTATTTGGGTCTAGAAGTTGTCTGGGAAGTGAATATATGGTTTTGGGAGTCACCTGGAGATGGGTATATGGCTCACAGAGTCATTTGAATAAAGATTATAACTGAACTCATGAAAGCTGACCCCACATCAGGGGTTCCCCTTCGGTGGAAACTGGCTGGTAATCCTATAAAGGTGACTGAGAAGGGGTAGCCAGACAGAAGGATGACTAACCTCTAAGGTCTCTGTCAGCTCGAACCCTATGATGCCTACCCATAATATATGTATGTGCATGATGCATTTCTAATTCAAACAGAAATGATTTGGGTTCTCCTCTTCTGGGGAGATGGCCACAGAAAGGGCAAATGAACGACGAAGTATGGGCTTAAATGAGATTGAACATCAGGATTGTGGACAACTAAGTGGTCACATCAGTGGGGTATCAAAGCTGGGGAGCAGGGGACATTAATCTCCTATCTGGAATAGGGCTGGAGGACACTGAGGAGAAATATTTCCCATAGCCACTTCTTGTGGCTGCCCGATAGCTGCGATAGCTTACAACCAGAATTAGTTGGGCTGGCAGAAAATTCTTTGTAAACCACACCCTGTTAGGCAAACATGAGTGACTGTCATTCTTATTTTAGTCAACAAAAGTCCTGAGGACCTGACGCTTAGTAGTTGTATGACCCTGGGCAAGTCACTTAACCTCTGTGTTTTAGTTTCCCCAACTGTAAAATGGGGATAATAAGAACACCTACCTCACAGATTGTGGTGAGGATCAACTGAGAAAACATTTGCAAAGCTCCTGGCACATAGTAGGTGCTTAATAAATGTTCATTCTTTGGGGCAGCTAGGTGGTGCAGTGAGTAGAGCACTGGCTCTGGACTCAGGAGGACCTGAGTTCAAATGTGACCTCAGACACTTGACACACTTACTAGCTGTGTGACCTTGGGCAAGTCACTTAACTCCAATTGCCCTGCCTTTCCCCCTCCAAAAAATAAAAACAAGTTATTGAAAAAAATAGATGCTCATTCTTTTCCTCCCTAGGGCCTTCCTTCTGTTGACTATTTCCTATTTATCCTGTATATCATGTGTTTGTATGTATTTGTTTGCATATTGTCTCTGCCATTAGATTGTGAGGTCCTAGAGATCGGGGGCTATCTTTTACCTTTCTTTGTATTCTCAGCATTTGTCACATAGTAGGTGCTTAATAAATGTTTATTAACTGATTGAGACTGGAGGGGGAAGGTTTCTTTCATTTTCCCAGGAGTAGGTCCAATGGAAACCCAGGCTGATTTACAGGCCTATCTTACTCCAGACTCTTACACACATGCGCGCACACACACACACACACACACACACACACACACACACACACTCAAAGTCTCAAAACCAAGGTTGGGTATTTTAAGGGGAGGGACTGGGGAAATACCATGGACCCCTTTGGTAGTCAGGAGAAGCCTATGTACATACCCTATTAAAATAATTTTTTTTTAAAGCTCACAGACTCCAGGTTAAAAAGCTTTGCAAAAGAATATTTTCCTTCTCATTCTTAGCTGTTCCAAAGACCCCTGCCCAACTTTTTCTTCCTCTCCTAGCTTCTAAAAAGTTGACATGACAGTACTCATCTCCTGACAGAGGTGATGGACTCCAGGTGCAGCATGAGACATATATTTTTGGATAAGGCCATTTTAGGAATTTGTTTTGCTTAACTCTGCATATTTGTTACAAGGAGTTTTTCTTTTTTTGGGGGGAGGGTAAGGGAAGAGAAGGTAGCAGAGAGAGAATATAAAAGCTTGTTATTTAAATTTTTAATGAGTTGGATGAAAATTCTGGTCTTCCACAATATTCATTCCTCTACCTTCTCTCCCCACCCCATGCTTAAGAAGGATCACTGTGGGGAAAGGGGTAGATTTGAACAGAAGTATTCCCCCCACCATGGGCTGTCAGCGATCCCTGGCCCCTGCCTGAGACATTAGCTTCAGTCTCAGAGTGACAGCAGAAGGGGTTGATGGATGAGAAGACTCATGATGGTCCTGGAGTGTCCGTTCACCATCCCAGTGGGGAAGGGGAGGCGGAGGGCAGCTCTTCAGGCCCTTCAGAGAGATTGCAACCTTATGTGCTGGTATTTGGGGGGATGATGACAAAAATAGATTTTTGAGCTATTAGGGAGGGGGCACTGTGAGTAAACACATCCCCTTCCCCACAGACTTTGCAAAGAAGATCCATTCTTGTCCTATTCCCAGGGTTGGGGGTGGAGGGGAAGGGGGGTGGAGAGCCACAGTATTCACCCCAGCTCATCCTTTGGAGGCGCTGTTGACCTTTCAAGTGGAGTGTGTATGTTTGGGCAGGAGGGTGGGAGGGAGGCTCCTCTCAGCAACAGAGAATTTGGGGGAGTGAGTGAAACATCCAGAGTCTGGAAAATGGACAAGGATAAAGCTTTGGGCCTGATTTTAGAGATGTAGAGCTGAAAAGGGAGCTTAGAATCCAGCTACTGAAAGGCCCAGAGAGGTTAAGGGACTTGCTCCAGGTCAAATAAATAGGAAGGGGCAGTGCTAGGCTTTGGAGTCTGAGTGCCCTTGACAATCCTGATGGCTGGCAGGAGGGAGGGAAGGAGGAGGACCCTTCCCAAAAACAAACAAGAGCTCCAGGGAGTGACGGGACCTGGCAAAATCAGGTTAGAAGGAAGAGAGACCAGGTCCCTCCTTCACCTGTGCCTCAGTTTCTCTTTCTGTAACCTGGTTGCATAGGGCTCAAGTCTGAATCTCAGACAATTGATTGGGGGTAGTACTGCGGGTGGGAGGGAAGGTGAGTGACAAGGAGATGTTCCTATCTTGGCTTTGGGACATAGTTATAAATCTGACCTGGATAACATGGACATTCTCCTGCTTGGACAGGATCAGTAGCTGTCTGTTGTTAGGGCTTACAAGAAACACCTGGCTTGGAAGTAAAGAGAAGGGGACGAATCCCTCCCTTTCTTTCCCCATCCCCACCCCTACTCCTGGGTCTCCTTGCCTGGAATTGGATGTCCAGCCAAGCAGCTCTTTCCCTCCCTCCCCTCCTCCTCCCACATCTTTGGTGGAATGAGGCCAAGGGATTAACCCCTACAAAAGCCTGGGGACAGAGAGGAGGAGGGAAATTTTATTTATTGAGCTGGGATATCAGCCTGAATATTCCCCTGTCCCATCCCCCCAAACCCTCTCTTTGCTCTCTCAGCAATGTAAGGAATACTTTTGTGAATTTTTCCATCCTCAGCACTACTCCCTTTCTCTGTTCCCCGGCCCCCATATTTTCTCAGGCCTACACCTTGACCCCTAAGAGGTGATGATGATGTCAGCCACTCCAGCTAAGGGGATAAACTCCTATCACTCTGAGGCATTAGGTCATGCCTCAGCTGTCCCTTTGAGGCCTTTGCCTTCCCCCAACGGTCATCTCCTCTGCTCATCTCTCCTACTCCATTAAAGAGACAACATCTTTAAGGGGATTTTGTTTTTTCCTCAACCTTTGAAAGTTCCTTAAAGTTCAGAATGATCTTTCAGTTGACCATGTCTCCCAAATGGCCCATTAGACAGGTGGGAAAGTGGAGGCTTATAAAAGGCAGTGGATCAGTGGTCCTAGGGGACAGAATGAGCACAAGCCTTAAAGTCTGGAAGACCCAAGTAAAAAAAATCCATCCTCAGACAGCTACTAGCTATGTAAGTCTGAGCAAATCATTTAACCTCCCAGCCTCAGTTTCCCCATTTGTAAAATGATGATAATAATAGCACCTACCTCACAGGCTTTTTTGTGAGGGTCAAAAGAGATAATATACGTAAAATACTCACAAACCTCAATGCTTCTTTTTGTCGTTCAGTCATGTTCAACTCATGACCCCATTTGGAGTTTTCTTGACGAAGATACTGGAGGGGCTTGTCATTTCCTTCTCCAGCTTATTTTACAGATGAGGAAACTGAGGCAAACAAGGTTAAGTGATTTGCCAGAGTCACACAGGGAGTAAGTGTCTGAAAACCAGTTTGAACTCGGGTCCTCCTAACTCCAGGGCCAGTGTATCCACTGCCACCTATAAATACTAGCCACTATTATCGCTGTCTTCTGGTAATATTCAGTGGTCTGGCTTCCTTGGGATGGTATAGATCAGTGGTGTCAAACTCAAATAGAAACAGGGGCCACTAAGCCATACATAGAATCCCTGTGGGCAGCATATTGACTTAGAAATCCACATATTAATATTATCTTTATTTGATTTCTATTTATTTTGTTAAATATTCCCCCACTATTTTTTAATCTGTTTCAGGCCATGGTTGGGAATGTTGTGAACCACATGTGGCAGCCCACATGTTTGACACCTCTGGTGTAGATGGTATAGTATTCTAACCTGGGGTCCAGGGGTCTCTAAGATAGATACATACATACATACATATCTACATACACACATGTATACATGCATACATATAGATACAAATATACAGACATAGATAAATACATAAATACATTCACAGAGATAAATAGATACATAGAGACAGATATAGAGATACAGAGCGGGTAGGGAGGGAGAAAGGAGAGAGAGAGAGAGAGAATACATTTATTAAGCACTTATTATGTTTTAGGCACTGTACTAAGCTCTGGGAATACAAATACAAGGAAAAAAGAGTCCCTAGCTTCAAGGCGTTTATATTTTAATCAGGGAAGACAGCACATAAAAGGAAGCTGAAGGGTAAGGCAGGGAGGAAGCTGAAGAAGTCTTTGTGGAGCCCAGGGTGATGTGGGTTTGAAATGAACATGGTTGCTCTAGATGCTAAAGGGATCTATGAACTTGAGTGGGAAAAAATACACCTTTATTTTCACTAACTTCTAACTGAAATTGAGAATTTCCCTCAATGATTTTAAAATAACCCTCTGAGAAGAGATTGCCAGATGGCCAAAAGGGTCCAGGACAAACAAAATACCAAGAATCCCTACTGTTAGTGGACAGAGCATTGAATCTGAAATCATGGAACCTGAAATCCCATCTCTACTCCTTACTAGGTGTGTGATTTTGTTCAAGTCACTTCTCCTCTTTGAGCCTTAGTTTCGCTCTCTGTCAAATGAGGGTATTGGCCTAGACCAGGGGTTCTTAACTCTTTTGTGTGTCATGGATCTCTTTGGTATTCTGGTGAAGCCTATGGACCCCTTCTCCAAGTAATGTTTCTGAATGCATTAAATAAAATACATAGGGTTACAAAGGAAAATCGTGATATCAAAATAGTTATCAAAAATATTGTCTTTAAGTTAATTCTTCTGGTAAGAACCTGCGACCTCCTCTACGTCTGAGGATCCTTCCAGTTTGAGATCTCTGCTGCTTTGACTAGGAAGTGAACAGAGAGATTTGCTGAGAGTTCCTTCACCTGTTTCCCCTAGCTTAAATCCAATTCACTTGCAAGTCATGGCATCACCTTCCTGATGTCATGATCCTCTTTGAGAACGAAGGACAAACAATGACAACAACTTCCTATGGGATATACCCGGGGACGATAAGGTGAGAATGAGCGGCGCCAGTATCTACTTCCTCTGGAGCTGCTGGGACCCAACTGGCAGCAGGAGCAGTTTTCCCATGTCTGTAAATTGTCTGCTAAAGGAGATCTGAGCTGAGGAGATCAAGCCGACTTCATGGGGAAATTTACAGTATGGTTGGGTAAGGCAAGTGGTTTTATCCTCGAACATCCTAGCACAGAAAGACTGTAGTAATTCTACTGGTGCAAATTGTAAATATCAGCCCTCCCGCTCTCTTCTCTTACCAGACCCCCAGTGTTCATGTTGGAGCCTGCAATCTCTCAAATAGACATACACACACACACACACACACACACACACACACACACACACACACACACACACACAATAACTCATATTTATATTTCAAGGTTTTCAAAGTATTTTCCCCACCACAGCCCTGTAATAATAACTAGCATTTATATATCACTTTAAGGTTTACCAAGCTCCTTGCAAACATTATCTCATGTCAACAACTCTGGAAGGTAGGTGCTGTTATTATCCCCATTTCACAGATGAAAAAGCTGAGGCATATAGAAATTAAATAACATGCATCTAGTCAGTGTCTGAAGTGACATTTAAACTCAGGTCTTCCTGACTCCAGACCCAGCACTCTATTTACAGTGTTACCTATCTCCCCTAAAAGGCATGAAAAAAAAACCCATTATTTCCATTTCATAGATAAGCAAATTTCGTAGATAAGCAGGAGGTTGAGATGACTCACTCAGGATCAGCTAGTAAATGTTGAAGCTGGGATTTGAATTCAGGATTTCTGATTCTAAAACCACCATTACTTCCATTTTCTCCATGCTGTCCATCTCCCTCCCCACACATATAGACTGGTTCTGAATACATGAAATTAGAGAGAGGGGGGGAAATTAAATTTCAGGTAGAACTGTTAAGGTCAAACCTAGGTGTGAATAGCCCCTATGACCTATGAAGCTTACAGCTGAAAAGAACTGGAAATTGAAGGGATGCTTATCATTTGGGGAATGAATGGACAAGTTGTAGTATATGATTGTACTGGAATGCTGTTGTGCTGTAAGAAATGATGAGCAGGATGATTTCAGAAAAATCTGGAGAAAAATTACATGAACTGATGCAAAGTGAAGTGAACAGAACCAGGACACCATTGTACACAGTAACAGCGATATCGTTTGATGAAGAACTGTGAATGACTTAGCTCTTCTCAGCAATACGATCCGAGGCAATTTCAAAGGACTCGTGACGAAAAATGTTGTCCACCTCTAGAGAAAAAACTGATGGCATGTGAATGCAGATCAAAGCATACTATTTTTCACTTTTTAATTTTTTATGACTGTTTTTCTTTTGGTTTGTTTCTTCTTTCACAACATGACTGATAATGGAAATATGTTTTATGTTATTGCACATGTATAAACTATATCAAATTGCTTACTGTCTTACAGAGTGGAAAGGGAAGGGAAGGAGGTAGAAAATTTGGAACTTGAAAAGTTTTTTTCTTTTGAATGAATGTTAAAAATTGCCTTTACATGTAATTGGGGGAAAAGATAAAATATAAAAAAAGAAAGGAAACTGATGGCTGATTGTAGAGCATCAGTATGCTGGGTCTGATGTCTAAGTGACTGGGCACTAGATTAGGGCCAACGGATCTGACTTGATCGTACTTCTGTGCCCTCTCTCCTATGCCTTCTTATGAAGCAATTCCAGCTCTTCTGAATTGCCTGCTCTCTTCAATGACACCCTCATGTTGGAACTGACTTGTTTTCTGGTCTTTATAACTGGATTTCCTCCACCTAGAGATGTGACTATAGTGACCCTAACATCTGTAGAGGCAAAAAACAGACCGATCCCTGGTTTGGAGATGAAGTATCTTCATCTGGGATACTCTCTTCCTCCCTCCATCTCCCCCAAAGCCAACCCAGGCTATCTCTCAAGATTTCAAAACAACGCTGGAGGTAGAGGTGGGGAACATCAGGTGAAAAATAATCTGTCTTCTTCTGGTTGGGGAGAGGGATGTGATGGAGATCCAAGATGGATGAAGAAAGAAGCCTCTTGACTTTCTGCTGCCTAATGACCTAGCCCTAAATATCTCAGATGTTGCTCTGGACAGTGGAAGACCTTGGTCTTTGTAATGCCTTTCTTCACAGTAGACTTAAGTGTTGATTCCTAGACAAGAGGGAGTTGTCCTCACCAGTTGGATCTAGAAGTGGATGGTACTTCAAACACTATATAATCCAACCCCTTAATTTTACAGATGGAGAAATTGAGGCAGAGGGCAGTTAAGTGACTCACCCAGGGTCACGCAGGTAGTAAGCATCAAAGTCAGAATCTGAATCTGGAGGGTAAAGTCGCCTTAAAAAGCACCCAATTAATGCTTTGAGATATAGATAATAGTACAGATTCATATCTCCTTGCCTCATCCTGAACTTTCATGTCTTTGCTGATTACAGTACTAGTTAAGAAGTAAGTTATAACTGTGAACGAAAGCAACTTTTGAAGCTGAGCTCCCTGTTTCTGGGCCTATGGGGACACCATGAATTTGGTTTTTTCCCGTCTTAGAAGAGATGTTAAAATCACTAGTTGTTGGTCTGTCTTTTCTTCAGCTGCTTCCAGCTTGGAGGATGAATAGGAACTGAGGACAATGGCAGAAATGGTTCTGCTGTCACTTTGGGGAGGGAGGAGGAAGAGACGCCAGTCTAGAAGCCAAGGTCTCCTCCCCCTGGCTCTCTGATCTTGTCTCTCCCATACTAAGGGCTTTGGGGTTTATTTGGAGAGGCTCAAGAAGGAATCTGCCCTCAGCCAGATTCTCCTTGGGAATCTCGGGTTTCAGGGTCCAGAATCCATCCAAGGGGGGGCAATGGGCAATGGGTGCCTGAGCCGCTAAACCTGACACTCTTCCCTAATCAGGCTCAGGTGCCGCTGCTGATCTCTGAGCCAGATAAGGGTGGGGGACAGCTGGCCTGCTGCCTCCAGTCCACGGTCTTGCACTGATCTTTACCCTGCCCTCTTTTCTAGCCAAGGAGTCCAGGACTTCTTGAGGGCAGCCCAGCAGCTGTGAGATAGACTGGGCTCTGAGCAGGGAGGGGAGAGAGGTTTCCTCTCATGCTTTTGAGAGAGGTGAAATGGGGCAGCCCCTATCCGGACTGGGTCTTTCCTCAGAATCTAATGGGCCCATCTGCAATAGAGCCGGGCCTCAGTTTTTTTCATCTATAAATTGAGAGAACTGGACTTAGCTGGTCTCTGAAGTCCATTACAACTCTAAAAACATGATCCTATGATGAGAGGCTGAGGCCACTGCTGTTCTCTTCCCTGGGAAATGTACACAAACGAAGTTCCTACACCCCCACCCCCCACCCCCACCCCGGTGCCTAAACATGCCCCTTTAACTCTTAGATAAGAGTGGGAAGTATAATGGTGGATGTAGAGAAGGAGCAAGAAGCCCCCAAAGGGACTGGGACTAGGATCTCTGGGAGGGAGGGCGATACAGCTATTGGTTTTCGGATACTAAGGGCCAGAAGGGACCTTTGTCTAAGGTCTCTGAATGAGGCTCCTGCAGGAGGAGCTGAGGTCTCAGGCTACATGGGCCGGCTTTCCCAGAGGAATGGTCAGCCTGCACTGAGGGGCCTGGCTAGGAGGCAGTGAGAGGGGGTGCCTGCTCTCAGGAACCTGTCGTCTTTATTCCTTCTGTTGAGACAGCAGCAAGGAGCCGAGCGTCTGGACATTGTTCTATGACACCATGGGCCCAATTGGACAAAAGGGTCCAGAGATTTGCCCCATCCTCTTCGAGGGAAATGCTAAAACTTAACTTCTAGCTTGTTGTTCTGTGGTCGTTCCAGTCATTTCTGACTCTGTCACCCCTTTTGGGGAGATTTTCTTGGTAGAGATACTGGAGTGCTTTGCCATTTCCTTCTCTAGCTCATTTTACAGATGAGGAAACTGAGGTAAACGGGGTTTAGTGACTTGCCCAGGGTCTCGCAGCTAGTCGCTATCAGGCCAGATTTGAACTCATGATGTTACTCTCTAGGTTGAGGGATCCAGAGTAGAGATGGGGTGAGGCAGAGAGATAATAAACCCATTTTTATAAGTGTTTTAAGGTTTACAAAGCACTGTATTCCCAATAATCCCATGTAAACCAACATAAGGATGAGAGGAAGTAGGGTTTGGGTGGGGGAGAGCACAGTGCAGAGGAAAGGCAGGCAGACAGTCCACAAGTATTTATTAAGGGCTCACAGCTTACTCTGTGCCTAGGCAAGAACCTGAAAGAGAAGGCTGAATGCAGAATCAAAGAATCAAAACATAGACTCCGCTGTCTACCACGTGTGTGACCTTGGACAAGTCCCTTTAACCTCTGTGAGCCACAGTCTCCTCTTCTTCACAATGAAGAGATAGGACTAGATGAGCTCTATGTTCCCTTAGAACTTTGACTCTATGGCTTAATGATTATTACTCATCATTTTATAGATAAGGAAACTGAAGTTCAGAAACGTCAAGGGACTTTCCCACGATCACCAGCAGTGAGCAGCAGAACCAAGATTTGAACCCAACTCCCTATACTCCCAAGTTCTGCAGATTAGACATAGTTTGTAAGCTTGATATGGCTACCTAGGCTGTATCCAGAAATTAATTATTAGTCAGGAAACATTGCTATTAATGTCAGTTGAGAAACATCCATCGCGAACCGCCTCCTGTGTTGGGCATTGAGAAGGACCAAAAAATAAAAAAAGTTCTCTGGGGGAGATAGGCCATAAACATAAAAAGACAACAAAAGACTTCTACCGTGGTGTGCCCAGAGATCCCTGCGGATACAAGAACCTGGGGCCTTGAGGCCACACATGGCTTTCTAGGTCCTCGGGTGTGGCCTTTTGACTGAGTCTGAGTTTTATAGAAAAAAAATCCTTCTATTAAGGGGATACATGCTGTGAAGTTTGGATTCAGTCAAAAGGCCGCACTTGAGGACCTGGAGGGCCACATATGGCCTCGAGGCCGCAGGTTTCCGACCCCTGGTCTACCCTCTCTGCACAATACACAGAGCTGTACAATGAGCAGATCAAGCCATTCTAAGCTATATTTTTTTAAAATCCCAAGAAGCATCTAGGTGGCACAATGGCTAGAGAGTCAGGAGAACCCAAGTTCAACTCTGGCTTCAGACACTTCCTAGCTGTGTGACCCTGAGCAAGTCACTTAACCCTGTTGGCCTCAGTTTCCTCATCTGTAAAATGGAGTGGAGAAGGAAACGATAAACCATTCCAGTATCTCTACCAAGAAAACCCCAAATGGGGTCACGGAGAGTCGGATATGACTGAAAAAAATCCCCAACAAACTTTTGCTTTCTCTAGAAATGGCAGAATGTTACAGTTCACAGGGCCTCTGCTGGATAGATAGATTTGGAACTGGAAAGGACATCAGAGACAATCTAGTCCAGCTTCTTCGTTTCCAGGTCACAGAGTCATAGAATTAGAACTGGAGGGGACATTTGAGGCCATAGAGTCCAATTCCTCCCATTTTACAGTTGAGGAAACTGAGGCACAAGGAGGTGACTTAGCTGGGGTTACACAGCTTACAAGTGGCTGGGGCAGGATCTGAATCTGGGTCTTCCTGACGCCAAGACTGGTGCTCTCTGTGGAAACTAAGGTGACTTGCTTAAGGTCACACAGATAATAAGTGAAAGAGGTAAGATATGAACTCAGCTCCTAGGACTCCAAATCAGGGCTCTTTCAGCAGGCCCTCTCTATCTGCTTCTCCCACTAGAAGGTGATGCCTTTCCTGGCCATCCCTTCTCCCATCTTTCCTGATGCTTGGTTATCTCCCACCTACCCCCAAAGAATGAAAAATTAGACATTAAATCTGTGTCCCTCTCATCTCCAGGTTTCATTTTTATTTTAGCATCCCCAGACTCCAGTGCACTGGCAGATGTAGTTTCTGGCACTGCCTATGACATACTGCCGCTGTCACCCTGGGCAAGGCCCACTACTCTAGCAGCTCTGTAAGTTGTGGGTGCTGACCCACACTGGCAGAGGGAGTTCCGGCCTCCCGGATTTCTCTATATCAATGAAATTTCAGGTCTGGATGCTATCCTCTTTCCTACCCCCAAGTTCCCAGTATGGTGCCTGGTACACAGTAAGCACTACATAAATACTTGTTGACTGATTGGTTCAAACCTAGTGTGTTCTCCCAAAGGAGATGCTGAGGTCAGGGTGGCCTGGCGGTGTGTGATCTCTAAGCATAAACAGTTCCTTCAATACCCCCATAATCTTGGCACGGGGCTCAGTGTACATCCTCCCCTAGCCCAGAACATGAAGACTACTTCATGCTCCAAGGAGCCAGGGGGTAGGGGTGGGGGTGCTGGGGAGGAGAGGAAGATTAGATTTCCAAGTACTATTGAAACCTGAACTAGGCTGAATCCCACCCCCCCCTTCCCATAAATCTTCCCTGGGGAGGCAAGGAGAGGTAGAAGCAGTGAAACGCAAGGGGAAGCATTGTCCCCATTCCCCCCTCCCATGCTCCCCATCCCTCCTCAGGGGCTCCCTGAGGAGTGCAGAGGAGTTTGTATAACTTTCCTGGAGGTTAAGAACAGGTCAAGGAAAGTCCCCAACTGGGCCACTCTCCCAGCCATCGGGGCCACAAGCTAAGCCAGCCTGGCCCGTGGGAACGCCAGCACATACCTGCTGTCTACACCCTGAGACGAGCAGACCTACACAGGGGCTTTCAGCTTGAAAGCACAGAGACTAAATAAAGGATTGGGGGTGGGGGGGTTGGCAACGGGAACACCTCTGCTCCCTTCCCTAACCCTCTCCTCCTGGAGAATGTGGCCCAAGTATACACAAACACTTGGCAGGTACATGCACATCCATGTGTGTTCTGGACATGATGTGGGCCAAAGGATACTGGGTTTGGAGTCAGGGGTCCTGGGTTCAAATCATGGCTGCCACCTTAGTGACCCTGAACAAGTTGCTTCCCTTCTTTGGGTCTCAGTTTTCTCATCTGTAAAACGAGACAATTGAAGTAGATGGCCCCTACCGTCCCCTCCATCTCTAAATCTATGACTTATTATTGTGACTTTACTATGACTTATTATGACTATGAATTATAACAGGTCATGTGTTCTGCTCCTATTTTCAGGTCTCATCCACCCAGAAGAGAGAGCTATCTGTTATTTAACTGGATCTGGTTGTTCATCCTTTGTCCTTGAAGAGGACTGAGGACATCATGAGGGTGATGTCTTGACTCGCGCGTGAATTGGATTTCAGTGAGGCTTTGAGCAGCTCTTTTCTTGGAAAACCTGCCAGGGATGGAGACTCCACAGCTTCAGTGTCCAGAGGCTAGTCAAAAAGGTCTCTGGTAGCTCATCTTCCTATTTCTAATCTGAGCCTATTTTCTGCAGACAATCAGAACCATCCACTACCACCACCGACGAAATTCATCATAGGCAAAACTTGAGCTCATCCTATGCTTTCAACAGGCTATTCCTGCCAAAGCATTTCCATATTCATCATCTCCCTTGGCTCCTTATATAACCTTCTTATAGATGTAGGTGAACCAGGGGCTATTATCCCCCTTTTTTGACTCAGTTAAATGACTTCACCAAGGTCAAGTGACCCCAGAGCAGAATACATCTCCTAGTTCATTGTTTCCCCGTCTTAGTGCATTTCTTTCCAGTACTCATTTGGACACATCTACATACCACAACGCATAACCACATAGGCATTTATTTAAGACATACATATACCTGAGTCAGTCACTGATTCATTTAACATTTATAATTGTTGTTCAGTTGTTTTCAGTCACGTCAGACTCTCTGTGACCCCATTTGGGGTTTTCTTGACAAAGATACTGGAGTGGTTTGCATTTCCTTCTCCAGCTCATTGATAGATGAGGAAACTGAGGCAAACAGGGTTAAGTGACTTGCCCAGAGTCATACAGCTGGTAAGTGTCCTGACTCCAGGCCTGACACCCTATCCACTGTACCACCTAGCTGCCCAACATTTATTAAGCGCTCACTATTTGCAACACAAATTGTAAAGATGGATTGTGTAGGAGATGACATATGAACCAAAAGGATTATAAGCAGAGGAGATGTTGGTGAAAGCATTTCAAAAAGAGAGAATAGTATGGGTAAACAGTTCAGGAAACCATGCAGTTCAGTTTGATTGGAACTAGACATCTGTAGAAGAAGAATGGGAGACAGATCAGACAAAGGAAAGCAGAACTTGAATGCCAGGCTAAGAGGTTTGAATTTAATCTTGCAAGCGTTGGGAAGTAGGGGAGTGACCCAATCCAAGCAGTTTGCTAGTCATATAGGCAGGAGGCCAAAAAGGAGGGCAATGTTGGTTAGCTCAGGTTGCCCGAACCCTAGGGATAGGGTGAAGGAGGAAAAGAATGTTTAGCCAGATATATGTTGTTGAGGAGAGTGGAAGGGAGGGAAGATAAGCTAATTGTCCCTAGTTGATTGACATTGCAGCCCACTTCTAAGAACAGTAGGAACAGGTGGCAAGGAAGCCCAAGATGACCACCCTCCGACCAAAGGGAAGACATAGATAGATGGCCCCTGGTATCCCATATCTGGCTTTAGCATTGCCATTGGGAAAGGTTTCTCCATTTCTCAACTGTAGGCACATTTTGACATATATCCTCCCTATATGGACACACAAAGCCTCAATCTGAACCAGTGAATTCACTTGGTTAGAAGTGTGGTTAATGAGTCCAAGAGGAAAGATTTGACCTCCCCATAAATCCAGGGAAATTGGCTTGGAGAAACCCCCTACTTCCCTAGACCCAGGCTGCAGCTCTAAGCTGCCACAGGATGGGATGGGAAGGATGGGGATCCTTGACAAGAAAGTCCAGAAGAGAAGATATGTGCAGTTCAGAGAAACTATCTAGGACAGATCATTCCCTGAGTTTCTCTAGAAATGAGCCAAGAGAGGCAGTTTTGCATAGGGAAAGGGTTCTGGTCCTTGAGTCAGAAGATACTTGGGTTTGATTCCTACCTGTTCAATCATGGCCAAGTCACACAACCTTTCTGGGCCTCAGTTTCCTTATCTGTGAAATGAGGACAATAATGCTTGCCTTGCCTCCGAGTTATACTGTATATATCTTATATGTGCATAATTATTTGAATGCTGCTATCTATTAGAATATGAACCCCTTGAGATCAGGCACCGTGTTTTTGCCTCTTTTTTGTATCCCCAGCACTTAGCATAATATCTGGGACATAGAAAGTGTTTAATAAAAGCTTGTTGATTGACTGACTGACTGACCACAGGTTTAGTGTGAAGATCAAACTACATGCAAGAGGGGAGGGGCACTGGTCAGAGAGTCAAGTCATAGGTGCATGCCCTTTTGGATGAACCTTCTTCTAGAAGTTCCTTGATGTTGAATGGAAGGTCTGATTTTCTACTTCCTAGCATGCCCAAGAATTCTCTGACTGTTTTCTGTCTACTTACTATATGATGAGAAAAGGTTTTTTGAGTGGCTGCTAAGTCAGAAATGAGTGTGCAGACGCAAGACCTCCACAGGTGCAACTCAACTTCTTCCTCTTTCCTGACTGCCTTTGAGGAAAAGGATGAAGTGCTATAAGCCTCCAGGCAGAAAGAGAGAGGCCTCTGGCTTTTATCTTTCCACCAGGGGCAGGACCTATCAGGGAATGATCCTGTTATTGATTTTGTCTCTCTATCCTTTCCTGGTCTTAGGTGAAGGAGTATTGATGATGGCTACAACCTTGGGAGCTTCAATCGGCCTGAAGAGCAAGCTACCAGAAGTGTAAGAACTCTTAGCGGCATCTAGGGTTGTGGGCACTAGAAGTAGAGGGACATATTGAGGAAATGGCTTCCCCACATGTCTGCCCCTCAGGGAACATCTCCTGCCTACCATTCTAAAGTCCTCCACTGTCTCCTGAATTCTCTCTCCATCTCTCCACTTAGGGAGAGTATGCTCAGAAGAATCTTGGCCAGTCAGGAGTTGTCTTCCTCTAGTAGCAGGATCATGGTTGTCCAGGAAAAAAAAATGTCCTTAGAGGCTTGGAAAGAAGTAGGGTTATAGATACACACACATATACACATACATACATATACATGTTACATGTATATATGTAAATACTGATTATTGGCATTAAGAGGACTAGATATATATACATTTATATATACGTATGTATATGTGTAAATACTGGTTGTTGTCATTATTTAAGAGGACCATATATACATATAAGTATATGCATGCATATATACATGTATGTGTATATGTAAAGGCTGGTTATTGGTATTAAGAGGACTGTATATACATGTATACATATATACATGTATGCATATATGTAAATACTGGTTATTACCATTATTTAAGAGAACCTCAAGTCAGTGGGAACTTGGAAATTTTTGTCTCATTTTAACACATGCCTGAGTCAAGCCAAATCAGAAAGGTATATCTGGGTGTCCCAAAAATTCACATGGGGTAGAATTCTTAATCCTTTTTGTGTCCTGGACCCCTTTGGTACTGTAGTGTGTCCTATGGACCCCTTTATCAAAATCATGATTTTAAGTGCATAAAATAAAATATATGGAATTAGAAAGGAACTCCAAAGTTAGTGAAAATAATGCTCTAATATCTTTTTTCTGTCCAAGTTTGTGTATCTTCTGCAACCTATCCATGGACCACAGGTTAAGGACCCCCCGATATGGGATATTTACAAAACCGAATGAAAATGATTTTTTGGATTGTGTGTGGTTTGGGATTATTTCTACAGTAGCTCTCCTTCATGAGCATGGGTAATCAAAAGCTGAGTACAAATCATATTTCAGAAGCTCATAGATAAAACTGGAAAGAAACTCAAAGGCCACCAAGTATAGCCTCCTCATTTTATAGTGGAGGAAAATGAGGCCCAGTGAGGTTAAATGATTTGCCTAAGGTTGCATGAGTAATAAGGAGCAGAATATTATGAAAGACAAGTTCTACATACTTGACTGTTCAGTGAGGAAATTTTCATTGCTTAAAAACAACTCAGGTCCTAACGGTTTAGCCAAGGATGGTGATAAATAACAACAGCAATAGCTCCGAGTTTTTCTATAGCACTTTAAGGTCTTTATATAGACGCACTTCAGCTACTTTGTCTCCTTCGATCCCATAACAACCCTGTGAGGCAGGTGTTATTATCACCCCCATTTTATAGGTTATGAGACTGATATTGAAAGGTTAAGTGACTTGCCCAAGACATGTAGCAGGCAGGATTTAAACTCCAGTGTTCCTGACTCTTGTAAGTACAGCACTTTGGCCACTGGACCACCTAGTTGATTAATAAAAGTTTATAAATGAAGGATAACTCCCCCATCCAAGGCCCAGATAGGATCACAGGATTCAGAGCTAAAGGGCCCCTTAGAGATAGATCATCAACTCCAAATTCCCTCATTTTAGAATCAAGGGGGTTAAATTATTTGCTTAAGGGCATATGAGTAGGGGAACTTGGATTTGAACCCAGATCTTCTGACTCCAAATTCATTTCTCCCCTAGGAAGCAACTTTGGCTTTGGAACATTGGAGAAAAGAGGGTCTGGAAGGGAGTTTAGAATTGGGGGGGGGGGGGTTCAGGGTAAAAAGAAGAGGCAATGCAAAAGGAGGAGATAGAAGTAGGGCTTTTTGACCCAGGGTAGATTTGGAACACTAATCTGTTACCCATTAGCACGGGGAGTAATAACAGCAGGCTGCCAGCCCTTGGGGAGAACCCCAGCAGGGAACATTCTCTTAATGCCCAATTAATTCGACTACAGAAATAAACCCTGACCTTTGTGCCCTGAGTGGGTACCCATTTACCTACCCCAGGTAGGGAGGAAAGAATTTGAGTAACTCTCATGCCTGAGGGATAAAGGAAGGAAACTCTTGAGGCCCATCCATGGGGGCAGGAGGAGTGGCTTATAGAGGAGAGAATACCAGAGTTGAAGAAAGATGACCCGGGTTTGAGTACCAGCTCTGCCACTGTGACTTTAGGAAAGTTAATTCATTTCAACGGGCCTCAGTTTCTTCATCTGTAAATTGGGAATAATAAAATAATAAAATTTGTATTACCCGATTATGTTGTATTATGTTGTATTAGCAGAGAGATATCAGAGAGATAATTGATCAGACAGTCAATAAACATTTATTAAGCACCTACTATATGCCAGACACTGAGCTAAGCACTAGGGATATAAAGAAAGGCAAAACAGTCCCTGCTCTCAAGGGATAATTTATAATTTCAAAATAATTCAACTTTTCATAGTCTAATGAGGGGCACAACATGCAAACGAGGTATATACAGGATAAATTGGGAGTAATCAACAGAAAGAAAGCACTAGAATTAAGGGAGATCAGAAAAGGCTTCCAGCAAAAGATAGGATCTTAGCTGAGACCTGAAGGAAGCCAGAGAAGCCAAGAGGTCGAAATGAGAAGGGAAAGCAGCCAGAAAAATGCCCAACATCGGGAGATGGAGCATCTTGTTTAAGGAACAGCTAGGAATCCAGTGCCTCAACAACATCCATTAAGCATTTACTAAGTGCCAGACAGTGGCTAAGCTCTGGGAATACAAAGAAAAGCAAAAACAAAACAAAACAAAAACAAAAAAACAGTGCCTGCCTTCAAGGAGCTTCGATTCTAATGGAGTAAATAACATGTGTACAATTAGGTAAATAAAAGATCCATACAGAGAGATCAATAGATGGACAGTCATAACCTTAGAGGGGAAGGCTCTAGCAGTTGGGGACCAAGAAAGGCCTCCTGATGAGGGCAGTCCTTTATCCCTGTAGTGAAGGAAGCCAAGCATTCTAAATAGAAGTGAAGTGGCAGAAGAGGGGGGGGAGGAAGAGGAGGGTGGAACAGTCAGTACAAAGGCTCAAAGGTGGGAAAGAAACCATGGAAAGTGTTTTGTAACTATAAGGCACTATAAAAAATATGAGTGATTATTTATTATTATTATTGTAATTGTCAATCACAACTGGATTTTATCAGCCAGTTCTAAGGGATGGACTTGCACTGATGCAGCTTCGTTATCCTGCCCAGTCCTCCCTGTGGACATATCAGATATAGCTGGCCAGAATTAAGGGTCAATCTACCAACATAGAGCAGAGAGAATCTACCCAACAGAATATAAAGTCCTTATGGGAAGATTTATACAAAGTGACACAAGGTAAAGTTAACAACATCAAGATACACAATATACACAATGATTACAACAACGTAGCTAGAAGGCACAAATCAAACAAAAAGAAAATCCTAAACACTATTATTATAAAGACCAGAGTGTCCCCAATAAGAGAGATGAGCATGTAACTCCCTTCCTTGCAAAGGTAGGAGGACTTAGGGGAATAGAATATTTTATATAATGTTGTATTTAATTTATATGCTGATTAGTTTTTATGAACTTTTTTCCTACTTTCCTTTTTTATTCTTTTTTTGTTAGGGATGACTCTCTGGTTGGGGCAGAGGGAAGGTATAAATTGGAAAATGCAAATGATGGAAAAACCAAATGTAGGAATTAATATTTTCTATTTTACAAGAATATAAGCTCCTTGAGGGGAGAGGCTGGTTTCATTTTTGTCTTTTTATTCCTAACTCCTGAACAGTGCCTAGCATATAGTATGTAGTTATTAAGAAATGCTCGTTGAATTGAATTGAATCTAGCTGGCGCTTACATGGTCAGACTCCACGATCTTAAAGAAATCCGAGGATCCCAGCTTAAAACTAAAGTTCTTTACCTGCCCACACACTATACAATATCAAACTGACATATATTTGTGCTTCTAATTATCGGCTTTTTCTCTATGATACAATTAATTTTCACTTGTACAGACCCTCCATGGCTCTCAGTTGTAGCCCCCAGCATGCCTTGTGGTATGTGCTCCAGGAATGAAAACTTACCTTTTGTTATCAATCTACTCCTCCCTTACCTCACTTTGGACTTCAACGTTGGTTTTTTCCTGCCTTGTCCTCATGCCTTCTTCTTTTCCCCCACACAGACCTAAAAGTTCTCTAAGTCACCTGTAGAGAGCAAGGTAGAGATGAACAAACATGTCTTGGGCCCCCTTTCCTTGCTCCAATCTGGAATATGTGCATATGTGTAAATATCCATCCGTGTTCAATTCACACAGCTGGCAGAGGAAAAGACTGCAGCTTACAATCAGATCCCTAAGCAGGTACATTTCCTTTCTTCTTTCTTCATCCCTTCCCTGCCCCCCACCACCCTAGGCTTTTTTCCTTTCCTCGTTCCTTCCTTTTTCCTTTCTCTTTCTCTACTCTCTCCTTTCTTGCTTTCCTTCCTTCCCCTTACACTTCTTTCTTTCTTCCATCTTTCATCCCTCCCTTCTCTTCTTCTCTTTCCCACCTACTCTTCTTTCTGTCCTTCATTTCTCCCTTCCTCCTTGTATCCCCTTTCCTTCCCACCCACCCTTCTTTCTATCCTTTCCATCCTTTCTTTGCTTTCTTCCTCCCTCTGTGTTTCTTCTTTTCTTTCTGTTTCTTCTTTCTTTTGTTTTTTAAAGCAAGGCTCTGAGTTCAAACACTGCCTATAACCTATAAATGAAAAAAGAGCCGGTAAATTGCCCAGACTTCGGATGAAGGCGGGGTAAGGGTGGGGGATAACCAGGAAGGGATGGAGGGGAAAGAGTCACTTGGACAGAGGGAGACAGAGGCAGAGGCGGAATGAGAGAGAAAGAGGTGCTTTATGCTGTGGTCCTCGTCTCTGAGAGCACTCAGAGCGGGCTGAGTACGGGGGAGTAGGAAGACAGGGGGTGGCGGGGAGGGAATGGGCCCGGGCTTAGCAGACAAAATGGAGCAGTGCTGATGTGTGGCGGTGTGCCCATGGTACTTAAATGCAATAGCTGATCTAATCGCCGCTCTCGGGCCAGCTTTTTGCCGCATTTTAGCACACAAAGCTCTGCCTTTCTCTCTTTTGTGGTTCGAGCTGCTATTTAAGAAAGCAAAAAAAAAAAAATCAATATGCCTTCCCAGGCTTTCAGCCTCTCTCCCCCAAAGGTGGTGGGTTTCTTTTTTTCTTTTTTTGTGGGGTGGGGGGAATGGGGGGACAGATAGAGGATGGAAGGGGGGGTGCGGCCGCGTTTTGTCATTCATAAGCCCTGGTGACAAATTCTTGACATCATTCGCGGCTCCTATCGACCAGCTCGGGCCGCAGCACCAGAGGACAAATAGAAATCATTTGTCTGTCTTGGCTCCCAAACAGCCCGAGACAAAGGGCTCGGGCCAGCCGCCCGCGACAATCAGCAGCTGGAGGTATTAGCAGAGGGTCAAGTTCGGAGGGCAGAGGTCAAACAGGTTGCCATCAGTTTCTCTCAGCGATCAGAGTGGGGGGAAGGGGGCAGGGGGTGGGCTGGAGAAAGAGGGAGAAGAGATCCAACTAACAGCACACAGCTGGCTCTTATTAGCCCAATCTGACTTCCCTGAAAAGGGAGATGGAGGCATCCAGGCACGCGTCCACCCCAAGGGACGACGGACAGCCCATCCAGCCTGGGTTTTCCCGTGTGCTGGCATGGCTAAGACGGCAGGGGAGAAGGAGAATAGGAAGGAAATGGGGGTGGCCTGTTGGTGGAGGACGACGCCCCCTCCTCTTTCTTGCTTTCTTTGGGCAGAGTACTGTCCAAATTTTTTACCTGGGGGTTCCTGAGGGAGGGGAAGTATGGGACCTCAGATTTGAAGAAGTCACAGGTGAATTTTGTAACATTTTGAGTTATCTCAGACATTCTAGGAAATGAGCTAAGACTTTATAAGCCTTTTTATCCAGCAGATATTTTAGAATATTGCCCTAGCCCCTTAGCACCTAGCTCCCATCCCAAGATGATAATTAGAATTAGAACCCTAATTCTGATGCATTAGACTCCTACCTCTGCTGTCATGACCAACTGGGGAGCTGGAGATGCAGGTAACCAACTCCTATTTCCAGATCCCAGAGACCATGCAAAACCAAAGGAATATTCCAATCAAGTTGTGGGACCTCATCATTTTTTATTTTTCACTCAATGTAGTCAATGACTTTGAGGAGGTATGGAATGAGGTGGGAGGGGCAATGAAAACAAGCACGAGCTTAGGAACTGGAAGACTTGGCATCAAATCCTATTTCTGCCACCTACCATCTGTGTGACCCCAAGCAAGCCTCCTATCCCCTATGGGCCTCAGTTTCCTTCTCTGGAAAATGAAAGGCTCAATGGATAGGTAGTTGAAGGATAAGAACAAACAGTTCTCAAGAAACCATTGTAAACTATTAACAATCATATAAAAGATTACTTCAAATCACTAATAATAAGAGAGATGCAAACCGAAACAACTTAGAGGTTTCATCTTGTATCCAGCAAATTGACAAAGATGACAAAATATCAGGATAATCAATAATGGAGGGGTAATAATGCACTGCTGGTGGAGCTATGAACTGGTTCAACCATTCTGGAAAGTGATTTGGAGTTATGATAAGAAAGTGACTTGAATATCCACAGGCTTTGACCCAGAGATTCTGCTGTTAGGCATACACCCCAAGGAAGATAGAAAGAAAGGTCACCTATACACCAAAACATTTATAGCAGTACTTTTTTCAGTAGCAAAGCACTGGAAATAAGCATATGAAAAATTGTTCTACATCAAAAAAATGAAAAATGCGAAGTAGAACAACTCTGAGGTTTCATACTCTCGTACTCAGTAAATTGGTCAGAATTTTAGCAGAAAAAACAAAAGAGGGAAATAGTCATTGTTGGAGGGACTGTGGGAAGATAGATCAGAATAACATGCCTTTGAGAGAAATGTCAATTAGCTCCAAGCATTTTAGAAAATAATTTGGAATTTTTTAAAAAGTGACTAAAATATCCACACCCTTTGATGCAGAGATTCTACTGAGAGGCATGTATTCTAAGGAGGTCAATGGTTAAAAGAAAGGTTATTTATATATATATATATATCATAACACTTTTTGTGATAACAAAGAATTGAGATATAATGGGTAGATGCCCATTGACTGATTTGGCTAAACAAGTTGTAACACACAAATGTAATGCAATAGTATTATACCTTGAGAATTTATCAATATGAAGATTTCAGAGAAACATAGGAAAATTCATATGAACTGATGTGGGAGAAAATAAAAGCCAGGAAAATAATGTACCAAATGGCTACAACAATGTAAATGAACATAGTGATAGAGACTGGAACTTGTGATTTCCTTGGTAGCAGGATCTTCTATTAATTGCAGGTTAAGAACTTCTCTACAATTTGTAATCTTAGAGAATTGCTTAGACTTAGAGCCCTGAGAAGTTGAATGACTTGTGTAGAATCACACAGTCAGTATGTGTCTGCAATAAGACTTGATATCCAGGCCCCAGAAAAGAGATGAGAAAATGTATGTCCTTCATTTTGTTGGGGAAGTGGGAGGACCATGGGTACAGAATGCTGCATGTAAAATATGCAGATAAAATATGTGATGGTTGGTTTTGCTTAATCTTTTTTCTTCTTCATTACAAGAGAAAGTTCCCTGGATAGGGAATAGGGAAAAGGAAATACTAAGAAATTACTGATATAAAAACCAAAGCTCTCAATAAAACTTACATTCTTGGGACTGTGCTCCAAGGGCTACAAAATCGTGCATACCCTTTGACCCAGCAAAACTAGGCAAATACTAGGTCTGTATCCCAAAGAGATCAAAGAAAAAGGAAAAGGATCTATGTTGTTGTTGATATTGTTTCAGTTGCGTCCAATTCTTTGTGACCCCTTGTGGAATTTTCTTGGCAAAGATAATGGAGTGGTTTGCCATTTCCTTCTCTAGCTTATTTTATAGATGAGGAAGCTGTGGCAGACAGGGTTCAGTGACTTGCCCAGGGTCACACAGCTAGTGTCTGAAATCAGATTTGAACTCAGGGCACCAGGCCTGACCCTCTTTCCTCTGTGTCATCAACTAGCTACCCCAATAGGTACAAAAATATTTATAACAGTTCTTTTTATGGTAGCAAAGAATTGGAAATTGAGGGGATACCCATCAACTGAAGAATTGCTGAACAACTTGTGGTATATCATTGTGATGGGATACTATGATGCTATACAAAACAGTGAAAGAGGTGGCTTCAGAAAAATCTGGGAAGACTTACATGAGCCGATACAAAGTGAAGTGAGCAGAACCAGGAGAACGCTGTACATAGTAAGAGTAGTTTTATAATGGTGATTATATAATGATGAGCTGTGAAAGATTTAGCCACTCTGAACAATACAATGATCCTAAGGGACAGTTAGGTGGTGCAGTGGATAGAGCACCAGCCCTGGAGTCAGGAATTCAAATCTAGTCTCAATACTTACTGGCTGTGTGACCCTGGGCAAGTCGCTTAACCCCAATTACCTCAACCCCCCCCACAATGATCCAAGACAATTCTAAAGGACTCATGATGAAAAATGATATCTACCTCCAGAGAAAGAACTGATGGACTCTTATTGAAGGATTTTTTTTCATTTTATTTGTCTTGCCTTTTTTTTTTTTTGGTAACATGGTTAATAAAGAAATATACTTTGCATGGAAAAAAAAACCACAACTTTCCAGCTCTGATCCATGCTGAGTATGCTACCCTAGGCTAGTACTTAAAATTTCTTGGCACCTCAATTCTTCTGTTTTTAAAATGGGGATAATACACATAGACTACTCACCTCATAGGATTATTTTGAGGAAAATATAATGCTTAGTGGACTCTATAACTGAGTTATTATTATTAGGTCCAGAATCGAGATTTCTTTGGTGTGGAAAACTCCTAGTACGGTAGCTCCACCAATGCAGATCAGCAGTTTCTGCAACAATATAAAGAGTTGTACAGGGCACTGAAAGATAAAGTAACTTGCCCAGGGTAGTCCAATAAGTATGAGTCAGACTAGGACTTGAAGCCAAGTTTTCCTGGACAATGCCAGCCTTCTATTCACAACTCAAATTTATTCGTGTATCATTTCTATTTATTATTATTGTTAATGTCATCGTCATAACCATCATTGACTTTATAATTATCGCCATCATTATTACTATCATCCTGGTTCTGGCTTTAGCTCCCTATGTGACCTTGAGAAAGTAATTTTTCATTTCTCTTCTCTGGCCACCCGTGTCCTTCCCTGTAACATGGAAGGACCAGACTAGGTAATCTTCAAGGTCCATTCTAGGTCTAACATTCTCTGCTTCTAAAATTTGCCTCAGAATTATTAAATGAATTCTCGTATATCATGAGTCAAATCAGTTACCCCGAAGCATCATTCTCTACAGTTAAACTGGGAAAGGACATAGAGGATGTAGTTAGACCCTGCCCCGCCCCCCCCCCCGACACAAAAGAGGCTGTCTCGAATAATAAAACTACAGTTTAATATATCCTGTATTAACAGAAGATTTAGTTGAAGGTAAATATTTGCAGCTTGTAAAACACCTGGGCGTGGCATGAAAGGATCCGCCACCCCTGAGCCATCTGCCAGCAGTCAGCTATCCAATATCGGGGGGCTGATAAAGAAATTACTGCAGTACGCCATTCCTAGAATACACCCAAGACCATCTTAGAAAATGACCAATTTGAGAGGCCCTGGAAAAGAACCATAATAGACCAATAAATCGTAATGATCTACCTGCCCCATTTAGCAGGAACATCCCAGAATCCTCTACACAAACAGCAAGATGGTTCTGGGCATGAATCTAAAGCAAAGGCAGGAACTGAAGGACAAGAAGTATAAATCATTTCCCCTCTCTGGGCCTTAATTTCCCCCTCTGCAAAATGAGACATTTGGACTAGATCAGGGGTTCTTCGATGTCGCGCCGGGCCCTCCGGAGGCTGCGGGGAGAACAGCGGGGCCAGGAGTCCCTGGAGCCCGGGGCCCGGCGCCTAGGCCTCCAGGGTCGTGATGAGGAGGTCGCGAGGAGGACGACGAGGAAGTGGGGCAGCCGCCGAGCAATCCTGGCCAGAGGAGGGGGAGGAGGGAGTGTAGCGCCATTAGCAACTTGTACGAGCTGATAACCAGTGAAGAGGATGAACTTTTATCCAAAGCAAGGGAAGAAGATTACAGACTGAAGGTACAAGAGGGCGAAGAGAATAACGAAGACACTAAAAACGGAGAACCAGAGGTCAACCAGGAAAGAGATGGAGAAGGTCTTTCACATGAAAACCAGGCAACAACTAGTTCACAGCCTAATCTGCATAACAAGCCACGAAAGAAGAAGAAGAAGAAGAAGAAGAAGAAGAAGAAGAAGAAGAAGAAGAAGAAGAAGAAGAAGAAGAAGAAGAAGAAGAAAACCACAATAGGAGAAACTGCGGAAGATGATGGTCTCGAAGATATTGACAACATTTTAGAGAAAATTTGAAGTTACCAATGGTCTATCAAATCAGACTCATAGCAGTGTCATCATGGAGAGCCGGCCTCTTTTCTATGTTGAGCACAGACACTTGAATCCAGAGACAGAGTTGAAAAGATATTTTGGAGCTCGAGCTGTCCTCGGAGACCAGAGACCTCGGCAGAGACAGAGTCAATACCACCGAAGCACATGGCTGACTACTCCGAAGAGCACCTGGCCCCGCTAGAGCAAAACAGGTATTAGAATGCGAGTGCTGGAGTCAAAAAGGGGAGTTCAGCACTTCACATTCGAACACCACCGAGAGTACCAGCAGGTGCAGTTCCAGTTCCTAAATGCAGTGGAATCCATGGACCCAAATAATATCGTGCTTCTGCTCCAGGGAAACCCTTATCACATAGACTCACTGCTCCAGCTCAGTGATGTTTGGCGACTCCAGGAGGATCAGGAGATGGCTTGTGATCTTATAGAGAGAGCTTTGTACAGTTTGGAATGCGCATTTCACCCTCTGTTTAGTCTCACTAGTGGAACCTGAAGACTAGATTATCGCAGAACTGAGAACAGAGCTTTCTACCTGGTTCTTTTCAAGCACATGATGTTCCTAGAGAGGAAAGGCTGTCCCCGAACAGCCCTGGAATTGTGCAAACTTATCCTAAGCCTCGATCCAGACAATGACCCCCCCTGCTTATTGCTGATTATTGATTTGCTGACATTACGAGCCAGGGATTATGGGTTCCTAATACGTATGTTCCAGGAATGGGAGAGTCATCGAAACTTGTCCCAGCTCCCAAATTTTGCTTTCTCTGTTCCACTGGCATATTTTCTTCTCAAGTCAGCAAGATGATCTGCCGGAGGTTGAACTGAGTTCTGCAAGGGAGAATGCATCTCGCCTGATCCAGCAGGCGCTCATCACGTTCCCTGGCGTTCTCATGCCCCTGCCGGATCGCTGCAGTGTGAGCCCAGACTCTGCGGTTTTAGCTCATCCTTTCTTTGGACTCAGTACTCAGATAAGCCAACCTCCTGCCTTGACCCAGCTGGTTGCCCTATACATTGGGAGGACATACTCTCTCTGGAAGGATTCTACCATCATGGCTTCCCTACAAACAAACTTCAGAGAAG